>OX451739.1:1169435380-1169786862 GCA_948472305.1 Vicia faba
AAAGTCTTCAACTCTTCCTGCCCTTTGGCTAGAGTTAAAAGCATCTATTGAAACTGATCATTTTGTGCTTGGAGGTCCTTCACAGTTTGCTCGAGATCTATCTTACTGAAATAAATAGTAGAAAGATGAGGAGACTTGTCGCAAGAAACCTGTTTATGTTATGATGAATGGTAAATGCGTATGCAATGATTTCAAGGAACTTAGAGATTCAAATTCGTTTTAGACAAAAAGGAAACACACGTTATATTAAAATATTAAAGCTTGAGTACATCAATGCCTCTTTGGGCTTAAACAGAAATACAACAAAAAACTCTAAGATAAAAAGGTTGTGCGCATCCTCTTTGGTGCGATGTAGACATTCATGGTCTGCTCCTCATGAAGTTGCTTAGTGAGTTCCAAAATCTTCTTCTCACTAGCGCAGAATTGGGCCTCAAAAGTGTCTTGCTCTCCCTTGAGTTGTATCCAATCTCTTTGTAAGTCTTCAAGAGAAGTGGGCATGTCAGGATGCAGGATAGTGTATGGAACATCTCCTTCCATGATAGGCTCAATGATTACCGGGAGAATGGATGGATAAGGCATCATAAGACTTTGAGCACGAGTTCGTACCCATTTGAGGTAAGGCTCAAGAGGGATGGAATTCTTGTGCCCCAAAGTCTTACTATATACCTTGTTCAGCATCCTCCAAGCTCGGATAAATCTCTAGCGAAGACCTTGATCATCGTTCTCGTAGTCAAATACCAAACCTTGAATGAGCATCTCATATGGACCATCCCTTCGGACATAACCAAATTGTCTTAAAGCTAAACAGGGGTTATAGGTGATACCTCCCCTAATGCCAAGTAAGGGGACATTAGGGAACTCCCCGCAACGATCGATGATGATAACATTCTCTATAGACCGGGAACACCAATAGATGTATGAATGTTTGAGCGTCATCATCCTTTTTGACCACCTTGAACCTTGCTCATTCTTCAATACAGATTGGGGAAGATGCGAAATAAACCATATTGCCAAGAGAGGAGTGCAACACATAAGGATACCTCTTTTCCTCATAGTGCGTGTGTGAAAAGAATGTAGGATGTCCCCTAGCAAAGTAGGCACCGGGTTGTGAGATATGAAGACTTTGACGATGTTCACATCTATGAGTTGGTCAGGATTTGGAAACAAAACCATCCCATATATGAGGAGAGCCAAAATTTCCTCGAAGGCTTGCAAATCCAAAGAGTTCCAACAGTTCTAGGCTTTCTCGAACAAGAACTTTTCTAGGAAACCTTTGACACCATTCCTTGTTTCCCAATGAGTTATGATATCAGATGGTTGCAAGTGTAGAGCTTGAGCAATCTCTTCTGGCTTTGGGTCTCTTTCCGTACCGTTGAAAGGTAGTTGATTGAGAATGGGAATCCTCATGAGTTGGGAGAATTCTTCCAAAGTTGGCACAAGTTGATAATCGGGGAAAGTGAAGCAATGGTGTAAAGGATCAAAGAACTGGAAGAGCACCTTCAACATATCTTCATCAGTTTTGGAGGTGACCAAGTTTAGTATGCGACCATGTCTCTTAGTGAATGGAGAGTTTTCTGGAATCCTTGAAGCTAGATCTTTAAGTTGAGGGGGAATCCTTACAAGGTTGACTTGAATAGTTTTCCTGCAAAGAGAATTCATGTTCTACAAAACACAAACAAAGATAAATCCCAAAACTCCTTGAAATGGTTAGTGAATGAGTATGATGTTATGATGTTCATGATGTTATGTACAAGTAAAATATACACAAACAAAGCAAACAGGTCCTTAGGTTTAGGCTTGGATGGAGTCTCATAGGTTAGTACCCTCTTGAAGTTTTAGTTGGCTTAAAACCTGTCCTAGTAATAGTAACCGGGTTCTAGGGAGCTCAATATCACTGGTTTGTTTCCTTGGGCATTGTTTCAGCGCAAGCCTCTCTTTAATGGTGACCGAATATCCCAAAAAACCAAACCTCAATGAGTGTAGTATCGAGTATCTACCAACTTCGGAATGCACCAAAGCCGGTATCTCACCACGTCCTAATGGCCAAGTTGGTCAAGTAAAGGTTCTAAAAGTTCATTAGTGCTTCATGACATCACTCGGCGGCCCCGTATTCTCCTTGACTACTCAAGGGCTACCAGTACCCACAAATATGTCGCACTAACGTAGCTATTACTTAGACCGTGTCGGTATACCCCGCACAGTTTCCACAATGTATTGCTACTTACCTATAAGGTATCCCAAATCTGGGTAGAGGATTTAACCCCAAACAAAGAACCATAATGTAAAGCATACAAGTTAAACAATGAAAACAAGTAAATGTGATCTAGCCCTAAGGTAACCCCACTTTTAGAATATTCCCCAACAGAGTCGCCAGTTCTGTGATACAGTGGGAGAACTGACTTGGGTTGTTTGCGTTCGATCGCAATTGTGCAGATAACAAGAGTCGCCACCGGCTTTTCTTTTATCCAAAAGGAAAGGTAAAAAATCACAGGAAAGACCTTTCGAGATTATTTCTCAGGTTCGGGGGGTAGATTATGAAAAGGGAAGGTGCTAGCACCCTTTTCATCCATGGTTTTCCATGGGCTCTTAGTTACTCACTAGATCACTTGCTTTTGTTTGAATGTGCTTGTGGTGTGGTTTTTGAAAGTATGTTGAAAATGTCTTTGCAATGGTTCTCGTCTCTATAAGAACGCATACAAAGTGTTGTTTCGAAAAGTAGTTCAAAGAGGTGTTTGTGTATTGTGTTTTTGAAGGTGATTTTGAAAAGATGTTTTTGTAATGGTTCTCGTCTCTATAAGAACGTATACAAAAAGTTTTTGTTTTTTTGGAAAATGTTTTAATGTGAAAGTGTAAAATGTTTGATTGTGAGCAAGCGAGCAATTTAAGAGCAAATCTACATACTCAAAAGGTCTTAAATGTTCTTTTCCTCCTTTAGATGTTGCTATCTTACCATTAATTTGGTAAGAAGCCCCATCGTTGGATGTGAAGGGACAGGCGCAGGGCGTTTGTACAGTCCTAGAAGGAAACTTGTGAGACACTTTAGCAATTTTCGTAAGGGACTAGATCGTTTTATCGAAGGCAACATCGAAGGACATCGAGGGATTGCGATCTTTTTTATCGAAGGGTCTTTGCTAAAGCGTCCCATATTCGAGGGACATGACTGTATTTCCAAGGAAACGAGCGAGGTTACCCTAGAGGTGCGCGTGTGAAAAAGTGTGTTTGATTCAAGTTATTTTTTTGTCTTTGATTAGGGTTATCTAGCGATTGATTTTGAATCTTGCCATGCACGCCTATTTACTATACAATATAAGGAAAACAGTAAATTGCAGAAATTAAAATTCTATGCTATTACAGAGCTTTCGGGAATGGGGGTACAAATTTACAAATGGGGATGGAATAAGACAATTAAGAATTAAAATAGGCAATCAATACAACCAAATCGAATCGAACAATTAATTAAAAATACAACAATCTATGAAGTAAAAATTAATTATATAGGTATAAGATTCTAAATATTTTGTTTGAAAAATTGGAAAGAAAAATAAAATTCTATTTTATTAAAGAAAATAATTGATTAAAGAAATTAAATCATTTGTATATATATTTTTGCTTGGATTTTTATTATGTAGAAACTAAATAATTTAAAATAAAGTTTTTTTTTCAAAATTATTCACAAAGTCCTAAATTAATCTAATTAAGAAAATTAACTAATTTAGAAGCTATATTTTATTTAATTAAAATTTAAAACCTAGACTAAAGATTATTAAAACAAGGTAAAATGGGGGTTTGGAGTAGAAACGAGGGAGATGGAAAGCTGGGCTCTAATTTGCTAGGCCCAAAAGTTAGTTTTTTTTTTGGTTTGTGTTTTTGTCCAACAAAAATGAAGAAAATAGAAAAAAATAAGAAAAATGTCCTTGGGGGTCTCGAACCCAGGACATTGCGCTTACCAAACGTTTCCCCAAACACTGCACCAAGCTATCCATTTGTTTCTTTATTTACTTCAAATGATAAAAAAGGGAAAAATTAAGAGATGGGCTGGGCCAAACCAAACAGTCCCAAACCCGGTTCTGGAAAGGAAAAGGAAAAGGGTCGAAAACCCTAGATGAAGGGAACACGGCGCCGCTGGCATGCTGTTGGAAAAGAGAAAACAAAATTGATTGTTTTATTGGGAAGGGAAAATAAATTACTCTTATCACTATTTTCACCGTAAAACAAATACAACAAATCTCTCTCTCCACTGAAAACTTCATCTTCTTCCCCTTCTCTAAACACTGTTCGCATTCTACCCCCACCGCCAACGATTCCTCTCTTTCTCTGCTAGACCGAAAACTCCTTCTCTCTCTCTCTGCCTCTGATTCGCTGTCGCGCGCGGATCAAAACGAGTGTTTTTGAGAAACGGTAATATAGCGACAACTGTAACTCGAATATCGTTCTCACAAGGAATCTTGATTTTATTAACTGAAGGTAAATAGAATTGGGGGGGGGAGGGGGGGGGGGGGGTTGGTTTGGGTTCAAAAACGAAAATGCAAAATAAGCGCTTAAAATAAGTGATTCTCGAAATAAGCTAAAACGAACCAATCTACTGTATCGACTTCCGACTTATCATCGATCCCTATAAAATCCCAATTCCCTAACGGGTCCGTTCCTATTCGATCACAAAAGCTAGTGACAAGCGCAATAGCAATTGAACGATGTCTGTCCCTAAATTCCGAGTATAGCAAACGGATAAAAACTATTGCGAATTAAGCAAACGCAACATGATCAGACGTGATAATGCAAAAGCTACACTAATCACGAATTTGATTCAGGATCATCAATCAACAATCGAATCTAAGAATTTTGTCCTATAACAACAATCAAATTAAACAAATAATTGAAATTATAAGAAAGATTCAAAGGAAACAAAATAAATTGGGATTTATAAAAACCTCAAAGTGGAATTCGAATACGGCCGATTGATTCTTGGAATTTAGTTCTCCATGGATGATTCGTACAAAGCCATAGTTTTCTCGTGAACAATATTTTTTCTCGTCAAAAGTAAATACTTCACAGTACACGACTGTTTTGGGATATATTGAAACATGAATTTCTGGTTACAACCCAACTGGGTCAAAAATATAACCCAAGCCAATTACAAATGACCAAAAACAAGAAATATTTCTAAAGCTGCAACTTCAACGAAATTTCTGGCCCTGCTACAGTCTGATTCAACTCTCAACTTCTGAATGAAAATCGTAGCTCTTTCTCTTAGCTTTCCAACGACTGGCAGCACGCCTCATGCTGACTCCTGAAGATCAAGTTATGAATTTATTCGCGAAAGTTGCTAAAGCTGAAAATAAAGTGCGAAAAATAAATAAGTGCAAAAATACAATAAAATGGAAAAATAACCAAACTAAAACATAGAAATTCATAAGTATAAATATAGAGGAATGTGTATCAAAATGCAGTGATCAGCCTCCCTCTACTTTACATCGCTTTCAAAAGAAAAGAAAAGAAAACTACAATGAGGCAACATGGGAGATCGATTCAAACATAAAACATGCATTTCAAACAAGAATCAATGTTGATTGAGAGAGAAGAAAAAGGATAATCAGAGATGAATTGGATTACCGTCAGAGAGGCGATTTTCTTCGGGAACAGTTTTAGGTATAATGCTTCCTTTCCCCTTTGTGACTTGATTCCGGTATCTAATGCCTTCTTCTTCTGGAATCTGCTAATTTATCGCTATTAATTAAAAATCAACAGGGTTGCCATTGTTTACAGGTTGGTGAGTTTGAACGTTTGTGACTATGTGTTGGTGAGTTGATGAAGGATGAAGGTGTTTAGGGTCTTGAATTGTGATTTGGAGGATGGGAGATTTGTGGGATTTTTGATGCTTATATTGTGATTTTGTATTCTGTATATCTTTTGGTGGATTTGCTGAAAACAAAATTTGAGGAGACAATGTTGCTCTTTCAGGATGTTGTGTTATTGTGAAACCACTTCAGTTGCAAGATTGATGGCCACTGCTTCGATTTTGCTCTTGGTTTTATCTCCCCCCTTTTGCTGGTTAATTGATCTCTCTCTTATATACAATCCCATTGTGTTTTGGGGGGAAATCAAATAACTTTGAATATTTTTGGGTTAGCTCACTTTGTGGCCTTTGGGTGCAGAATTTAAGTTACCTCTTTTGTGCAATACTTGGGCTGAGTTTGGACAGGGCTGACCTTGGTATTTTGTAGGGTTTTGGACTGTATTGTTTAGTTGTTTATGTAACAGGTTTTGGCATATTTTGGACTATTTTGGAAAGCTGACTTTGAACACTTTGAGTGCAATTTTCATATTGCTATTTGTGTGCAAATGCTGGGCTGGCATAGCCGATGATGCAGGTTTGACAGTTTTGGGGTTGTTTCTTTTCTAGGTGATATATTTATGTCCCTTTCCTCTTTCCTCTTTCCTCTTTCCTCTTTCAATGAAAAAGCAATTTTGCTTATTTTTTCTATGAAAAATTCTGAAGGGTTTGTATGATTATAGGAAAATGATGACATGTTTGGGTTTGATGAGCAAGTTTACTTGCATTGCTTTTGAATTGCTGCCATTTTCTTTTGTTCTCTTGTTGCTGTTGTGCTATGTATTTTACTGCAGGCTGGGCAGCTTGCTTGCCCTGCTGCATTGCAACTTGCCTTGTTGACTTGCATACTTTTGTTTGACAGCAGGTTAAGCAGCTTGCTTGCCCTGCTGGTTTTGCTTGTTGGTTAAGCTATGCAGCCTATTTGTTGTAGATTTGGGCAACCTTGTTTTGCTTTTCCTTCTTGTGAACCAAGGTCCAACCTTGTGATTTGCAAGAATGGGAGAAGAGGGATTATGATAAAACAAATTTACTTGAGTTCTGATTCCTATATACAAACCCTAATGATGAAATTTCTCTTTTGACAAACTCTTTTACTTGAATTCTTGGTAACTTTCTTTCTTTTTTGTGTTTTCATGGATGGCGAGCGAGGCAAGGTGAAGAGAAGTCATGGCTAGCAAAGAGGAGTTTCTTGAAGATGAAGCAAACATTTATTTCTTTCTTTGTAAACAGCAAATGTATCTTGTGATTCAATTTATATTTTTCATTGTAAACCCTTTTTTGCAAATTGTCCAAGAATTTAACCATAACATAAATGTTGTACCCCAAAATTTTCCCTCTCATTTTATCAAGATTTCCCCTCACAAGACTCTTTGGACTCCAGACAGAATTAGGGTTTGCTCTGCTCAAGACATCTCCTTGCACTGATGACCTGAAATTAGGGTTTGAGTTTGCACAGGGATTTTTGGACTTTCAATGCTCAAAATGACTTTCATACCTCATGTTGGACTTATAAGATTGCCCATACCAAGTTTCAAGAATTGAATCAAATTTTTGCTCAGTCAATTGGACAGTTGACCTAAAAATCAGCTGTATTGGGGAAAAAGTCAACTGTGGCCAATTTACAATCAAAACTCATAATTTTTGATCCATATCAACATTATAGGCTCATATGAACCATTTGATCAAGTTTGGACCACAACTCCTCAAGAAATTTGATCAGATCATCAAAAGGGCAAAATGATCATTTTTAGGGTTTTGACTGCAGAAAGGCAATTTCAGATTTTTTAACTTAGCCAATGGCAAATTGGGTTCAAGCATGGATTCAAGGACTCAATGGCATCATCTTAACCTAATCACAAGGTTTAAAAGATCTCAAAAGCATTGGATTGACAGATGAATTTTCCAGTCAACTGATTAAAAATCAACTGTACACTGAAAAGTCAAACTTTGACTTTTTGGTCAAAATCAAGTGCCAAGGGTCATTTTTCATCAAGATGTGTCAAAACATGAAACTTGTTCATCAAGAAACCTAATTTTGCAAATTAGGGTTTAAAATGGAAAGTTTTCATAACTTTGAAATTTTCTAAGTTATGAAAATTTCTTATTTTTTCCCAACTGTGCCCAACTTTTTCACCATGATGCATTTGGATTCAAATAAAACTTCCAACATGAAAGTTGTAGTCCTCCACAAAATCTACAACTTTTATTCACAAAGTTTTCCCAAAAGATGCTTGGATCTCAAGTTATGATTTTATGAATAAGGGTCCAAAAACTTTCTAAGTTAGTGAAATTTTGCCCTAGTTTAGGCAGGATTTTGACCTATCTTCATGGCCATTTTTCACCTAGTTCCAATTGGAATCTCAAAATTAATTTCAAATATGGATTGTAGAGCATGTTACAATCTTTCCAAAATGTCCAAGAACTCTCCAAAATCATTTGTGGTTAGGGAGAATCGAAGGTTTGAATTTGGCAAAATGTCACTTTGATCCATGGCATTTCTCATGTTGCTACAAGTTGCAATTTCTATCTAGCCTTGTTTGTACTTGCTTACAGGTCTTTAAACCCTTCCAAACTCAAAAATTTAATGCAAATACAATGGATTAAGGCATTGTTCTGATCAATGGAAGATTACACAAAGGATTAATCTAAAAATGGCAAAAAGTTAACAATGCCATTTTGATAAAGTTGGCTTTATGTCAATTTGTTTCTCTTGAGCATTGCACCAAGTCCTTTGCAGAAAACAAACTCCACAAACTCAGGGCAAAGTACAACAACTTTGTGCAGCTAGGAAGGAGGCCTGTACAGGCTCTTTGCTTGATCACTTCACACTTTTCTTCAAAACCAAGTCAACTTGTAAAAAGGACATAACTTTGCAATCTGATAAAACCAAGTGTTGTAAACATTTCAAACGAGTTTTGCATATTACCTAAGGTCAGAAACACGAGCTAGCCAGTCCTCAAACACCCTTGAACACCAAAATACCAAGAACTTGCAAAACAGGGCAGCTTATGCATTTTGATTTCCAAAACAAAAACTACTCGTGCATTTTGCCCCAAACCTCTTCCAACACACTCCATACAACCTACCTAAACTATCCCAACCATTCCCAAGTGACTGTAACTCCATTTACACACTTCACCATTTTTGAATTCTGACTGTGCAGGTTGACTTCTACAAGCTTATTCAGGAAAGTTCAAAGCTAGCTAGGCATTGGGAAAGCTCAAGGGAATTTCAAGCAAGCTCACAAGCATCTCAGGCCTCATTGAAAATCCCTACATTGCCATACTCGAGCTCAACTGAAACAGGTAAAGTTCAAACTTCTATCTCTCTATTTAGGAAACATTAGGCTTAGGTTTGTGAATAAAAAATGTAGTACTCATTGCCCTTGAGTTGTACATATGCATAGATTTCATTTAAGTTAACTGAGTTGGGAGAATTTGAATGATGAACTTTCTGAAAAAAACTAGGTTAGAAATTAGGGCCAGAGAAATTCTCTCTGGTCTTTGAGAGTTAGGTTAATTTTTTTATATGGTTAGAATCGTGTGATTATGCTCTATAACTTTCATGTTGCAAGTTTTTGCTTTAGAGCACATATGCAGGATTTCCAGGTTTGAACAAGAAACGCGTGTTTTTGTTTGATCAGAGGTTGAAGATGAAGCAATGTGGGCTGGGCTTGGTTTCTCCTTGCTTTTGACACCTCCTGACGTGCTTCTCACACCCCTTGGCCAATTTAATTTACTTTTGCATATTTTTCTATTTCCTTTTTATTTTTTGACTTTTATTTATTTTCCTAAACATTAAAAATTACTAAAAATATTTTCATAAATTTTCACATTTTATTTTATTATTTTTATTATTTTTTTGGACATAAAAATAATTACTTTAATAATATACTTTTATTTTCTTTAAAAAAACTTATAATTAATACAAAAATATTATATTTTAATATTTTTATTATTTATACACTTAAGTAATATTTTCTCACATAATTTTTTTTTAATTTTTTTTAATTTTTTTTTAACATTTGCATATATTTTATTTATTTTCTTGTACATAAATAAATAATACATAATATATATATATATATATATATATATATATATATATATATATATATATATATATATATATATATATATATTCTTAAAACAAATTAGGGATTCCACCCTTAATAAAAATAATCTTTTATTTTCTTATTTTTAATACATTAAATATTTTATTTTTATATACATAAAAATAATATAAAAACATTTTTTGCATATTTATTTAATTGTCCATTTAAATATTTGCTTATTTATTATTTGAACAAATAATTTAATATGGTTGTAATAATCTTAGGGTTTTAATTTCTTGCAAATAATACCCTATTTAAAATTGTATCCCTCTCCCCATATCAATGTTGTAATAGTTGTAGATTTACTTTTACGCATTTATAGCTTTCAAATATGCATGATAGAGATTAGGGTTTTTATGCAAAAATCCAAAATCAAAACAAATAGCTTGACCTAATACAAGACAAAATGCATGAAAATGACAACATAATGCACACAAGCAACCCTAGGGTTTCACCCACTTGTTGTCTTAAAAAACATGGCCATGGTATGCATGTTAGGTGTCTTGGCAAAACAAAAGGAAACCAAAAGATCATAGTCCCTCGATGACGCTATCTTGGTTGCCTATACAAAATGATCTAGTCCCTCAAACAAAAACATGCTAAGATACTTAGCACTATTGCTATCATGATCAATACGATGACCCGCGCCTGTCCCGTTTAACATCCAAACACAATGTTGTTTACCAAATGCAATGGTAAAACAACAATGTAAAAGGGTTGAAAATGTGTAGGAAAGATCTTTGAGTAGGTAGGTAGATGCTCCTAGTTACTTGATCAAAACTTGCAAAACATCCTTGCTATTTTCAAAAACACATCACAACATAATTTCAAAACATTTCCCAAAACAAACTTTCAAACATTGAAACATTTTTCAAAAGACAATACACCTTTGTATACATTCAAACAAGAATCATTACAAAGGTTGCCACAACGATGGCGTCTTTTCAAAATACTTTCAAAACCACACACAAAACACCATTTCAAACAATTGAAAAGCAAAAGCAAGTGATCTAAAACAAGTAACTAAGAGCCCATGGAAAACCATGGATGAAAAGGGTGCTAGCACCTTCCCTTTTCATAATCTACCCCCCGAACCCAAGAAAACATCTCAAAGGTCTTTCCTGTGCTTTTTGACCTTTCCTTTGAATAAATAAAAAGTCGGTGGCGACTCTTGCTAAACCGAAACATTTGCAAACACAAACGCAAAATCTCAAGTCAGTTCTCCCACCGCATTACAGAACTGGCGACTCTGCTGGGGACTATTCTAAAAGTGGGGTTACCTTAGGGTTTTAGATCACCTTTACATGCTTATATTGATTGACTTGATTGCTTTACAATTGGTTCTATTGTTTGGGTTTGAATTCTCTACCCAGATTTGGGAAACATTCATAGGTAAATAGCAATACATTGTGGAAACTGTACGGGGTATATCGACATGGTTGAACCAATAGCTATATTAGTGAGACATATTTGTGGGTACCGGTAGCCTTTGAGTTAATCAAAGAGAATACGGGGCCGCTGAGTGATGTCATGAAGCACTAATGGACTTTTAGAACCTTTACTTGACCATCTTGGCCTTTTTAGGGGTAGTGAGATGACCGGCTTTGGTGCAGTCCGAAGTTGGTAGATACTCGATACTACACTGATTGAGAGTTGTTTTCTTGGAATATTTCGGTTGCCAGTTAAGTGGCTAAACTGGAACAATGAACACAAAATAATCCAGTGATATTGAGCTCCTTAGAACCCGATTACTATTTATAGGACAGGTTAAGCCAACTAAACTTCAAGAGGGTACTTACCTATGAAACCCCATGCAAGCCTGAAACTAGGAACTTGTGTGATTTGTTTGTACATATATACTTGTGCATAACATCATAAACATCATGAAGCATCATATGCATTCACTAACCATTTCAAGGGTTTGGATCTTCATCTTTGTTCCTGTTTTGTAGGTAATGGATTCACTTCGCAGGAAAACAATTCAAGTCAACCTTGTAAGAATTCCTCCTCAACTCAAGGAGCTTACTTCTAGGATTCCTGAGAACTCTCCATTCATAGAGAGGCATGGTCGTCTTCTCAACTTAGTCAACACCAACACTGAGGAAGACATGGTGAAAGTTCTCTTCCAGTTCTTTGACCCCTACACCACTGCTTCACATTTCCTGATTACCAACTTGTGCCTACTTTGGAGGAATATTCTCAACTCCTGAGGATTCATATTCTCCATCAACTACCCTACAACAGTACGGAAAGAGATCCAAAGCCTGAAGATGTTGCTCAAGCCTTACACTTGCAACCATCTGATATCATAGGCCATTGGGAAACTAGAAGTGGTATCAAGGGTTTCTTATTAAAGTTTCTGTTTGAGAAGGCCCAAAGCTGCTGGAATTCATTGGACTTACAAGCTTTTGAGGAGATTATGGCTCTTCTCATCTATGGGTTGGTCTTGTTCCCAAACCCTGACCAACTTATAGATGTAAGTGCTGTCAAAATTTTCATGGCTCGCAACTCGGTGCCTACATTGCTTGGGGATATCCTCCACTCATTTCACACACGAACAATGAGGAAAAAAGGTGTTCTCATGTGCTGTACTCCCCTGCTAGCAAGGTGGTTTATTTCTCACCTTCCCCAATCAGTTTTGAAGAATGAGCAGGGTTTAAGGTGGTCACAATGATTGATGACTCTTACACATTCAGATGTTCATTGGTGTTCTCGATCCAGAGAAAATGTTATCATCATTGATCGTTGTGGGGAATTTCCTAATGTCCCTCTACTTGGAATTAGGGGAGGCATTACCTACAACCCCTGCTTGGCTCTGAGACAGTTTGGGTATGCCCGAAGGGATGGCCCTCATGACATACTGATTCCAGACTTGGTTTTTGACTTCAATAACGACGATCAAGGACTTTGACAAAGGTTTATCCGAGCTTGGAGGATGCCCAACAAGGTGGACAGTAAGACCTTGGGTCACAAGAATTCCATCCCCCTTGAGCCTTACCTCAAGTGGGTATGAACCCGCGCCCAAAGTCTTATGATGCCTTACCCCTACATTCTTCCTGTGATCAAAGAGCCTGTTATGGAAGGAGAGGTTCCATACACCCTCCTACATCCTGACATGCCAACATCACTTGAAGATCTTCAAAGGAGTTGGATACAACTCAAGGGAGAACGCGATACTTTTGAAGCCCAATTCTACGCAAGTGAGAAGAAGGTTTTAGAACTTACTCGTTAACTTAACGAAGATCAGACTCTCAACACCTACATTGCACCAAAGAGGATGCACAATGTCTTTTTACATTAGAATTTTTTATTATTTTTCCCATGGGGCATTTATGTACTAACAAATTCTTCTTATTAATATGACGTGTGTTCTTTTTGTTTGCAACAAATTTGAATTTCTGAATCCTTGAATGCATTACATGAATAACAGATCATTCATCATATGCATAAGCAGGTCTTCACACCAGGTTTCCTTATCTCTCTGCTGTTTATTTCAGCAAGATGGATATAGAGCAGACGGTCAAAGACTTACAAGCGCACAATTCACAGTTCCAACAACTACTCATGACCTTGGCTAAGGGTCAGGAGGAGCTCAAAACTCTACTGGAAAAGGAAAAGGAGAAAAAGAAAAAGTAGAGGGTTGGTGTGGCTACCATGGGAAGAAGATTTGAGAACCAAGCTAGAAGGGTCCTGGATTTCCCCTAAACATATAATGAAGGGTTTGGAAAGGGTAAAGGAACTGCTGTGCAATCTGAGTCTGAGGAAGAAGATGAAGAGGATGAAGACTATTCTGAGCAGCAGTACCCTCCTACAGACGACAAATACAAGAATCTGGAAGAGCGTCTAGAAGCTATAAAGGTGCAAAGAATGCCTGGGCTGGACTTCGAAGAACTAGGATTGGTTGCTGGGATTGTGATTCCCCCTAAATTCAAGGTGCCTCTATTTGCTAAATACGATGGTTTGTCTTGCCCAAAGATGCATCTGCAGTCTTACGTCAGAAAAATCCAACCGCATTCTTTTGACAAGGATCTGTGGGTCCATTTCTTCCAGGACAGTCTTTCAAGGACGCAATTAGATTGGTTCTACCAGCTAGAGAGGTCTGATGTACACAACTGGGAGGATTTGGCTGCTGCCTTCTACAGACAGTACCAATATAATACAGACTTGGCACCAACCCGTACTCAATTACAGAGTATGGGCATGGTCTCAAATGAAGGTTTTAAAGAGTATGCCCAGAAATGGAGAGATTTGGCAGGGCAAGTACAACCACCTCTATATGAGAGGGAGCTGGTAGATATGTTCTTGGGTACACTGTCGGGCCCCTTTTTCAATCACCTGATTGGAAGTTCGTTTGCAGGGTTCACTGAGTTGATTCTAACCGGTGAGAGAGTTGAAGCCGGAATCAAGAGCGGAAAAATTCGAAAGGATGCATCTGCTTCCGCTGCTATCAAGAAGACCTTTCCAGCCAAGAAACAAGTCTCAGCTGTCTACTCTTAAAGAAGTCAAGGAAGAGTTGAGCATCGGCCAGCGGTGGGGGCTGTAATGATTCAGAAGTCTGCAGCTGATCAGCCTCGAAACAATCAACCCAGAACTAACCAAGCAAGGGTGGAAAGGCCTGCACGGAAATTCACCCGGATCAACATGACACCTGCTCAGGTTCTCCCTCACCTTTTGAAGTTAAACCTTGCAAGTTTGAAAGAGGCACCGAAGAATCTGAATACATCTTCTCCTTACTACCATTCAAATGCCAAGTGTGCTTATCATTCAGACAGCCTGGGGCATGACACCAACAATTGTTGGCCCCTCAAAAATAAGATCCAGGACTTGATAGAGGCTAAAGAGGTGGAATTCGACGCCCCTGAAAAGCCTAACGTGATCTCTGCTCCAATGCCAAAACATGGTCACAATGTCCATGCTGTTGAAGAAAACCTTTTTGTTGCTGCTGTTGATGATTTGATGACTCCGCTACCGATAATAAAGTTGAATTTGTTGAAGGATGGGATTTTCCCAGGTTGTAAAAAAGATTGCTACCTTTGTTCGTCCTTACCAACCGACTGTCCGTTGTTGAAGTTAGGCATCCAGCGCCTAATGGATAACCAAGAGATCCTTTTTGAGAAGACTCCTGTTATACCGATTCCTGTCAATGATGTTTCGATAATTACCATATCCTCCAATCTTTCCAAGGTCTCCAAAAGACCTGTTAAGATTACATCCGATCCGAAGATTGTACCTTTGAAGATAACTATGCGGGGGCTATCCCGTACAAGTCCAACAAATCAATACCGTGGAACTATGGGGGAGAGATCTTCTACCACAGTGTTAAGCAAATTGAATTAACTGAAGAGACTTCCGATATTGGAAACATTGCCGGAATGAGTAAAATCACCCGCATTGGAAGAATTTTCTCTCCGGAGATTGCACCACCAAAGGAAATCTTCGGACCCTCATCCGCTCCTAAGGTTACCCCTGTGCCGGTCAACATATCTGGAAGAACTCTAGTTATTGAAGAAGTTGTGACTCCTGAAGCTGTCCCCTCTGCTGCTGATGATGATAGAGGGAAAGGGATCCAAGAAGAGCCTGTCAGGACAAGGGCTCAGCCGTTGATCATCCCTGAGACCTCTCAAAAAGAAATGGAAGATATTTTGAAAATAATCAAGAAAAGCGATTATAATGTTGTGGAGCAACTGGGGCAAACCCCCTCAAAAATCTCTATGCTGGCCTTGCTGCTCTGTTCGGAAGCTCATGCCAAAGCTTTGATCAAATTTTTAAAGACGACCCATGTGCCCCAGGAAACCTCCGCGGACCAGTTTCAGGAATGTGTATCTAGCCTAACAGCAGACAACGGTCTAGGGTTCTCCGACGCTGACCTAACAATCAAAGGGAGGAAACATAATGACGCTTTGCATGTCTCGATAGAATGCAGAGGGACTACTATGGCACACATCTTGGTAGATACTGGTTCTTCGCTGAACGTCTTACCAAAGAAGGCATTGGATAGGCTAGATTGTGAAGGTCTAACTTTAAAGCCCAGCAACATCATTGTCAGAGCCTTTGACGGTTCTAAACGGATGGTCCACGGGGAGGTGGACATCCCGATTAAAGTAGGTACTGAAACCTTCAACTCCACATTCTATGTCATGGACATCCGCCCCTCCTATTCTTGCTTATTGGGAAGACCCTGGATTCATCATGCTGGAGCCGTTACTTCAACTCATCATCAGAAGCTCAAGTACCCTGTCCAGGGGAAAATTGTGACTGTTCTCGGTGAGGAGGAGTACATGATAAGCCATCTTAATTCTTTCCGCTATGTGGAATTGGATGGTGAATTCATCGAAACCCCTTTCAGGATTTTGAGGAGGTAGTTCAAGAGATTGCGGCAGTGCCTTCTGTACCCATGATTACCCGACCTCCGCCTCGGATGTCATCACTCAAAGATGCAAAGGCTGTGATTGAAGAAGGAGGAAGCATAATCTGGGGGCAACTTCCCGATTTTCCGTTCAAATTTGATAAATTTGGCTTGGGTTTCACTGCTGCTAGTCAGAAGGCTGTGCATCGCTCCCGGGCTGGAGGACCACCAGTGAAGATCACCCATCATGGAGTCAATTCTTTAGAGGATGGTGAAGAAGAGAGCAATCTAGAAGACTAGATTTTTCCTACCATTGAAGGAGGCTTGTGCAATTGGGAGGCAAAGGACTTTGTTCCCATTACTTTCATCAATCAGTAATTTATCTTTCAAATATTTCTATTGGTTTGTAATAATTCCTAAATAATTCGTACACTTTTAACCTTGTGCCTTACCCGAGGTACATAGGTCCATTTGTAAGGGTTTGATTTTTCATCTTCATATGCCATTTTTAATGAATCATGGACGTTTTCATATATAAACTTTTGTGTTCATTTTATTTCCTTTTACATTTTATTTGTTTAAAGGTGGCTATCCCTTACACACACCCACACTCACCAATGCAGGTACCCATCCATTCCGGATTCCATGGGTAACAATTCTGCTATGGCCTTCAGTGACTCTGAAGATCTGGTCTACCATGCCGAATACGAAGGTGATGAAGACTGTGAAGTGCCTGGAGAATTGGCTAGACTGCTGCAACAGGAAGAAAGGGCTATTCTACCTTACAAGGAGTTGTTAGAGACTATCAAATTGGGAACAAAGGAAGACATAAAAGAAGTTAGAGTGGGTGCCAACCTAGAGCCAAGTGTCAAAGAGCACTTAGTTCAACTGCTGAATGAATATGTTGAGATCTTCGCCTGGTCCTACGAAGACATGCCGGGACTTGATATAGATATTGTGGTTCACCGTCTCCCTACCAGAGAAGACTGTCCACCAATTAAACAGAAAGTTCGCCGCATGAGGCCCGACATGTCTGAAAAGATCAAAGCTGAAGTGATGAAGCAGTTCAATGCTGGCTTTCTTGCTGTTACCTCCTATCCACAATGGGTTGCTAACATTGTGCCCGTGCCTAAGAAGGACGACAAAGTCAGAATGTGCGTGGATTACAGAGACTTAAACAGGGCTAGCCCTAAAGAAGACTTTCCACTACCGCACATTGACATCTTGGTTGATAATACAACTCAGCACAAGGTTTTTTCTTTCATGGATGGATTTTCAGGGTACAACCAGATCAAAATGGCCCCTGAAGACATGGAGAAAACTACTTTTGTTACACAGTGGGGTATGTTCTGTTATAAAGTGATGCCATTCGGACTGAAGAATGCCGGGGCAACCTATCAACGCGCCATGGTGGCTTTGTTTCATGATATGATACATCATGAGATAGAAGTCTACGTAGACGACATGATAGCCCGTTCACAAACGGAAGAAGAACACCTCGACCATCTGCAGAAGCTGTTTGTCAGATTGAAGGAGTACAAGCTCAGACTGAACCCTAACAAGTGCACTTTCGGAGTCAGGTCCGGTAAACTCTTGGGATTCATCGTCAGTAACAAAGGCATCGAGGTTGATCCCTCCAAAGTCAAAGCTATATAAGAAATGCCTGCCCCTCGCACTGAGAAGGAGGTCAAAGGTTTCTTGGGACGCCTAAACTACATTGCAAGGTTCATTTCTCACCTAACATCTACCAGTGAACTGATCTTCAAGCTGTTGAAGAAAGATCAAGTGGTTAAATGAAATGATGACTGTCAAGTTGCTTTTGATAAAATCAAGGAGTATTTGCTGAAACCTCCTATCTTGATGCCACCTGTCGAAGAAAGGCCGTTAATCATGTATCTAACTATCTTGGAGAATTCAATGGGGTGCGTATTGGGCCAACATGACGAGTCTGGCCTAAAAGAGCATGTCATTTATTACCTTAGCAAAAAGTTTACCGACTGTGAGACTCGCTACTCACTGCTCGAGAAAACTTGTTGCGCTTTGGTATGGGCTGCTCGCCGGCTAAGGCAGTATATGTTAACACATACCACTTTGCTGATCTCTAAGATGGATCCGATCAAGTACATCTTTGAAAAGCCTGCTCTATCTGGAAGAATTGCTAGGTGGCATATGATCCTCACCGAGTATGATATACAGTACACCACCGAAAAATCCATAAAGGGGAGTGTGCTAGCTGATCATCTGGCCCATCAAGCTGTCGAAGATAACCAATCCATGAGGTTCGACTTCCCCGACAAGGATATCATGACTTTGAGCAACATTGAAGAGAACAGACCGTATGAAGGACCTGAACAAGGATCCCGATGGACCCTGTACTTTGATGGTGCCTCCAATGCACTTGGAAACGGTATTGGCGCTGTACTTATTTCTCCAGAAGGTTGCCATACACCTTTCACTACTAGGCTCTACTTCAGCTGCACCAACAACATGGCCGAGTATGAAGCTTGTATCTTTGGTCTCAAGGCTTCTATTAACTTGGGAATCAAATCTTTGATTGTATTTGGGGACTCAGATTTGGTTATCAGTCAAATCAAAGGAGAGTGGGATAATAAATATCCGAACCTCATCCCTTACAAAGAAAATGTCCTGACATTGTTACACATTTCTAGCAGATCACCTTCGAGCACTTTCCGCGAGAAGAGAATCAGCTAGCAGATGCGCTAGCTACAATGTCATCCATGTTTAAACTTAACTGGGATAATGAGGCTCCCCAAATCACCATTGAACGTATGGATGAACCTGCAAATTGTCACGAGATTAATACCAAAGAAGTAGTGGACCGGCCGTGGTTTCACGACGTCAAAAGGTATCTCGAAGCACAAGAATACCCTGAAGGAGCTTCAGTCAACGACAAAAAGTTCTTAAGGAGGTTCTCAGCCAAGTTCTTTATGAGCAATGGTATCCTTTACAAGCGCAATCATGATTGCATTCTACTCCGTTGCATGGACAAGGTTGAAGCTGAGCAGATCATGGCTGAACTGCACAATGGTACCTTCGGCACCCACTCAAGCGATCATACAATGGCTAAGAAGATTCTACGGGCAGGCTACTACTGGTCTACCATGGAAGCTGATTGTCATCAACATTCCTGTACTTGTCATAAATGTCAAATCTATGCTGACAAGGTACATATACCTCCAGTTCCTCTCAATGTCTTAACAACTCCTTGGCCATTCGCAATGTGGGGAATCAACATGATTGGAGAGATCAAGCCTATAGCATCCAATGGACACCGTTTCATCCTGGTGGCCATTGATTACTTCACCAAGTGGGTCTAAGCTGCTTCCTTCGCATCCGTCACAAAGAATGTTGTTGCCCGCTTCATCAGGAAGAACCTTATTTGCCAGTACGACATCCCTGACAGGATCATCACTAACAACGGTACAAACCTAAACAACACTATGATCACCGCTCTGTGCAAGCAGTTCCAGATTCAACATCACAATTTATCTCCCTATCGTCCTAAGATGAACGGTGTTGTCGAAGCTGCGAACAAAAATATCAAGATGATCATTCAAAAGATGACAGTCACCTACAAGGACTAGCATGAGATGTTACCGTTTGCTCTGCATGGGTACCGTACCACAACACGAACATCAACTAGGGCAACACCTTATTCTTTGGTATACGGCATGGAAGCTGTTTTACCTATCGAGGTTCAGATTCCCTCCTTGAGAATCATGAAAGATGCTGGTTTGAGTGAAGACAATTGGATTCAGACCCGGCTTAATCAACTTAACTAGATTGATGAGAAGCGACTTACTATTGTTTGTCATGGTCAGACGTATCAAAAACGGATGATCAAGGCTTTCAACAAGAAAGTCAGGCGCCAGGTATATCAAGTCGGGGATCTTGTAATCAAGAGGACCATATTGCCGCTAAGTGATCCCAGGGGAAAATGGACTCCTACCTACGAAGGACCATTTGTGATAAAAAACATATTTTCTGGTGGGGCAATGATATTAACCACCATGGACGGCGACAACCTGCCGCACCCTTCGAACGCAGACATAGTCAAAAGATACTACGCATAAACGTCCCGACAAGTTGAAAACCCGAAAGGGCGACTTGGGAAAAAATGGGCATCCCGGTGAATCAAAAACCCGAAAGGGTGGTTCAGGCAAAAATTAGGGATATAAAAAGTCTGTACACCCGGCAAGTTGAAAACCCGAAAGGGCGACTTGGGCAAAAAAGGGTTTCCCGGTGGACTGAAAACCCGAAAGGGCGGTCCAGGCAAAAGTTAGGGAATTAAAGCGTATGACTATGTCTCGTCAGATCACTTTAAGGATAATCTCTTCACACATAAGTTCCGACTTCTGATCAATCCAATCATCGTCAGACGAAGCAACGAACGGACAAGATATCCAGAGTTACGAAGGCTATAGTAGAATGGGAACCCCATGGAATTTTTACACATAGCCATCTTTCTTTGTATAAATTTTTCTCAATTTTTATGACAACATTCTCTTACTAGAATGTCTGTCTCCTTTGTACAAAATACTTACACAAAGTTAATACAAAGATACTT
This sequence comes from Vicia faba, assembly GCA_948472305.1. Taxonomy (NCBI): domain Eukaryota; kingdom Viridiplantae; phylum Streptophyta; class Magnoliopsida; order Fabales; family Fabaceae; genus Vicia; species Vicia faba. The sequence continues at coordinate 1,169,456,259 of OX451739.1, forward strand.
CAAAGTGCAGAAAACTATTTGCCTTTTCTTTTTTCTTTACACTTGTGTTTTATTTGAAAACGTCCAATGATTTATTAAATGAGCACATGCATTTGAATATAATCACTGTTTACAAATAAACGAAATGTGAAAGAATAATTACTGACAGGTTGAAAGGATAGGAAAACGTCTTTTGGCTATTCCAAGAGAAATCCCCTGCAGTACATTATCTGGATCCCCAGCAGAGCTAAAACCTTGAAAAACATATCCCCAGCGGAATTAAATTTCAAAATCCTCACCAGAGTCGAAACTTCAAACTCTCGATCCCCGGCGGAGTCATATTTCAAACCTTTAATTCTCATCAGAGTTAAAATCCTCAGCAGAGCAAACACTTTGGGTCATAGATCCCCAACAAAGATGAAACCTTCTTCCCTAGCAAAGTCATATTTCCAACTACAAATCCACAACGGAAACCATCCGATTTCTCCAGATTCCACTAACAAGTTGTCTTAAAGTCTGAGAATCAACCAGATAATAGTTAACTTTTATCCCCACCTTCAGATAATTCTCCAATAGATTGGCATACAACCCAAACTCTTGAACTTTTTCGAAACAGGAATAAGCTTTTCCCCGAAGAGTCTTGAACTTACTTTCCAGCAGGATAGCTTACTCTCCAACAGTATAACTACCCCCCCCACATAGTTTTTTACTCTCTAACAGAATGAATATTATCATTCTTAACTCTCCAACTAGAAGTCCCCAGGGATTTATTTTCCCCTAGCAGATTGAAGATCCTCAGTCTGGATTCCCCAGTGAAGTTACCTGGGTATCCATGACTCCCCAACACGAGTTTGTCAGAATTTTTTAATCCCCTACAGATCGAAGATTCTCATTCTCACTTCTCAAGTGAAGTCCCCAAGAATTCAATTTCCCCAGGAGATCGAAGTTTCTCATTCTTAATTCTCCGCAGAAGCCATCGAAGTCTTCCTTATTCTCCAGCAGATCAAGGTTTTCTTTCATATAATCTCCAGTAGATTCATCAGAGTTTCCTTATTCCCCAGTCGAGTAAGGATTCCCATTTGTGTAATCTCCAAGCCATAGTCGTCAAAGTTCTCTGGATTCCCCAAGCAGGTTTCTCGAGCAGACTTGAAGGATCCTTATCCCCATGAAGTCATGAAGGATTCTCACATCCCCGCAGAAGTTGTCCAAGTTCTTGTTAATCCCCACAGGTTGCCAAGGATTTTCTATCCCCAACAGTGGTCCAAGGATTTCTAATCCTCAGCAGTCAAAGACTTTGAAATCCCCAGCATCGGTCAAGGATTTACTTTCCCCGACAACAGTCAAGGATTTTATTATCTCCAACTATCAAGGATTTATTTTCCTCAGCAAGGCAGCTAATCAGCTTACATGCGCATACATTACATTCATATATCATAAACATTGATAAAACACATTTTATTGCATCATACATGTCATGCAACATAACTTTGTGTTTCAGCTAACATTTTACCCTTTTCAGGATAAGATTAAAAGCTATCTTTAACAACTATTCAAAGATTTCAGATACAGTACGGATACACTCTAAGACATGGAAGTCATTCTGCCACTCATTCGGATCTCTTATTCAGATACAGTATGGATACACCCCAGACAAGGCAGTCATTCTATTACTCATTCAGAATTTCAAGTCAAGATACAATATGGATACACCCCAGATACGACGGTCATTCTACTACTCATTCAGACTTCAACAATTAGATACAAATTAGATACGCTCCAGACACGGAAGCCATTCTACTTCTCATTCAGATTCAACTATCAATTTCAAAGTACGAATACACTCCAGACACGGAAGTCATTCTGTCACTTATTCAGATCCCAATTACAGTACGGATACACTCCAGACACGGAAGTCATTCTGCTACTCATATAGATCTCAACCTTAGATACAGTCTAGATACGCTCCAGACACGGTAGCCATTCTGTCACTCATTCAAATGTTATCCCCATCCCAGAGATGCTCCAGACATGGATGTCATTCTGTCGCTTATTCAAATTTCAAATTCAGATACAATACAGATACACTCCAGACATGGCAATCATTCTGTTATTCATTCGAGAATCAAATACAGTTACAGCTCGGATACGCTCCAGACACGGACGACATTCCTTTGCTCATATAAATCCAATCTCTAGATACGACTCAGATACGTTCCAGATACGGATACCATTCTGATGTTCATTCTCCTGATTTTTAACAAACATTCTTGGATGGTATCTTTAAGCCCATCTCCAGCAAGATTCTATCACCTCTCCAAATGGCATCTTTAAGCCCATTCCCTCAACTACATTTTGACGAGTGCAAATTTACGGGCACTCTAGTGTCCAATCATCTTTTACCTTTGAGTCACGAACGACAAACTCACTAATCTAACTCTTCAGGTTCAAGAAGATTGAACAGGGGCAGCTGTTGTACCCCAAATTTGCCCTCTCATTTTATCAAGATTTCCCCTCACAAGTCTCTTTGGACTCCAGACAGAATTAGGGTTTGCTCTGCTCAAGACATCTCCTTGCACTGATGACCTGAAATTAGGGTTTGAGTTTGCACAGGGATTTTTGGAATTTCAATGCTCAAATTGACTTTCATACCTCATGTTGGACTTATAATATTTCCCATACCAAGTTTCAAGCTTTGAATCAAATTTTTGCTAAGTAAATTGGACAATTGACCTAAAAATCAACTGTATTGGGGAAAAAGTCAATTGTGGCCAATTTACAGTCAAAACTCATAATTTTTGATCCATATCAACATTATAGGATCATATGAACCATTTTATCAAGTTTGGACCACAACTCCTCAAGAAATTTGATCAGATCATCAAAAGGGCAAAATGGTCATTTTTAGGGTTTTGACTGCAGAAACGCAATTTCTGATTTTTTAACTTAGCCAATGGCAAATTGGGTTCAAGCATGGATTCAAGGACTCAATGGAATCATCTTGACCTAATCACAAGGTTCAAAAGATCTCAAAAGCATTGGATTGACAAATGAATTTTCCAGTCAACTGATCAAAAATCAACTGTACACTGAAAAGTCAAACTTTGACTTTTTGGTGCCAAGGGTCATTTTTCATCAAGATGTGTCAAAACATGAAACTTGTTCATCAAGAAACCTAATTTTGCAAATTAGGGTTTAAAATGGAAAGTTTTCATAACTTAGAAATTTTCTAAGTTATGAAAATTTCTTATTTTTCCCCAACTTTGCCCAACTTTTTCACCATGATTAAATTGGATTCAAATAAAACTTCAAACATTAAAGTTGTAGTACTCCACAAAATCTACAACTTTGATTCACAAAGTTTTCCCAAAAGATGCTTGGATCTCAAGTTATGATTTTATGAACAAGGGTCAAAAAACTTTCTAACTTAGTGAAATCTTGCCCTAGTTTAGGCAGGATTTTGACCTATCTTCATGGCAATTTTTCACCTAGTTCCAATTTGAATCTCAAAATGCATTTCAAATATGGATTGTAGAGCATGTTACAATATTTCCAAAATGTCAAAGAAATCTCCTAAATCATTTGTGGTTAGGGAGAATCGAAGGTTTGAATTTGGCAAAATGTCACTTTGATCCATGGCATTTCTCATGTTGCTACAAGTTGTAATTTCTATCCAGCCTTGTCTGTACTTGCTTACAGGTCTTTAAACCCTTCCACACTAAAAAATTGAAGGCAAATACAATGGATTAAGGCATTGTTCTGATCAATGGAAGATTACACAAAGGATTAATCTAAAAATGGCAAAAAGTTAACAATGCCATTTTGATAAAGTTGGCTTTATGTCAATTTGTTTCTCTTGAGCATTGCACCAAGTCCTTTGCAGAAAAAAAACTCCACAAACTCAGGGCAAAGTACAACAACTTTGTGCAGCTAGGAAGGAGGCCTGTACAGACTCTTTGCTTGATCACTTCACACTTTTCTTCAAAACCAAGTCAACTTGTAAAAAGGACATAACTTTGCAATCTGATAAAACCAAGTGTTGTAAACATTTCAAACGACTTTTGCACATTTCCTAAGGTTAGAAACACGAGCTAGCCAGTCCTCAAACACCATTGAACACCAAAATACCAAAAACTTGCAAAACAGGACAGCTTTTGCATTTTGATTTCCAAAACAAAAACTACTCGTGCGTTTTGCCCCAAACCTCTTCCAACACACACTCCATACAACCTACCTAAACTATCCTAACCATTCCCAAGTGACTGTAACTCCATTTACACACTTCACCATTTTTGAATTCTGACTGTGCAGGTTGACTTCTACAAGCTTATTCAGGCAAGTTCAAAGCTAGCTAGGCATTGGGAAAGCTCAAGGGAACTTCAAGCAAGCTCACAAGCATCTCAGGCCTCATTAAAAACCCCTACATTGCCATACTTGATCTCAACTGAAACAAGTAAAGTTCAAACTTTTATCTCTCTATTTAGGAAATATTAGGCTTAGGTTTGTGAATAAAAAATGTAGTACTCATTGCCCTTGAGCTGTACATATGCATAGATTTCATTTAAGTTAACTGAGTTGGGAGAATTTGAATGATGAACTTTCTGAAAAAAACTAGGTTAGAAATTAGGGCAAGAGAAATTCTCTCTGGTCTTTGAGAGTTAGGTTAATTTTTTTATATGGTTAGAATCGTGTGATTATGCTCTATAACTTTCATGTTGCAAGTTTTTGCTTTAGAGCACGTATGCAGGATTTCCAGGTTTGAACAAGAAACACGCGTTTTTGTTTGATCAGAGGTTGAAGATGAAGCAATGTGGGCTGGGCTTGGTTTCTCCTTGCTTTTGACACCCCCTGACTTGCTTCTCACACCCCCTTGGCCCATTTAATTTACTTTTGTATATTTTTCTATTTCCTTTTTATTTTCTGACTTTTATTTATTTTTCTAAACATTAAAAATTACTAAAAATATTTTCATAAATTTTCACATTTTATTTTATTATTTTTATTATTTTTTGGACATAAAAATAATTACTTTAATAATATACTTTTATTTTCTTTAAAAAAAACTTATAATTAATACAAAAATATTATATTTTTATATTTTTATATTTTTATTATTTATATACTTAAATAATATTTTCTCATTTTTTTTTAATTTTTTTTTAATTTTTTTAACATTTGCATATATTTTATTTATTTTCTTGTACATAAATAAATAATACATAAACAAATTAGGTTTTCCACCCTTAATAAAAATAATCTTTTATTTTCTTATTTTTAATACATTAAATATTTTATTTTTACATACATAAAAATAATACAAAAACATTTTTTGCATATTTATAATATATTGCATATTTATTTAATTGTCCATTTAAATATTTGCTTATTTATTATTTGAACGAAGAATTCAATATGGTTGTAATAATCTTAGGGTTTTAATTTCTTGCAAATAATCCCCTATTCAAAATTGTATCCCCCTCCCCATATCAATGTTGTAATAGTTTTAGATTTACTTTTATGCATTTATAGCTTTCAAATATGCATGATAGAGATTAATGTTTGTATGCAAAAATCCAAAATCAAAATAAATAGCTTGACCTAATACAAGACAAAATGCATGAAAATGACAACACAATGCACACAAGCACCCCTAGGGTTTCACCCACTTGTTGCCTTAAAAAACATGGCCATGGTATGCATGTTAGGTGTCTTGGCAAAACAAAACGAAAACAAAAGATCATAGTCCCTCGATGACGCTATCTTGGTTGCCTATACAAAATGATCTAGTCCCTCAAACAAAAACATGCTAAGATACTTAGCACTATTGCTATCATAATCAATACGATGACCCGCGCCTGTCCCGTTTAACATCCAAACACAAGGTTGTTTACCAAATGCAATGGTAACACAACAATGTAAAAGGGTTAAAAATGTGTAGGAATTATCTTTGAGTAGGTAGGTAGATGCTCCTAGTTACTTGATCAAAACTTGCAAAACATCCTTGCTATTTTCAAAAACACATCACAACACAATTTCAAAACATTTCCCAAAACAAACTTTCAAACATTGAAACATTTTTAAAAAGACAATACACCTTTGTATACATTCAAACAAGAATAATTACAAAGGTTGCCACAATGATGACCTCTTTTCAAAATACTTTCAAAACCACACACAAAGCACCATTTCAAACAATTGAAAAGCAAAAGCAAGTGATCTAAAACAAGTAACTAAGAGCCCATGGAAAACCATGGATGAAAAGGGTGCTAGCACCTTTCCTTTTCATAATCTACCCCCCGAACCCAAGAAAATATCTCAAAGGTCTTTCCTGTGCTTTTTGACCTTTTCTTTGGATAAATAAAAAGTCAGTTGCGGCTCTTGCTAAACCAAAACATTTGCAAACACAAACGCAAAACCTCAAGTCAGTTCTCCCATCGCATCACAATAACATTTGAACGAAATGTACGAATGATGAATTTGTTGTACAAAACTTTGAGTTTTAATTTAAACTTTGTAATTCTCGATTGAATGCTTTGAATAAAACATCTTGGTTTGGTAACTTGAACTTCAAGCAATCACAAAATGATCAAATAAACCCCGCGCTTTGTACTCTGATCAAATTTATAAACAAAATAAATGTTTAAAAATGGAACTTCATTGCCAAACAAATCATTCTTTGATAACCATCATCAACCTCAACCAATTTCAAGAACAATGATGATTAAGAACACTTGAAATCAAACAAATGACTTGCAACGATTCAATGACTTTCGAAGTCTTCCCAACGCAATTTTCTTTCGGTATTTGAAGATAAACTCATATGTAAAATCACCTATGACCATATACAGAAATAATCGTCTCAAGATCTCATAATTTGGGGAAATCACAAACCTTAGAAATCAGGCGACAATTGTTTAAGATTAGGTCAAAATCCAAGAAGTGACTTTTAACGCCTTCGAATTTTGGTGATCTTCTACGCGTAATCAGCTCTTGATTTGTGAAGAGAAATTGGAGATAACATCGAGGAGAGTCATACGCAAGAAGAACCGCTTAAAAATATCGAATAATGAAGAATTTACAATTGCTTGAACTTGGTCTCAAAAAAGGTCAGTTTTTTGGGTTAATGGAGTCATTTTCAGTCATCTGAACCATTGACTGAGCAAACTTGTAACGCGAGGTTCAAAACTCGGCATGAACATCCTTGAGGAGACATGAAGATCTATGAAGACCATTTGAAACCTTGAAGAATCAGTTTTCTTTGAGAAACTCCAAACCCTAATTGTTGACTTACTGCCTAGGAAGAGAATCTGTCTGACCAACTTCTGAGCCAAATTGAATATTCGAGAAGACCTAGGATAGTATCTTGAATAAAAATGAGAGGGCAAATTTTGGGGTACAACAGGGAGCATCCAGAGGACTCATCCATATCTGATTATATCTTGAGAAGGCATCCATAAAGCTAAGCAAACAGAACCTTGAAGCACCATCGATGAGCCTATCAATGTGTGATAGTGGGTAAGAGTCTTTAAGGAAAACTTTGTTGAGGTCTTTAAAATCCACACACATATGCCATTTTCGGATCTTCTTTTTAACCATAACAACATCTGATAGCCACATAGGATATTTTATTTCTAGAATAAGCCATGCGTTTAACAATTTCCCCACCTCTTCCAATATGGCTTGTCATTTCTCTTATATGTTATTCCTTTTCCTCTAGGCTACGCCTTTTAGTGTCGGATCGATGGATAGCTGATGACATACAATGTCTGGATCGATTAAGGACATGTCACACGGTCTCTGTTGTACCCCAAAATTTTCCCTCCCTTTTCTTCAATACATTTCTCACAAAAGATCTCAAATGCTCAAGGATCTCAAAGAGTTGATCTTACAAGCTCACCTTCTAAGCACTGAGACCACAAATTAAGGTTTTGGTTTTCACAAGGAAAATTTACTTCTAATACCTCAAATGAATTTCATGGTTCATCATAGACCTCCAAGAATTCTCATGTCAAGTTTCAAGTCTTGCATCTCAAAATTGCTCAGTCAATTGCTCACATGACTGAAAATCAGCTATATTGGGTAAAAAGTCAACTGTGATCAATATACAGTCAAACTTCAAGATTTTTGGCCAACATCAACATTTTGAAGTCATATTCATTATTTGATCAAGGGATGATCATAATTCCTCGAGGAAAGCATTTAAATCATCAAAGAAGCAAAATTGACCAAATTAGGGTTTTTACAAAGAATGACTAATCATTGACTTTTGACCTAATACATGGCCTAATGACTTGAAGCATGATCTTAAGGACTCAAACATAATATCTTGACCTAATTGCATGGTCCAAAACATCCTCAAAGATCAAGTGATTGATAGTTGAAATTTGGATCAATTGATGAAAAGTCAACTAACACACAAAAGTCAAATTTTCAAAGATCAAGATTCATCAAGACATTTAAAAATATAAAACTTGATCATCAAGAATCAAGAAAGTCAAGAAAAGTCAACAAAAAGTCAAGATTTCCAAGACTTAGAAAAATTCTAAGTGTTTTTATCCTTATTAAATTCACTACTTCATGATCATTTCTCACCAAGATGCAAGATGATTCAAAGAAAACTTTCACCATGAAAGTTATAGAGCATGATGAATTCTACAAATTTATCCTTGAGGGTTGATGTCCAAAAAATTCTTGGATTAGGAGATATAGGCCCATGAAGTTATGACATTTTAAACAAAACACGGTGAAATTTTTAACAAGTTTGGTCAGATTTTTTCCCAACTTCTTGGCAATTTTTCACCAAGTTCCAAGTTGATTTATCCAAAGTGGTTAACATGAAGGTTGTAGATAATGTTTCAAGCTTTCCAGAATGTCCAAGAACTTGAAGAGATCATGCTTGAGCTAAGAGATTTAAAGAGATGAAGCTGCGCATCCATTCTTGAATTATAGGTCATTTTCATGAAGAACACATGATCCAATCTCAAGCCTGCTACATAAATCTTGCTTTGCAGCCTTCTAACTTGAAAATCACTCCATAATTAAATGTTTACACAATTGATTGAGCCATTATACAAGTGATTGAGCTATTGTCCAAACCATTTTTCCATTAATGGAGCAAAGTTCACACTTCCATTTTGGAAAATTGACTTTAATCACAAAGTCCACTCTCCTTGAGCCTTGCAATTATTTCTTCTGAACATACACAATGTCAAAACCAGAAGCAACTTGTCTAGAGCCTCTAACCACTCAGACCATGCTTGTACTTCACATTGAAACCATGAATTTCAAAGCTTGCTTCATGTACAATCCAACTTAGCCATAACATGTGACTTTGTAAACCAAACCCTCTTAACCTTCAAAACCTTTCCTCTATAAGCTGAGAAGTTATTTACAAGCTAACACATGATTTTACAAGCCTCCTAACCCTCCCAAACTCCCTGAAATCAGAATTGGCATTCAAATCCTCCATTGTTGCAAGTGCTGACCTTAAACTCCAAACACTTAATCCACTCGTGCGTTTTCACTCTAAATGATTCACAAAGCTTCTACAACTCATATAGAAGCTATCCAAACACTTGCTACACCACTGCAACACTATCTTCATCATCCTCTATTTCCAAAAATAGCCATCTGTAACTTGACTTCTCCAGATGAATCCAGTCACTCTCAATCCAAAGTAAGCATTCTAATAGCTTCCTAGGAGTTCAGTGAAGCTATCCAGATCATCATAACACCTCCAGGAGTTCTCAAACTCCAAACACAATTTCCAATTTTGAGGTAAGTTTTCTCAACTTTTAACTTCTTATACAAGCATCATTAATGGTTACTTTGTGAATAAAGAATGTAGACATCATTCCCCTGAAGCTAACCATGCCTTTAGTTTTCATTTATGTTAACTCCAAGGGGAGAATTTTGAGTTTAAAGTTTAAGAAAAATTAGGTCTTAATTTGGTGCCAACAGAAACTCATGCTCATCTTTGATTTATAGCTCAAGTTATTTACATGGTTGAATTTGTGGTGAAAAACCAAGAAACTTTCATGTTTACACTTTTGAAAATGGTTGAGAAATGAGCAAGTTTGGAAATTCAAAAATATTGTCCATGGCTTCTGGCGCAAGGTAGGGGTTGAAGTTACAAACAGGAACGAGTTTAAAATATATTTAGTGGTTGTTGTTCTATCACCGGATGTAACAACCACCTCAGCGGCAGAGCGCGCGTGTATAAGTCATTCTTATGCCTGGTCACAGGTTCGATCCAGGAATGGGACATTTTTCTTTTCATATTTGTTTCTCACAGATCCAATGCAAGAAATCCTAGCGCGCCTATCATGGGTCTCACATTAACACCATCAGATCTGCAAGTAACAAAGATCACACGTCCCATAAAGCAAGTGCTTGATACACCATCATAATCCAGTCACACTGGAATCTCAATCAGGCGCCTGGGCCTCCCTAAACTTGGGCTTTTTTTTGTTTTTACTTGTTATACTCCCCCAAATTTCTCATGACACATGCCCATTTATTTTTTATTTTTATTTCTGATTTTAACAAAAACTATTTTGGGCCTAACAAAAATATTTTCTCACCCCCCTTTTTCTTACTCCTTACCCATGGCCCAATTATTTTTATTTTCTTTTTTAATACTTTCTTTTTTTATTATTTTTATTCATCTATTTTATTTAATAAAATATTTAAGTCATAAAATCATAAAAAATAATTTTAGGTTTTATTTGATTAATTTAAACACTTTATTTTGTTTTTGTTAATTAAAATATTTAGAACTAGGTGTTATTAATTTTCACACTATAAAATACTTTTTTTTTCTTTCTAAATTGACATTAATATTCAAATTATTCTTACAAATACTGTATTTGACTTAGGTTTTATTTTCTCTTTAATTTCAATTAACTAAGATTTCTAGGTTTTTTTAAATAATTAATTAAATTCTTTGGTAATTAGAACTAATTAGTTTTATTAGGTTAAAATTATCAAACCTTTTTCATCAAAAAAACAATTTCCTTTTCTTTTTCTCTACTTTACATTCTCGCGCTTTTTATTATTTCTCATTATTAACTTTTCAATAGTCTGTAATAGATAATTAGACTTTATTGTTTTCCTCCTCTCATTCACAAACTTGTACCCCCATTTCCAAAGCATTATAATAGCGCAGGACATTTAAATTCTGCAATTTATCGTTTTCCTTATTATTGTTAGTAATTAGGGTTTGTATGACAAGATTTGAAATCAAACATTAGATAACCCTAATCCAAGAAAGATAATTGAATCAAACACACTTTGCACACATGAATCTCCATGGTTAACCTCACTTGTTGCCTCGAATAAAAAAATAGTCATGTCCCACAAACGTGAGATGCTTTAGAAAAGATCATCGGTTAAAAGATCGTAGTCCCTCGATGACCCTTTGATGTTGCCTTCGGTAAACGATCTTAGTCCCTTATGACAATTTCTAAAACATCTTACAAGTTGCATTCTATGACTGTACGATGACCCACGCCTATCCCTCACATCCAATAATATGGATCCCTACCAACCAATGGTAAAGTAGCACTATCTAAAGGAGGAGGAAAAGAACAAAGACTTTTTAAGTAGGTAAATTGCTCGTAATTTCTTGCTCACAAACAAAAACCATTTTCACACCTAACACTTTAAAAAACAAATATCTTTTCAAACACTCTCTTTCCAAACAAATATTTTCAAAACAAACACTTTGTATGTGTTCTCAACGATATGAGAATCATTACAAAGTTTGTCGTACTAAGGTGTTTTCAAAATATTTCCAAAACATACATTTTGTATACATTCTCAACGATACGCGAATTATTACAAAATCACCACTTTTAAGAACATCTTCAAAACATTTTTTTCAAAACACAAAGCATTTTAAAGTGAGCTAGCAATTAAGAGCCTGTAGATAACTATGGATGAAAATGGTGCTAACACCTTTCCATTTCATAACCTACCCCCCGAACTCAAGAAAAATTCTCAAACATCTTTCCTGTTTTTTTCACCCTTTACTTTATTGGATAAAAGAAAAGTCGGTGGCGACTCTTGATATCTGTAACATTTATGATCAAACGCAAAACACCAAGTCAGTTTTCCCACCGTATTAGAGAACTGGTGACTCTGCTGGGGAGTATAAAAGTGGAGTTACCTTAAGAGCTAGATCACCTTTATTGCTCTACGTGTATGCTTTACATTTTTTGGGTTATGCTTGGGTTTATTTCTTGTATAAATCCTATACCCGGATCTGGGGCATTATAGGTAAGTAGCAATAGATCGTGGAGACTGTACAACATAGATCGATATGGTTGAAGCGATGACTACGTTAGTGTGACACATTTGTTGGTACGGGTGTCCCTTGAGTTAAATATGGGAGAATATAGGGCCGTTGTGTGGTGTCATAAAACACTAACTGATCATAGAACCTTAGTTGAACAACTTGGCCATTAGAAAGTAGTGAGATAGCTGGCTTTGGTGCAGTCTGAAGTTGTTGATACTCGATACTACACTTATTGAGATCGAACTTTCGAGATATTCCGATTGCAGTTCGATGCTTGTGATGAAACAATTACCAATGAAGAAAGATTAATGATATTGAGATTCCTTAGAACCCGATTACTTCTTTTAGGACAAGTTGAACCAACTAAAAATTCAAGATGGTACTTACCTATAAACCCCATGAAAGCTTAAACCTAAGGTCTTGTGTGTTTTGTTTGTGATTAATTATTCATGACATCATAAACATCATAACATCATGCCATAGAATTTTCACTAACCATTTCAAGGACCTAGGAATTTATCTTTGTTCTGTTTTGTAGGATATGGCTTCGGCTCGCAGAAATACCATCCAAATCAGCTTTGTAAGGGTGCCTCCTCAACTCAAAGAGTTAGCATCAAGGATTCCTGAAAATTCCCCATTCACCAAGAGATATGGTCGACTTCTCAGTCTGGTTACCTCAAGCTTTGAATAAGAAATGATGTGTGTGCTCTTTCAGTTCTTTGATCCTATACATCTTTGTTTCACGTTTCCTGATTATCAATTGGTACCCACAATGGAGGAATTGTATCAACTATTGGGAGTACATGTTATTGATCAAATACCCTTCACTGGTTTAGAGAAAGATCCACAACCTGAAGAGATTGCATCAGCCTTACATTTGAAGCGGTCCAAAATTGTAGCTAATTGGGAAACAAAGAGTGGAGTTAATGGTTTTCTAGCTAAGTTTCTGTTAGAGAAGACTCGACTATTCCTGGATGCTTTGGATTTGCAAGATTTTGAAGAAGTATTGGCTCTTCCAATCTATGGTTTGGTATTGCTCCCTAATCTGGACCAACTCGTAGATATGAATGTTGTCAAAATATTCCTTTCTCATAACTCTGTGCCTACTTTGCTCGGAGACATTTTGCATTCTCTTCACACTTGTACTATGAGGAGGAGAGGGGCTCTTATGTGTTACATACCGTTGCTATCTAGGTGGTTTATTTCGCACCTTTCCCGATCAATATTGAAGAATGAACAAGGTAAGAGGGGGTCTCAAAGGATGGTGTCATTCTCATTAGGATATTTATTGGTGTTCCTGATCTCTGGAGTATGTTACCATCATTAACCGCTGTGGGGAGTTCCCAAGTGTTCAGCTCCTTGGCATTAGGGGAGGTATTACTTACCACCTTTCTCTGGCTCTACGACAATTTGGTTATGCTCGAAGAGATGGTCCTCATGATGCACTTATCCAGGGTATTATATTCGACTACGAGAACGATGTTCAAGGTTATCGTCAAAGGTTCGTACGAGCTTAGGGCATGGTAAACAAGGTTGATGGCAAGATTTTGGGACACAATAATTCTATCCCCTTGGAGCCTTATCTCAAATGGGTGCGAGCTCGCGCTCAAAATCTCATGATGCCATATCCAGCCATTCTACCAGTGATTATGGAGCCCATTTCTAAAGGAGACATTCCTTATACCATTTTCCATCCTGACATGCCTACTTACCTCAAAGAATTGGAGAAGTCATAGATTCAACTCAAGGGAGAACGAGACACCTTTAAAGCTAGATTTTATACAAGCGAGAAGAAAGTGTTGGAGCTCACAAAGCAACTTCACGAGGAGCAAAGCATGAATGCCTATATCGACACAATGAGGAAGCGCCCATGGGAGACTTGAGCTCTTTGTTTTAAGAGTTCATTTTGTTGTCTCTTTGATACCTTTTTGATTTTTCATTGTAAGCCCAAGGGGCGATCGTAATACTTGAACTTATTAATGCTATTGTTGTTTTTGTTTCCTTTTTGGCTAGAAAATTTAAATCTCCTAAGGTACTTGAAAACATTGCATATGCATATCATGCATAATGTCTGTTGTACCCAAATTGTTTCCCCTAAGATCCCTATATCATACCATATTGATTCAATCACAACAAGATCACATTAGGGCTTTTGGTTCTCCTCCCTATCTCTAGTCTTTCTCTTTGAGGAATCACCAAGCACCTTGACTTGTTTTTCTTTTATGATCATGCATAATTTGTTTTGACTTTCCTTTTAATTAATAAAATCAATGTTGGTTTGTCTTACTTGTTAATAATGTAGGTAAAGGCAATGTGGCTTAGCAAGTTGATCCATGGGTTCATGAGTTTATTTCCATGCTCTAGTCAACAAAGCTTGAGAAATTCAAACCTCACCATTGAAGTTGTTTTGGAAGAAATGGCATGGCAAGGTTTATTTTGGTTCACCATATTTCAAAGTTATAAAGATTGATTCAAAAATACAAGGGGTTGATTGAAGAAGTTGTCATGGTTGGACAAGGTCTTGTTCCCATTGGCCACAAGTGCATATTTATCTCAATTCTCAAGATATGGAAGTGGTTTTGGTTGCTATGAGTTCTAATTATCATCGTCAACAACTTCTATCTACAAAGCAAGAGTGTTGGTACAAGAAGGTTGTTCAAAATTTTCAAAGTTCCTCAAAGCATTTTCTTGATCTAGGAGCTAGGGTTTTGAACTTCAAAGAAGTATATCTTGTTCATCTTTTGATATTTTTAAGTTATTCCAAAAACATACTTCTCTTCAAAGGGTTATTAACAAATCATTTCAAAATTTTCAAGGAGTTTTCATGTGGAAGAAACTTGATGATGAAGAAAGATAACAAGTCCTCCAGATGAACCCCTGATTTCTCATATGTGACTTTAAATGATCATAACTTGGTCAATTTTTATCACCTTGAGCCCAATATTTTTCCATAATGATCTTGAGGATGTGAAATTTATTCCTTCTTTTATGTGAAAAGTGAGAAAAAGGATGGAAGATTCCCTAAGGATACAAAAGATTATAGGTCATTTCATGATTTTTTGCCAACTTCAACAATTAATAACTCTCTCAATTTTTGGATATTTTGAATGGTTCAAGTTTCAAAATGTCATTCAAGAGGTCTATTTCATGCCATATGTTTTAGTCAATAGAAAATTACAAGTGGAAGTCTATGTTTGGATGCAAAACATTATAGGTCACTTTTGAATAAAAATTTGAAATATTTCTGTATGGAAAGTCAACCTTTTCTCCCCCAACTTTGACTCATTGCAACTTTCAGCTCAAGCATCTATTTGATTCCATTATTTTACCATTGTAAAGCTTGTAATCTCATCTTTCTAAAGCATCAAGAATCATGCCGTAAGACCCATTGAGCTGAGAATGCCATTGGATTGAGCTTGGTAACTTGGAACTGGAGTTTCTTCACAAGTCAGAATTTGAAATTCATGTTTTGGCTTCTAAACATCAAATTAGCACGCGTTTATGATCTAAACATATTTAACCAAGTTGCCAAAGTGGATTAGAGCCTTAAAACGCAAGGATTGGATGAGTTTTGATGCAAAACAGATCACACCTTACTCGTGTATCAGGTTCACACGATTTCTCTCCAAACTTCATCACTTCACACGCTTGAACATTCCATTTGATTCCCTATAAAAAGAGGGTCATCCATAATTCATTTCCTCAAGCTTGAACAACCAAAATCACCCTGCCAAACTTGCTCCATAACTCATTTTTCTGCAACTACGAAATCAGTGTTCAAGCCTTTTTCAATCAAATTTTTCTATCAATTTACCTTCCTTGATCTTCCATGAAGCTAACCATACAATTACCTTTAAGAATTGTGCCCTATATTGATCCACAGAAGTCCAGTTTTAGAGCTCTGCAACTCAACTTCAATAGGTAGATTTCTCCATCAATTCTTCAAAACTTTGATATCATTATGAAGCTCTCATTGCCCTGGTTCTTGTTGCAACACTTGCTTTTATCTGTAAACACGTTTTGACCATGAAATTTCAAATCCCTTTTCAAAACTTTCCTTCCAAATTGCTTGAGTTACAGTTTATATAAATTTGTCGCGAGGGTGTGGTTGTCTTCGCCTTGAAGAGACAAAGCGAATGACATAGGTCTGAGCTTCTGATTTTACAGTTTGAGAGACCTGCAATTCACGTTGGTTGGAGGTTGAAGATGACCAACGTGTCATCTTTCAACCAATGATGGCGCGCCACTTGATTTTTTTGAAATATGATTTTATATTTGATTCTATGTTTTATTAACTAATGACCATGATATGCGCAGCGCGCCAGATCCCTTGGATTTGATTACTAACACGTTTTGACTCTCATCTAATGGTCCACATATTTTTGACTTTATTTTTCTTTTCTGATTTTTATATTTAATTGTTTTAAATTTCAAAAAATCATAGAAAATTCATTTTTAGTCCAAAAAACTAAAAGAATTATGAAAAATATTTTTGATTTTTCTCTTTCTGATTTTTATTTTTTCACAATTTTATTTTGTGTTTTGATATTTTTTTTATAAATTTTCACTTTATTTGAATTGTTTTAAATATTTAAAAATACTTTTATGCATTTTTAAATTCTAAAAAAATCATGGAATGATCCAATGATATTATGACAAATATTTGTGACCTCGCTTAGTTTTTATTTCTAACTTTGGTATTTCTTTGATCATTTTTGCTTTATTTTATCCATTTCTTTTAATTTTAAAAATAGTTTCTGACTTTAAAAAATTACCAAAAAATTTATAAAAATTTTTGAGTTCATTTCTGATTTTTCTATGGCCTTGCTTAATATTTCTTGTTTAGTTTGAACATAGTTGATATTTTTCTTTCTTATTTCTATTTTAAAACATTTTTAAAACCTTTTTAATGAACATATTAAATGCAATATTATTTTTTGATTATTTTCTGGCTGATCTTGGGTTGAATTTTTGATTGTAAACTTTATTAACATCATTGGATCCATGGTATTGAGTCTAACTCCACAAAAATGGATGAATGATTTTAATAATAGTTTGATTAAATTTTAATTCAAATGTGGTTTATATTCTTTCCCACCCCTTTTCATCTCATCCCATTCTTATTGCTCTAAGTGTTATTGGAGCATGATCTCTATATCATGTCTCAAAACAAATGGTGCATAGACTTCTATTGACCGACCTCAAAATAGATGTGACTTTTATATAAGTCCACTTACGATTGCTTAACATAGTGCTAAATTTTATCCCGATTCGAATAAATGATCATTCGTGGCCCAAACCTATGTTTGCAAGCCCAAGTATGTTGATTTGATCTCTTTGATCCAATAACCTTGAGATTCCTTGTGTGGAGGCTTTGATTCTACCAATCCTCTAATGGGTCTACAACACTTTTGGTCAACGTGGATCACTTAAACATCGTTGATAATTAAATGGTACTTTTGAGGATTCCAAATGGATGATATACTTGACAAAAAGCAAATGCAACTTGTTGTGTGGAGGCTTTGGTCTAACAATCCTCTAATGAGTTCCAAATGCAAGTTTCAAGATGGTCATCTAACTAACCACTAATTATTAAATTGTTTTTTACTTTATGCTTTTATTTGTAATGCTTTATGTACCATTTACTTTAAGCATTATATTTCATGTCATTTTTATTTTGCTCACTTAAGCATTTACTTTCTTGTCATTTTTATTTTGCTCACTTGAGCTTTTCTTTTCTTTGTCAAGACACCTAATAATCAACATGAACCCATAAAAACCTTTAATGATACTTGGACTATTTGGTTACTATCCTTGGCATTATGGAGTATTGGACTTCTGGGACTTAGGGTTTGGAACCTTGGCCTATGTTGGAGACCTTGAGACCTAATTGATATTTTGTCTGGAGTTCTTGAGGTTTACCTCAATACATTGGGTTGTTTATTTGTTTTGTGTGCAGGTTATTGTGATTACATACTTTGTTTGTAATCTAGAATTCACCCGTATATAGCCGTTACTCTGCCCAATTTTTGTGAAGACTGAATACACTTGAAGTTTGGTTCTCTCAAGAGGTATAGTATCTTTGCTTCTTTGATTTCATTCTAAGGAACAAGAATTCTATCTTGACTCATAATGTCAAGTATTGGCTTCTTGTTGGTTAGACGGTTCTTCTCCCTAACTTTTACCTTATGCTTTAGGATAGTCTCTTCTTCTCCTCCCATCTTCTTTAATTTCAAAAATCTTCTTCCTCCTTTTGAAAACTCTTCTTGTTTTGAAACTCGAACCATTCTCATAATAAGCTCGGACCTAGGTCCATGCATTTTCAAAACCTTTTCATAAATAAACTTCAATCAACTTAATAATACCTTGAAATTTTTTATGATAAGACTAAAAGTCAATCAATCTCATTTTAAACTATTTTGCCACTTTGGCTTCCACTTTAAAACTTTTCTCAAAAGATTAGACTCTTGTCAATCCTTGTAGTGATGCAAACAACTATACTTCTACAATATGTAGTGAAGATAGATATTTTCCACTTTGGTGTTGAGTGAGGCATTGTTGATTTTAAAATCCAAGTCATATCCTCCATTTTGAGATGATGCAAATTCTCCTTTCTCATGATTGTGGGTAGTAAGTATGTTTTTCACACGGACAATGATGATGATGTCTTATCCCATACAATTAGCCAACATACTTGTGTTTTAAAATCTTTTAAAAGAGGAACTACGTGTACCCTGATCCCCTATTGCACGAAAGGCGGTACATAGGCACTAAAGATTCCCAACCGCGGCTGGTGCAAAAATCATAAAAAAATATTTCTTTTCTCACCTCCACCATCTATTTTACATACAACATTTTATAGCCAAAATATACAGATTTTACAAAGAGGTTCCCGCGGAGTACCATAAATGTTTAGGGTGCTAATGCCTTCCCTTTGCATAACCAACCCCCTTACCTTGAATCTTTCCCCCTATTTTTGGGTTACTCGCTCTTTTCCCATTCCTTTGGAAACAATAAAGCGCGGTGGAGATTTTTATTTTTGATCTGTATAAGTCAAGTTAATCTAATGGCTTAGTCTTAAACATTTCCACCGCTACCATGTCATAGGAAGGTTTTTTGACACAAGTTTCCTCATCTATTTACTGTTTATTTTAGTATAAGATGACTCTCGAGCAAACCATCAAAGATCTACAAATTCAACACACATAGTTTCAAGAAACTCTCCTAAACTTAGCCAAAGGACAATAAGAGATGATGGCGCTCCTTGTCACAAAATAGAAGACTAACAAGCGGGTTGTTATCCTTAACATGGGAAGAAGGTTCAAAGGTCTTGCCCGACTGGCTCAAGTAGAAGATGATTCCTCTGAGGAGGACGACAATCAAGAAGAGGATGTTAGAAGCACCGGGGTTGGGGGTGGAAATAACCAGATTTCTGAGGATGAAGACTATTTCGATGAGCAGTACCCTTCGGAGGATGATAAATATAAGCAACTATAAGACCGACTTGAAGCTGTGGAAATTCAAAAAGTGCCTGGTTTGGACTTTAGGGACTTAGGTTTGGTCCCTGGGTTAGTCATCCCTTACAAATTTAAGGTCCCCATTGTTGTACCCCAAAATTTTCCCTCTTATTTGTCAAGTATTTGCTCACAAGATATTCTAAGACGTCAAGTTTGCAACACTGATACATCAATTTAGGCTTGAAATTGGCACAAGGGCAAAATGGTCAATTGCATACTAGAAAGTCAAACTTTGACTTTTTGGTCAACATTACAACCCAAAGATCAAATTTCATCAAGACATTAAAAAATATCAAGCTTGATCATTAAGAAGTTAAGAAAGTCAAAAGTCAACTTGAAAAGTCAAGATTTCCAAGACTTAGAAATTTTCTAAGTGTTTTATACATGATAATTTCATCACTTTGTTTCATTCTTTCACCAAGATGCAAGACGGTTCAAGGGAAGCTTTCAACATGAAAGTTATAGATCTCCATGATATCTACAACATTGCTTTACACAACTTCTCCTAAATATGCTTGGATCTCAAGTTATAAATTCATGAAGTCATGACATTTTCATTTAACACTTAGAGAAATTTTTAGCAGTTTTGGTCAGGTTTTTATCCCAACTTCTTAGCCAATTTTCATCAAGTTCCAATTTGATTTAACAAAAGTGGTCAACATGAAAGTTATAGAGGGTGTTTCAAGCTTTCCAAAACATCCAAGAGCATGAATTTATCATACTTGAGCTAGGAGATTCAAGGGCATGAAGTTGGGCATCCACCCTTGATTTGCAAGTCATTCTATTGAAGAACACACAACAAAACCCTTATGCTATGCTGCATAATCTTATGTTGCAGGCCTTCTTGCTTGCAAATCTCTACATAATTTAATGTTTACACAAGAGCTTGAGCTATTACCCAAGTGTTTGAGCCATTGTCCAAAAGATCTTTCCATTTATGGCATAAAGGCACCATTGCTATTCTTGAAAAGCAAGCTTTTTGTACAAAGTTTGTCTTGAGCCCATACTTTGTTTATTTCTGATTTTACTCTACCATAAAACATGGAAATCAACCCCTATAAACCAACAACTTTGGTACTTCATCTTGGAACCATGGAGTACTTGACATAGTTTGATACTTACATCCCAACCAAACCATAACATGTTGTATTGTAAACATATTCAACCTTTGTTCACAAGTCCTTTGCCTATAAATAGAAGAAGCATTTGCAAGATAATGGGGTTAGAAAAAATAGAGAGAAAAGACAAGGAGAAAATCCAGAAGTTATATTGGTAAACCCTCAAAATCTCATTCATTCAAAAAACCAGTTCTGTTCTTATTCAAAACAGAACCCCAACCCATCATTCCACCATACAAACTCTCCGTAAGCCAAACACTTCATCACATACAAAGTTTGTCCAAACATAAAAACAGTTCTTGTAGTGCTATTCATCTTCACCATCAAATATACCAAAAATATTACAGTACAGTCCAACTCAGCTCCAGCAGTCCGGAGCAGCTTTCTGAACACTTACAAAGTCATCACAGCATTTGAAAAAATATTCAAATCTAAAACAACTAGTGCAGCCCAAAGGCAAGTCCTCTTGACTTGATATCTTTTTGTACATCATTAACAATTTGTTGTTCTTGAGGATAAGATGTAGTATTTTATTATCCCTTTGAACTAGTCGTTTGTTTATGATTTAGGCTTATTCACTCATTTATTATTTACATCTATCCATCATATGTTGTAAGCTAACCTGTATAGACAAGAAAAACAATGTTTAAGGCAGGAAAATATAGCATGTATCGACACATAACCCCCATGTGTCGACCCATACTGAGTTCAGATTGCAAAATAGAAGCTGGAAGAGCCTATGAGTCGATACATACGCGTTTCACGTCGATGCAAGAAGGTGCCTGAGTCGACACATCCCATTATGTGTCGACCCATACTGAACTGATTTTGTTTTACAGGAGCAGGGAAAAGCTATGTGTCGATGCATAACAGCATGGGTCGACACATAGCAGTTCAAAATACATTTTCCCCTTTGTTTTGCACTGCTTTTACATTGTTTTCATTATTATTTGATATGGTTGTAATATTTCAGTCTCCATTTCATCCCTATTGTTAAATTGTACCCCCACCCCCGTAAAGTGATGTAATAGCTTAGATTTTATTTTCCGTAATTTTACTTTCTTTTCATATATTGCTAGTAAATAGGATGTATGGCAAGATAAAATCAATAAAAATAGATAACTTTCAAATATAAGACAAAATGCATGCAAAGTAACACACTTGCACACAAGCTCCCTTAAGGTTTCTCCACTTGGTTGCCTTATATAAAAATGGCCATATTACACATGCGAAGTATCTTGGCAAAACAAATAAATATAAGATCACAGTCCCTCGATGACGCTATTCAAGGTGGCCTTACTAAATGATCTTGGTCCCTCAAAAAATGCTAAGATACTTTGCAAACATTGCTAATCATGACTATACGATGACCCATGCCCGTCCCGTTTACATCCAAAGATAGGGTTGCTTACCAAATCAATGGTAAGACAACAATGTCAAAGGAATAGAAAATGCATAAGAAATACATTTGAGTAGGTAGATTAATGATCTTGGTCCCTCAAAAAATGCTAAGATACTTTGCAAACATTGCTAATCATGGCTATACGATGACCCATGCCCGTCCCGTTTACATCCAAAGATAGGGTTGCTTACCAAATCAATGGTAAGACAACAATGTCAAAGGAATAGAAAATGCATAAGAAATACATTTGAGTAGGTAGATTGCTTCTAGTTACTTGCTCTATTTCCAAACAACTATCCTTGCTATTTTCAAAAACAAACACACACATTTCCAAACATTTTACAAACATTGAAAACATTTTCAAAAAGACAAACATCTTTGTATATATTCTTATGAACGAGAATCATTACAAAGATTTCCTAAAAAGTGGTCTCTTTACAAAAAACTTTCAAAAACCACACAAAGCACAATTTCAAACAAAAGCAAGTGATCTAGCAAGTAACTAAGAGCCCATGGAAAACCATGGATGAAAAGGGTACTAATACCTTCCCTTTTCATAATCTACCCCCAAACTCAAGAAAACATCTCAAAGGTCTTTCCTGTGCTTTTTCACCTTTCATTTTAGATAAAAGAAAAGTCGGTGGCGACTCCTGCTAAACCGCAACACTTGCAATAAAACGCAAAACCTCAAGTCAGTTCTCCCACCGTATCACACCTGTCTTTGCCAAATATGATGGGATCTCTTTCCTGAAACTCCATTTAAGGTCATATGTCCGCAAGATTCAACCCCACACAGCCGACATGAAGTTATGGGTTCATTTCTTCCAAGAGAGCCCATCTAGAACACAGTTGGAATGGTTCTATCAACTTAACGGAACCATTATCCACACATGGGAGGACCTGGATGCTGCCTTCTACAGACAATACCAATACAATGCTGACCTTGCACCAACTCACACGCAATTACATAGTATGACTATAGGCTCAAACGAAGGCTTTAAGGAGAATGCCTAGAAATGGAGGGACCTGGCTGGAAGGGTGCAACCCCCTTTGACTGATCGAGAATTGGTGGACATGTTCATGGGAACTCTGACGGGTCCATTCTTTAATTTTTTGATTGGGAGATCTTTGTTAGTGTTTACTGAGCTGATTTTAACTGGAGATCGAGTCAAAAGTGATATCAAGAGCGGGAAGATTCAAATGGCTCCATCCTCTAGTACTATGAAGAAACCATTTGTTGGTAAGAAAGAAACTAATGTTGTTTATGTACAGAGGAGCCATGTCAAGAATGATCATCATTAGTCAGTAGGAGCAGTATTGATTTCTAATCCAACCCTAGTTCAACAACCAAAAAACAATAAGCACAGGCCAGACGCCCCAAGAAGGCAGTTCACTAGGATCAACATGCCATTATCTTAAGCTTTACAACATCTGTTGAAGGCATATTTGGTAACGCTGCGAGATCCTCATCCTAATACCAATACTTCCTCTCCCAAATATAATTCACGTGAAATGCGCTTATCATTCAAATAGTCCAGAACATGACACCAACAACTGTTAGGCATTGAAGAACAAGATCTAAGATTTGATTGACAACAAAGTGATTGAGTTTGACCCTCCACAGACCCCTAATGTGATTACCGCACCCATGCCCAACCACTGTAAAGGTGTTAATGCCATTGGAAATGTCTCATTTGTCTCCACCATCAGTGATTTGACTACTCCCTTAATGACCGTTAAGAAGAATCTGTTGAGAGCCAATTTATTTCCGGGTTGCATTGAAAGTTATTACCATTGTGCTTCCCAAACTAATGGTTGTATATGGCTGAAGAAGGGTATTCAAAGCCGGATTGATACCTATGAAATTCTATTCGAGAAAACTCCATCCATGAAGGGTTTGCCTGAAAGTATACCTCAAGAACTGAGACTTAAAGATGTTTCCATAATCACCATTTCCAATACTCCTATACGTATCACCTCTAGAGGCCCTATAAGGATTCCTACTGAGCCAAGAGTGGCTCCCCTGATCATCATTGCACCGGGGCCAATCCCCTATTCCTCTGACAAAGTTGTGTCTTAGAACTATGGGGCATAAGTTTATTATCATGGTGTCAAGCAAGGGCCATGGATTACTGAAAATGAGGATCCTGAAATTACAAACATTTCCGGAACTAGTAAGGTCACTAGGATATGAAGGATCTTCTCTCCGAAGATCTCTCTTCCAATAACTACTACAACACCTGTTCATATTCCTGCTGCTAGGTTAACTACTGATGCCCGAGGTAAAGAGAAAGCAACTGAGTCTGCCCGAACGGAGGCACCCTTAAGAGATGTTACAATTGAAGACCCTTCTAAACAAGATATGGAAGAGATTCTGAAGATCATCCCTAAAAGTGACTATAAAATAGTTGAACAACTGGGGTAGGCACCCTAAAAAATATCAATGATTTCCTTGTTATTATGCTTTGAAGCACATGCCCAGGCTTTGTTGAAATTTCTGAAGAACGCTCATGTACCACAAGAGACCACTGCTAATCAATTAGAGAATTGTGTTGCAAGCCTAACTGCTGATAATGGTTTAGGTTTTTCTTATGCAGATTTGACTCCGACGGGAAAGAATCATAACAAGGCACTAGACATTTATATTGAGTACAAAGGCACTACTTTGGCGCTTGTGTTAGTTGATACATGTTCATACCTAAATGTTTTATCCAAAGGTGATTTGGATAGGCTGGATTATGATGGACTGGTGCTGAAACCCAGCGGTATTGTGGTAAGATCCTTCGATGGTTCAAAAAGAATGGTCCACTGAGAGGTTGATCTTCTGATCAAGGTGGGATCTCAAGTTTTTAACTCCACTTTTTATGTAATGGATATCCTCCCGGCCTATTCCTGCTTGCTCAGATGCCCATTGATTCATGGGCCAGGTGCGGTTACCTCTATATTACATCAAAAGCTAAAGTACCCAGTGAAAGGGAAGATTGTCACAGTTTGTGGAGAGGAAGAATATATGGTCATCCATTTGAATTCTTTCAAATATGTTGAAGTGGATGGTGAATTCATTGAAACCCCCTGCCAAGAATTTGAAGTAATCCCTTCGACGATTGTCGTTGCTAAATCTACTCTTGATACTCCTAAGATCATCAAGGATTCACCAAAAATGGCTTCTCTAAAGGATGCTAGAGCTGTGGAAGAAGAAGGCGGTTGCACCATCTGGGGGCAGCTTCCTGATATCCCCTACAAATCCAACAAATTTGGATTGGGTTTCACTTCAAAGACTCAGAAAGAGGTTTGACGTGTTCGCGCTGGAGGACCACCTTTCCGTATTAGCAACAATAGTGTCAATGCTCTAGAAGACACTGATAGTGATGGTGACTTGGACGACTGGATATTCCCAACTATTGGTGGTGGACTCAATAACTGGAAGGCCAAAGACTTCATCTCAATGTCTTTCAGCCAAGAGTAATTGCTATTTCCTATTTTTATTGCTTTAAGAAGTTTGTCTGTATAATTTCTTTTAAAACAATGACTTTAAACCTCGTGCCTTTCCCGGGGCACAATAGTTCATGTGTTAAGGGTTGTCATTTCATATATCATATGCTCATTTGATGAAAACATTGGAGGATTTTGAATTCAAATTTTGCGCTCCTTGTCTTTCTTTTACTTTATTGCATTTTCAAATAGCCATGTGACCTTACACACACACACATTTGCAGATCCACATCCACTGCGGATCTCATTGGCAACAATTCTGCTATTTCCATTTATAATTTCGAAAATATAATCTATCAAGCCAAGGACGAAGGTGAAGAACATTGTGAGATACCTAGAGAACTTTCCAGACTCCTGATACAAAAGGAAAAGGCTATCTAACCGCATGAAGAACTGGTCGAAGTGATAAACTTGGGTACTGAGGCAGATAAAAAAGAATACAAGATTGGTGCCAACCTGGGAGACAATGTCAAGAGAAGATTGATTCAGATGTTGCACGACTATGTTGAGGTATTCGCTTGGTCATACGAAGATATGTTAGGGCTCGATACTGATATCGTGGTTCATCATTTGCCAATGAAAGAGGGTTGTATTCTGATCAAACAAAAGGTTCTTCACATGCGTCTTGATATGTCAGAGAAAATCAAGGTTGAGGTAATGAAACAGTTCAATGTAGGTTTCTTGGCAGTGACATCGTATCCCCAATGGGTTGCAAATGTTGTTCTAGTGTTGAAGAAAGACGGTAAGGTCTGTATATGTGTAAACTACATGGATTTAAATAGGGAGAGCCCCTAAGATGACTTCCCACTACCACATATTGATGTCTTGGTTGAAAACATTTCTCAACACAAGGTATTCTCCTTCATGGATGGTTTCTCAGGGTGCAACCAAATCAAAATGGCGCCTGAAGACATGGAAAAAACTACCTTTGTTACACAATGGGGAACCTTCTGTTATAAGGTCATGCCTTTTAGGCTGAAGAATGCAGGCGCAACTTATCGCAAATTGAGGAAGAACACCTTGACCATCTACATAAGTTATTTGAAAGGCTAAAAAAGTACAAACTGAGGCTGAATCCAAACAAATGCACCTTTGGGGTAAGGTTTGGAAAACTCCTAGGTTTCAGCATCAGTGGTAAAGGTATTGAGGTTGATCCTGCTAAAGTTAAAGTTATCCAAGAAACGCCAGCTCCCCGTATTGAGAAGGATGTCAGAGGTTTCTTGGGACAACTCAATTACATTACCCAATTCATCTCTCACTTGACTGCTACTTGTGAACTAATTTTCAAACTGCTGGAGAAAGATCAAGTAGTCAGATGGAACGACGACTATCAAATGGATTTTGATAAAATCAAGGGGTAATTACAAGAACCTCTAATCCTGATGCCACCAGTTGAAGGAAGACCTCTGATCATGTACTTAACAGTGTTAGAGAATTCAATGGGGTGTGTGCTGGGGCAGCATGACAAGTCCGGTCGAAAAGAGCATGCAATATACTACCTTAGAAAAAAATTTACCAAATGTGAAACAAGATATTCATTGCTCGAGAAAAAATATTACACTTTGGCATGGGTTGCTCGCCGACTAAGATAGTATATGCTGACCCATACTACTCTATTGATTTCTAAAATGGATCCCATCAAGTACATCTTCGAGAAACCAACTCTCTCCGAAAGAATAGCCCGATGACAAATGATCTTAGCTAAATACAATATCTAGTACACTACTCAAAAATAAATCAAAGGAAGTGTACTGGAAGATCATTTAGCACATTAAGATGTAGATGACTATCAGTCTATGCACTTTGAATTCCCGGATGAGAATATCATGCTAATTACAAACTGAGTACAAAGTTCCATAATCATAGCATTGTTGAGGTTGGTTCCATTGTCAATGATGATCCTTTCGGGGATACCATAACGACAAATGAGGTTATGCTTGATAAACCTGGCTACAACATTCTTGGTAACTGAGGCATACGAGGCGGCTTCGACCCATTTGGTCAAATAATCAATGGCAGCAAGGATAAAACGATGTCCATTGGAAGATGTAGGTTTGATTTCTCCAATCATGTCAATGCCCCACATTGCAAACGACCATGGAGCGGTCATGACATTAAGGGGAATTGGGTGTACATGGACCTTGTCGGCATGGACTTGACACTTGTGACAAACCCTTGAGTGATGATGACAATCAGTTTCCATTGTGGACCAGTAGTAACCAGCTCTCATAATTCTCTTGGCCATAGTGTTCCCACTAGAGTGAGTCCCAAAGATTCCATCATGCATGTCTTACATAATTTTCTCTGCCTCCTTCTTGCCTACACACCAGAGTAGAGTAGAATCGTGATTTCACTTATACAGGATTCTGTTGCTTAGGAAGAATTTGGCTGAGAATATTCGTAATAATTTCTTATCATTGATGGAAGCTCCTTCAGGATACTCTTGTGCTTCAAGATATCTCAATACTTCATGGTACCATGGTTTCTCTTCACTAGTGTCAAGCTCATAGTAGTGTGCAAGTTCGTCAAATCTTTCGATTGTAATCATGGGAGCTTCGTTGTCCCATTTGACCTTGAACATGGAAGGCATTGTTGCCAAGTTGTCAGCCAACTGATTTTCTTCTCTACGTAAATGTTCAAAGGTGATCTCCACGAAGTACGGTATCAGGGTTAATACAAGCTCCTTGTAAGGAATAAGGTTAGGATGGTTAGTGTCCCATTCTCCTTTGACTTGACTGATCACTAAAGCAGAATCTCCGAATAAGTTAAAGAACTTGATCCTTAAGTCAATGGCAGCCTTTAGACCCAAGATGCATGCTTCGTACTCAACCATGTTGATCGTACAATCGAAGCACAATCTAGCAGTGAAAGGAGTATGGAAACCCTCAGGAGAAATAATCACAACACCAATTCCATTGCCCAAAGCGTTTGAAGCCCCATCGAAACGGGATCCTTGTTCAGGTCCGTCATATGGTCCAGGTTCTTCACAGTCACTTACTGAATAATATTCTCATCCGAGAAGTCAAAGTTCATAGACTGGTAATCACTAACAGCTTGATGGGCCAAATGATCTGCCAATACACTTCCTTTGATGGCCTTTTGTGTGGTATACTGGATGTCATATTCAGTTAGAATTATTTGCCGACTAGCTATTCGTCTGGAGAGGGCTGATTCCTCAAATATGTACTTGATAGGGTCCATCTTAGAAATTAATAAAGTGGTTTGAATCAACATATACTATCTTAGCCAGCGAGCAACCCATGCCAGAGTGCAACAAGTTTTCTCGAGCAATGAATATCTGATTTCACTGTTGGTAAACTTTTTGCTCAGGTAGTATATCGCATGCTCTTTTCGGCCAGACTCGTTATGTTGGCCCAACACACACCCCATGGAATTCTCTAATACAACCAAGTACATGTTCAAGGGTCTTCCTTCAACTAGAGGTATCAAGATAGGAGGTTCTTGTAAATATTCTTTGATTTTGTTGAAGCAGCTTGGTAGTCATCATTCCATTTGATTAGTTGATATTTCTTCAAGAGTTTGAAATTGGCTCACAAGTAGCAGTTAAGTGAGATATGAAGCGAGCAATGTAGTTAAGTCGACCCAAGAAGCCTCAGACTTCCTTCTCAGAACAGGGAACTGGCATTTCATGAATGTCTTTGACCTTTACATGATCCACTTCAATACTGTGATACGGTGGGAGAGCTGACTTGGGTGTTTTACGCTTGACCGCAATTGTTGTGGTTAGCAAGAGTCGCCATCGAATTTTCTTTTATCCAATAAGGAAAGGCTGAAAAGAACTAGAAAGACCTTTAGAGATGTTTTCTTGAGTTCGGGGGGTAGATTATGAAAAGGGAAGGTATTAGCACCCTTTTCATCCGTAGTTATCTACGGGCTCTTAGTTGCTTTCTAGATCACTTGCTTTTATTTGAATGTGTGCCTGTGATGTGGGTTTTGAAAGTATTTTGAAAATGTTTTATAATGGTTCTCGTTTCTATAAGAACGCATACAAAGTGTTGTTTTGAAAATAGTTCAAAGAGGTGTTTGTGGAATGTGTTTTTGAAAGAGATTTTGAAAAGGTGTCTTCTTTGTAATGGCTCTCGTTTCTATAAGAACGCGTACAATGTGTTTGTCTTTTGAAAATGTTTCAAATGAGTGTGTTGGTGTATAAAATGTTTTTGTTGTGAGCAAGCGAGCAACAAGGAGCGAATATAGCTTCTCAAAAAGGTCTTAAATGTTCTTTTCCTCCTCCTTTAGATGTTGATATCTTACCATTATTTTGGTAAGAAGCCCCGTCATTAGATGTGAAGGTACGAGCATCGGACGTTTGTATAGTCATAGAAGGCAACCTATGGGACGTTTTAGCAATATCGTTTAGGGACTAGATCGTTTATCGAAGGCAACATCGAGGGTCATCGAGGGACTACGATATTTTATCGAGGGTCTTTGCTAAAATTCCCATGTTCGAGGGACATGACTATTTTTCTGATAGGAAACCAGTGGGATTACCCTAAGGGGTGCATGTGTGTAAAGTGTATTTGATTGCATGCATCTAGTCTTTGATTTTTGGGTTGTCTATTTGTTGCTTTTATCTTGCCATACACGTCTAATTACTAGCAATATATGAAAGCAATAAAAACGCGGAAAAGTAGAGTCCTACACTATTAAATCATTTAAGGGATGGGGTGTACAAATTTACAATTGGGATTGCGAGAAATTAAAGTCCTAGTTATCTATTACAACCATATTTAAATAATGTACAAGAAATGTAAAATGGACTAGTTTTGTTTTTGTTAAAAAAAGAAATAAGTTTACTTAAGAAAACACTTTTGATATTTGAGTTTTAAAAGGGATAAAATAAAGTATGTGAATATAAAATGTTTTTGGTGTTTTTGGTTATTAAAGCTAAAATAAGATAAATAAGAGAAAAGGGAGTCAGAATCAGCACGTTGCTGAAACGAGAAGGAACAGAAGTTCTGACTCTGATACGCTGCAAGAGAGAAAATGTTAGTCGGAAAGTAGAAGATCAGAAGTTCTGGGCCTGGGTACACCAAGTTCAGAGGTTACTGGGAACAAAGGAAAACCTAAAAGTTCTAATTGCTGAGGGAGTCTAGGAACTCTGGTACAATTGGGAATCTAGAAGTTCTAATGTCACTGGCAAATCAGAAGTTCAGGCTGTTTGAGAGAGTGAGGTGATAATGCTGTTGGGTAAGGTTATCTAGAAGTTATGATTTAGGAATATTGTATGATAGATAAATGGGTTAAAATGTCACTAAATAAACATAAAAAATATGCTTCTGGGGATAGAACCTCGGACCCTTAGCACTAATGTCTTATACGCATACACTGTCTACCACTAGGGTAGCTGTATATCCGGTATCAGAAGCAAAAGCATAAATATGTATCACAAATTAAACTCTGATGATGAACTCCATTTCTTTCTCCATGCTAATCATAATATCTACAACTTAGTTAACTCTCAACAGAACAGAAAACACAAACATATCAATTATGGCAAGTTTCCATCATGGTTTCAGAAACATAAAAAAAAGTCAAGACTGTAAATCAGAAACAAGCATGTATCTGCTAATCCTAGTTTTTCTTAAGAAATTCTGAACTGATATTCTCCCTACTTAGGCAGAAAATACATGAAACCTAATGAATATGTACAACATCAGAATCAGGATGTCTACATTGTATTTTGAACATGCAAGTCTAACAATGCTTAAGTGATATGATGAGAGTCAATAGAAACTTACCCTGCAGTTGGAAAATGTTCTGACTGCTTGTAATGTTTTGATCAGCCTCCTCACATACTCAGCAAGTTGGAACAACCTTTAACTTGGGCTATGAGTGGCTGGAAAATTTTGGAACAGCCAAGAAGTAAAGTTATGACTTTTTGAGGTGGAGACTGATGGAGAATGTATTACAGCCTAAAAACATAAGTTAGGATAGCTTCTAAGTGTATATCAGAAATTGTATGGATGATTTGGTCAAGAAACACTTGAAGGAAATTGGCGTTTGAAAGCAAGAATAAAAAACTAGCAGGTTTTGTATTTGTGTTTGCAGTTTCAGACTCCTGGAATTTTTAGCAAGGTTTCAAAGCTTTTCCTTTTCAATCCTTCCCCCCTTTTACAGTTTCCAATGAAGTTCAATTTATAGGCAAAGGTTTAGTAGCTTGGAGAGGTCAAGGGTACAACCATCATGCTAGGGCACTGACTTGTTCTTGAAGCAAGTTAAACAAGTATGGTGGTTAGCAGCTTTTAGCCGTGCCTAAGCTGGATTTGTAAGCATGAATTAAGGAAAAGTACCCTCAGAAGCAAAAACAAAGCATGGGCCCAACATACTCTTGTACAAAAGTTTGTTTTTTCAAGGACAACAATGGTACTTCTATCTCACACGTGGGGAAATCCTTTGGATAAAAACTCAAAAGTGGTTGTGACGTGTCTTTGAAGACGCATAGCTTGAAATCCTAGCATTTCTAGAAGAAGTTTTGTTCTACAATGTTTTAGATCTCATTGAGATCTACAACTCTTGTGTTATAAGTTCTTCCAGAATCAACTTGCATCATGGTGATAATCTGGCCAGAAGTTCTGAGTTTATCATATTTCTTAAACACTTGGAAAAATTTCTAAGTATTTAGAATTTTGACTTTTTCAACATAAATCTTGACTTCTGATTTTCTTGATGAAGCAAACTTCACGCCTTGATGAAATATGATTATTAAAACTTGATTTTGATCCAAAAGTCAAATTTTGACTTTTCAGTGTGCAAATGACCATTTTGCCCTTGTGAATGACATTCTCGGAAAATTTGTAATTCAAGGATTGAAATTGGATGGAAGCCAACTTGAGGGTCTAGGATGATCCTTTGAGAAATGAGAGGGAAAATTTTAGGGTACAACAACTGCCCTTGTTCAATCTTCTTGTGCTTGAAGAGTTAGATTGGCAAATCTGCCATTCGTGACTTGAAGGTGGAAGATGATTGAACACTAGAGTGCCCAGAAATTTGCACTTGATGATGTCGTGGTTGATTGTGTAGGGAATGGGCTTAAAAGATGTCATTTGTAGAAATGATGGGTAGTTGTTGGAGATGGGCTTATAGATGCTATCTGAAGGTGATTGTTGACATAAATTAGACTAAGCCTAAACTTGACTTCCATTGGAAAAGAATCAGAATAAATCTTGGAGCGATTTATCTGAACCAGAAGAAATGTCTACCAGAAAGAATCAGGATAAACCGTTGAGAGATTTAAACTGAACCAGTAGAGGTCTTGAATTTTCTTTAAATGGAAAGAATTAGAATAAATCTTGGAGCGACTTATCTGAACCAGAGAAAGATGTATGCTGGAAGGAATCAAGAAAAACCATTGAGAGATTTGAACTGAACCAGCAGTGGTCTTGAATTTTCTTTAACTGGAAAGAATCAGAATAAATCTTCGAGCGACTTATCTGAAACAGAGAAAGATGTCTGCAAGAAAGAATCAGGATAAACTGTTGAGAGATTTAAACTGAACCAGCAATGGTCCTGTATTATCTTTAACTGGAAAGAAACATAATAAATCTTGGAGAGACTTATCTGAACCAGGGAAAGATGTTTGCGACAAAAGAATCAGGATAAACCGTTGAGAGATTTAAACTGAACCAGCAGTGTTCTGGAGAAGAATTAGAATAAATCTTGGAGCGATTTATCTAAACCAGAGAAAGATTTCTGCAGGAAGGAATCAAGATAAACTGTTGAGAGATTTAAACTGAACCAGCATTGGTCTTGAATTTTCTTTAACTGGAAAGAATCAGAATAAATCTTGGAGCGACTTACCTGAACCAGAGAAAGATGTCTATGAGAAAGAATCAGAATAAACTGTTGAGAGATTTAAACTGAACCAACAGTGGTATTGAATTTTCTTTAACTGGAAAGAAACAAAATAAATCTTGGAGCGACTTATCTGAACATGAGAAAGATGTCTGCAGGAAGGAATCAGGATAAACCGTTGAGAGATTTAAACTGAACCAGTAGTGGTTTGAATTTTCTTTAACTGGAAAGAATCAGAATAAATCTTGGAGCGACTTATGCGAACCAGCGAAAGATGTCTGCGAGAAAGAATCAGGATAAACTGTTGAGAGATTTAAACTGAACCAGCAGTGGTCTTAAATTTTCTTTAATTGGAAAGAATCAGAATAAATCTTGGAGCGACTTATTTGAACCAGAGAATGATGTCTGCAGGAAGGAATCAGGATAAATCATTGAGAGATTTAAACTGAACCAACAGTAGTCTTGAATTTTCTTTAACTGGAAAGAATCAGAATAAATCTTGGAACGACTTATCTGAACCAGAGAAAGATGTATGCGAGAAGGAATCAGGATAAACCGTTGAGAGATTTAAACTGAACCAGCAATGGTCTGGAGAAGAATCAGAATAAATCTTGGAGTGATTTATCTGAACTAGAGAAAGATGTCTTCGAGAAAGAATCAGGATAAACCATTGAGAGATTTAAACTGAACCAATAGAGGTTTTGAATTTTCTTTAACTGGAAAGAATCATAACAAATCTTAGAGCGATTTATCTGAACCAGAGAAAAAGTCTACGGGAAAGAATTAGGATAAACCGTTGAGAGATTTAAACTCAACCAATAGAGGTCTTGAATTTTCTTTACATGGAAAGAATCAGAATAAATCTTGGAGCGATTCATCTAAACCAGAGAAAAAGTCTACGGGAAATAATCAGGATAAACCGTTAAGAGATTTAAACTGAACCAGTAGAGGTCTTGAATATTCTTCAATTTATGACAGGCCTGTGTAGGACTGCTTCATGATGAGTCTGTGTAAAACTATATCTGGAATTGTCTAAGAAGGAACCTGGGTAGGATTACTTCATTATGAGTTTGTGTGAAACAACATCTGGAAATGAGAAGAAACCTGGGTAGGGTTGCTTGATGATGAGTCCGTGTAAAACTGCATTTGGAATTGAGAAGGAACTTGTGTAGGATTTCTTGATGACGAGTCAATATAAAACTGCATTTGGAAATGAGAAGGAACCTGGATAGGGTTTCTTGATGATGAGTCCATGTAAAACTGCATTTGGAAATGAGAAGGAACCTAGGTAGGGTTGGTTGATGATGAGTCCATGCTAAACTTCATCTGGAATTTTCTGAGAAGGAACCTGGGTAGGGTTGCTTCATGATGAGTCAGTGTTAAAACTTCATCTTGGAAATATATGAGAAGGAACCTGGGTAGGGTTGCTTCAGCTGGCCGTGTAGATAAATGCCCTGACTTCTTACAGGTATTAATCTAGAACTGTTGAAATTTGTTGGTTGTTGAGATAGTTGTCTGTTGATTGACCTTTTCATGAAAAAGGTAAAATGTTAGCTGTATGGAATGTCATGATGCATGAAATGCATGGTGCAATGATGTTCTCAAAATTAATGAGATTGTGTCGTATGCACTTGTCATGTATGTAAATAGGATGTATGAAATGCGAAATGTTGATGAATGTATTTTTTGTCTAGGAACATAAATCCTTGAAAGATGATGGGGAGTCATTAAACCTCGGACTGCCGTTGAAGAGTAAGTGTGTCTTCAAACTTTGCTTAGAATGTTTCCACCAAGGATTCTTGTTTTGTTGTTTGAGGAGAACTTCGCTGGGGAATGTTGAAAACTCTATGGAGAGTGTTGATTCCTATTTGGGGAAAAAGAGTTCGGGAATCTCAATTGTTCATTGTTCTATTGGGGAGTCGAAGTTAAACCGATATCTGGTCGGGTCCTGGCTTCAAAGTAACTTGCTGGGAATTGTAGAGTAGTCTACTGGGAAATAGGAGTTTTGGTCCTTTGATTTATAGTAGTCAGAGAGGCCACCTCAAGCTGGGGAACCCTGTCGTTTGTTAGGAAAATAAACCCTGTTTCTTAGTCTGTTGGAGAGGCGGAGACTTCAATGGTAGAAATCCTCGAGGATTCTTGAGGTCGACTTAGTTGGGGAAAAGGTTTTCAGAGATTGAAACTCTGGCTGGGGGTCATCCTATGAGAGGGATTTTGGGGAGATTTTTCACTGCCCCTAGTAGCGAGTGTTTGTGGCACTGCCAGGAGATGTTGGACTGTACGTAACCCATTCAATGCCCTAAGTGATGGGGATGGTGACCTGCCCCTGGTTATTCTGTATTTCTTGAGAGATTTCTAGGAATCTTGAGTTGACTGCCCCAAGTGTGCTGGATAGTGATATGTCATGCCCCTTTGTTTATAGGAAATTTGTCATTAGAAGTGTCATCCCATTTGAAGTGATTTTGTTCATCGAGAGAGCTTTCGTTCATCGGATATTCATTGTGTGAATTTCTCCTCTGTCAAACAAATAGCCATATGCAAACAACGATATTCAAATAATGCAAAGTTTATGCTTGTCTTGAAATTTTTAAAATGCGTTTTTAGCAAGTGAAGAAATTTTGTAAAAAAAAAATTCAAACTCAGGATTTAGAGTAAAGCCTTACAGGAGTCAGGATACCTTTTGTAACAGTATGCTTTCGAACTAACCCATGCTTCAATTTAAGACTTTGAAAGGTTGTATCATGGTCTGGTTCACAGTTTAAGAAAACAAAGGATAACGCTCAAAGTGTATTTGTATTCGCCCGTTCTTTGTAATGTTCTTCGGTCCTAAACTCAGCTAATTGTGCATTTGAACTTCAATTGAGTCTAGAATGACATTTTGGTGATGGTTCATGCAAGTTTAGTTTATCGAAAGGCAGTCAATTTTGCAACATTTTTCATGTCGTTGAGGATTTGTAGTGACCTATTTTGGATTTTGTTATCCCTGATTTTTGCCTGACTGTTCTTGTTTTGAGATTACAGTCAGCGGGATGCCCCAATTTTTCTTAAGTCTCTTTTGTATGTTTTGGCTTAGTGGGCTTTTTATTTTTGAGAGATAATGACTGCCTATGTGATAGGGAACCATCACCGTCTTTTGAATCCAGAGGAATATTTTTGATGCCATTCATTGTATTATGAAGTGAAAGTTTGCGACTGAACGCACACTTGAATTAACTGAGAGACTACCCTTCCCCAGGTTTTGATTAAAGGTTTTAATTTGTGTACAAAAGAAAACTTCTACTCCCTTGGTTCGAAGGGGTTGACTAGGGATTATCTTCCTTATAACTCCAGTGTTTAGGATTTGAAAGAACTCATGTACATCGTCGGCAAGGTCTGTTTAAAAGCATATTGTATGAGATTAAGGCATTGTTTTCGTCACCCTCCCTCTAAAGGCTTGTAACTTTTAGCAAGAGTTGAATGTCATAAAGAGAATAAAAAGCATAATTTAAATATAGTGAAAACGAATGAATGAATTCAAGACAAACATATGCAATGCATTAATGAAACAAAGTTTGACATTAATAGATAATTGTTTGAATAACAAAAGATATTATAATTGAAAATTCAAATGAACATAAAATTTCCTCGCCCAGATTGTTGCTTCACGTGGATGCCCTTGAGGGGGTGATAGAAGAGTTCCAATTGATCGTCTTGTGTAAACTCCAAAGCTCCTTCGTCAATTAGGTCTTGAATCCTGTTCTTCAGAGCCCAACAATTGTTCATGTCGTGCCCAGGACCATCAGAATGGTATGCACAACTCTCATTAGGACGGTAACTAGGAGCAGCAGTGTTGGGATTCTGGGGAGGAGCCTTAAATGTAATTAGCTCCGCCTTCAACAAGTGTTGTAGCACCTGAGCTAGCGACATCCCAATCCTGGTAAATTGTCTCTTAGGTGCGGCCTCCTTGCGCCGATTCCCTTGTTGTTGTTGGCGAGGTTGTTGTTGGACTTGAGACGCGGTAGCAATTTGGAACGATCTACTTTCCACCACACCGGCTCCTTGTCTGATGGGAGGCTGAAAGGTGACTTGATCCCCAATCTTGAACGTTTGTTTCATACGGTTACAACTGTCTTGAGGAAGTTGGTTGACAAGAAATTTTAACTCTTCTTGTCCTCGAGCTAGATTTTGGATAAGAGCCATTTGGCCCACCAGTTGTCCCATCATTTGGACCTTCATTATGGCTATCTCGGTTTGTAGCCGCTCCAGTTGGTCATCTCTGTCATCCCCAGGATTTCCCATGATCATGCCCCTGGTGAGGAGAGTTTTCACCTCTTCTTGTCCCTTGGACAGATTTAAGAACATCTCTTGAAGTTGGGTGATTTGAGCCTGGATGTCTTTCACCGTTTGTTTCATATCCATCTTACTGAAATAAACAGTAGGTAGATAAGGAGACCTGTATGGGAGAAACCTGTCATGATATGGTACGTGATATGCAGATGCATGTTTTCAAAGATCTCGCGGGGTAAATGTTAGTAGTCACTTACAGATTTGATTGGAGAACTTTGTATCGATGGATGTCCTTCCACGAGAATTAAGCTCACCATGTCGAGTGGGTTATAGCCCTTGACTCAAGTTTGTTGTACTTGATCTTTGATGGAGTTTGATTAAAGGAAAACAAATCCTCTTTCCCCTTGATAGACGTTTGGTTCAATGTGATCCTGCATCAAAGACCCTCGAGATCCTTGAAATAGTTATTGAAAATGCTATGGTATGATGTCATGATGTTATGTACAAGTATGTGAAGTAAGCGAGTTTATATACAAATAATCATATTCACATAAAGCAGACAAGTCCTTAGGTTTTAGGCTTTCATGGAGTTTGTAGGTAAGTACCCTCTTGAAGTTGGGTTGGTTAAACCTATCCTATAAATAGTACTCGGGTTCTAAGGGATCTCAAAATCACTGACCTTTCCCACAAGCTTCGTTTGATAGGCGATTGACTCGCAACCAAACAAAACTCAAGAGTTAAGTCTCAATGAGGGTAGCATCGAATATCTGTCAACTTTAGGAATACACCAAAGACGGCCATCTCGCTACGTCCTAATGGCCAAGTTGTTCATTTAAAGGCTCTAAGGTCAGTTGACGCTTTATGACACCACGCAGCGGCCCCTTATTCTCCTTGATTAACTCAAGGGCTACCGGTACTAACCAAAGT
This sequence comes from Vicia faba, assembly GCA_948472305.1. Taxonomy (NCBI): domain Eukaryota; kingdom Viridiplantae; phylum Streptophyta; class Magnoliopsida; order Fabales; family Fabaceae; genus Vicia; species Vicia faba. The sequence continues at coordinate 1,169,495,067 of OX451739.1, forward strand.
GCTGCATCAACATAGCCATCACTTCAACCGTGTTGGTATACCACGCACAGTTTCCACGATCCATTGCTACTTACCTAAAAGGTTTCCCCAGATCCGGGTGGAGGATCAAAGCAAGCCCTAAACAAGGAACCATAATGTAAAGCAAGCAAAGCAAGTAAAGGTGATCTAACCCTAAGGTAACCCCACTATTTTTTAAGTATTGTCCCCAACAGAGTCGCCAGTTCTGTGATACGGTGGGAGAGCTGACTTGGGTGTTTTGCGCTTGATTGCAATTGTTGCGGTTAGCAAGAGTCGCCATCGACTTTTCTTTTATCCAATAAGGAAAGGCTGAAAAGAACAAGAAAGACCTTTAGAGATGTTTTCTTGAGTTCAGGTGGTAGATTATGAAAAGGGAAGGTATTAGCACCATTTTCATCCGTAGTTATCTACGGGCTCTTAGTTCCTTGCTAAATCACTTGCTTTTGTTTGAATGTGTGTTTGTGGTGTGGGTTTTGAAAGTATTTTGAAAATTTCTTTGTAATGGTTCTCGTTTCTATAAGAACGCGTACAAAGTGTTATTTCAAAAATAGTTCAAAGAGGTGTTTGTGGAATGTGTTTTTGAAAGAGATTTTGAAAAGGTGTCTTCATTGTAATGGCTCTTGTTTCTATAAGAACGTGTACAAAGTGTTTGTCTTTTGAAAATGTTTCAAATGAGTGTGTTGGTGTATAAAATGTTTTTCTTGTGAGCAAGCGAGCAACTAGGAGCGAATCTACCTAATCAAAAAGGTTTTAAATGTTCTTTTCCTCCTCCTTTAGATGTTGCTATCTTACCATTGTTTTGGTAAGAAGCCCTATCGTTGGATGTGAAGGGACGGGCGTGGGACGTTCGTATAGTCATAGAAGGCAACCTATGGGACGTTTTAGCAATATCGTTTAGGGACTAGATCGTTTACCGAAGGCAACATCGAGGGACTAAGATCTTTTATCGAAGGTCTTTGCTAAAATGCCCATGTTCGAGGGACATGACTATTTTTCCGATAGGTAACAAGTGGGATTACCCTAAGCGGTGCATGTGTGCAAAGTGTATATGATTTCATGCATTTAGTCTTTGATTTTTAGGTTGTCTATTTATTGTTTTTATATTGTCATACACACCTAATTACAAGCAATATATGAAAGCGATAAAAACGCAGAAAAGTAAAGTCCTACACTATTACATCATTTAAGGGACGGGGTGTACAAATTTACAATGGGGATTGCGAGAAATTAAAGTACTAGTTATCTATTACAACCATATTGAAATAATGTACAAGAAATGTAAAATGGACTAGTTTTGTTTTTGTTAAAAAAAAGAAATAAGTTTGCTTAAGAAAACATTTTTTTATCTTTGAGTTTTAAAAGGGATAAAATAAAGTATGTGAATATAAAATGTTTTTGGTTTTTTTGGTTATTAAAGCTAAAATAAGATAAATAAGAGAAAAGGGAGTCAAAATCAGCACGTTGCTGAAACGAGAAGGAACAAAAGTTCTGACTCTGATACGCTGCAAGAGAGAAAACATTAGTAGGAAAGTAGAAGGTCAGAAGTTTTGGACCTGGGTACACCAAGTTCTGAGGTTACTGGGAACAAAGGAAAACCTAGAAGTTCTGATTGCTGAGGGAGTATAGGAACTCTTGTACAACTGGAAATCTAGAAGTTCTAATGTCACTGGAAAGTCAGAAGTTTTGGCTGTTTGAGAGAGTGAGGTGATAATGCTGTTGGGTAAGGTTGTCTAGAAGTTATGATTTAGGAATATTGTCTGATAGATAAATGGGTGAAGATGTCACTAAATAAACCTAAAAAATATGCTTCTGGGGCTAGAACCCAGGACACTTAGCACTAATGTCTTATGCGCACACACTGTCTACCACTGGGGTGGCTGTATATCCGGTATCCGAAGAAAAAGCATAAATATGTATCACAAAGTAAACTATGATGATGAACTCCATTTCTTTCTCCATGCTAATCAGAATATCTGCAGCTTAGTCAACTCTCAACAGAGCAGAAAACACAAACATAACAATTATGACAGGTTTCCATCATGGTTTCAGAAACATAAAAAAAAAGTCAAGACTGTAAATTAGAAACAAGCATGTATCTTCTTATCCTAGTTTCCTTAAGAAGTTCTGAACTGATATTCTCCCTACTTAGGCAGAAAATACATGAAACCTAATGAATATGTACAGCATCATAATTAGGATGTCTACATTGTATTTTGAACATGAAAGTCTAATAATGCTTAAGTGATATGATGAGAGTCAACAAAAACTTACCTTGCAGCTGGAAAATGTTCTGACTGCTTGTAATGTTCTGATCATCCTCCTCACGTGCTCAACAAGTTGGAACAACGTTTAACTTGGGCTATGAGTGGCTGGAAAATTTTGGAACAACCAAGAAGTAAAGTTATGACTTTTTGAGGTGGAGACTGATGTAGAATGTGTTACAGTCTAAAAACCGAAGTTAGGACAACTACTAAGTGTATATCAGAAACTGTATGGATGATTTGGTCAAGAAACACTTGAAGGAAATTGGCGTTTGAAAGCAAGAATAAAAAACTAGCAGGTTTTATATTTGTGTTTGTAGTTTCAAATTCCTGGAATTTTTAGCAAGGTTTCAAAGCTTTTACTTTTCAATCTTTCTGCCCTTTTACAGTTTCCAATGAAGTTCAATTTATAGGCAAAGGTTTATTAGCTTGGAGAGGTCAAGGGTACAACCATCATGTTAGGGTGCTGACTTGTTCTTGAAGCAAGTTAAACAAGTATGGTGGTTAGCAGCTTTTAGCCGTGCCTAAGCTGGATTTGTAAGCATGAATTAAGGAAAAGTACCCTCAGAAGCAAAAATAAAGCATGGGCCCAGCATACTCTTGTACACAAGTTTTCTTTTTCAAGGACAACAATGGTACTTCTATCTCACACGTGGGGAAATCCTTTGGAAAAAAACTCAAAAGTGGTTGGGAGCATTAAATAATAATGAGATTTATCAAATCAGAAATCCTGCAATACGATATTATTCATCATAACTTAATTTTGGGTTAGAGGTTTAGCATCAGCGCAACTTAGAACAAACATCCAACTTCTGATCTTTGAATCTCTTTGCTCCAGCATGTTCTGAGTGAGTTCTCAGAATTTCTAGAAATATTATAACATGCTTTGTAAGCCCTTTTTGAATTACTCTTTCAAATTCTGACTGAACCTACGTGAAAACTGGCCCAGAAGTTGTAAACAAATTCTGATTTGAAAATGCTCAGAATTTACTAAGTGTTTAAGTTTCAGGGACGTGTCTTTGAAGACATATAGCTTGAAATCCCAGTATTTCTAGAAGAAGTTATGTTCTACAATGTTTTAGATCTCATTGAGATCTACAACTCTTGTGTTATAAGTTCTTCCAGAATTAACTTGCATCATGGTGATAATCTGGCCAGAAGTTCTGAGTTTATCATATTTCTTAAACACTTGGAAAAATTTCTAAGTATTTAGAACTTTGACTTTTTCAACATAAATCTTAACTTCTGATTTTCTTGATGAAACAAACTTCACACCTTTATGAAATATGATTCTTGAAACTTGATTTTGATCCAAAAGTCAAAGTTTGACTTTTCAGTGTGCAAATGACCATTTTCCCCTTGTGAATGACTTTCTTGGAAAATTTGTAATTTAAGGCTTGAAATTGGATGAAAGCAAACCTGAGGGTCCAGGATGATCCTTTGAGAAATGAGAGGGCAAATTCTGGGGTACAACAAATACCTCTTCCACTGACGACACAACTTCAGAGCTTCTAGATCTTACCCCGAAGGTGCACTTGTTAGGATTTAGCCTTGGTTTGTACTTCTTCAACCTCTCAAACAACTTGTGTAGGTGATCGAGATGCTCTTCTTCAGTTTACGACCTTGCAATCATATCATCCATATAGACCTCTATTTCATGATGGATCATATCATAAAATAAATCTACCATAGCTATTTGATATGTTGCCCCTGCATTCTTCAATCTGAACGACATGACTTTGTAGTAAAAGGTTCCCCATTGTGTAACAAAGGTGGTCTTCTCCATGTCTTCGGGAGCCATCTTGATTTGGTTGTAGCCAGAAAATTCATCCATGAAGGGGAAGACTTTATGTTGGGCGGTGTTATCAACCAATACGTCAATATAAGGTAGAGGGAAGTCATCTTTGGGGCTTGCCCTATTCAAGTCCCTATAGTCTACACACATACGAACCTTTCCATCTTTCTTCGGCACGGGGACGACGTTTGCAACCCATTTAGGGTAAGATGTTACAGCTAGGAATCCTATATCGAATTTCTTTATCACTTCAACTTTTATCTTTTCAAACATGTTGGGCCGCATCTGACGGACTTTTTGCTAGATAAGAGGACAATCCTCTCTTGTTGGTAGACGATGAACCACAATGTCAGTATCCAATCCTGGAATATCTTCATACGACCAAGAAAACACTTCAACATAGTCATGTAGCATCTTAACCGATCTGCTCTTGATACCGTCCTCCAAGTTGGTGCCGATCTTGACCTCTTTGTTGTCTGTCTCGGTAATTCGATTGATAAGACTGACTCTTCATTAGGTTGAATAGCTTTCTTCTCTTGCATCAGAAGTCTGGCTAGTTCCCCTAGTATTTCACAATCTTCCTCGCCTTCGTTATCGGCTTAGTTAATTGGATGTTTGAAGTCATAACTGGAAATAGTAGATTCGTTGGCAATGAGATCCGGAGTGGATGAGGATCTGCAAGTGTGTGTGTGCATGTAAAATACATGGCTATTTGAAAATGCAATAAAGAAAAAGAAAGACAATGAGCACAAAATTTTAATGAAAAAGGTCCAATGTTTTCCATTAAATGATCATATGATAAATGAACATGAACAAAACCCTTAACAAATGGAACATCATGCCCCGGGCAAGACACATGGCTTAAAAGTCATTGTTTGGAATTAAGATTACAGACAAAAGTTTTTGGATTGACATAAAAAAGTAAACTGTAATTACTCCTTGTTGTACCCCAAAACTTCCCCTTTCAATTTCTCAAGAATCCTCTCACAAGATCTCTATTAATTCAAGACTGCACAAGGTTTGATCAGCTCAAGACACCTCCTTAAGCACTGATGACTCAAAATTAGGGTTTAAGTTTATAGAAAGACAATTGAACTTTTAATGCTTCATATGACTTTCATGGATTATTTTGGACTCTCGAGATTTCTCATGTCAAGTTTCAAGCTTTGGATCACATTTTTGCTCAGTCAATTGATCAGTTGACCTAAAATCACCTATATTGGGCAAAAAGTCAACAATGGGAAATTTACAGCCAAACTTCACAATTTTTGACCCATATCAACATTTTGAATTCACATATGTCAATTGGTCAAGTTTGTATCGCAATTCCTCAAGAAATTTGATCAGATCACCAAAAGGGCAAAATGGTCAAAATTAGGGTTTTGACGAAGAGGCTTAATTTTTGACTATTGACCAAATGCATGACTTGTTGGTTTGAGACATGATATCAAGAATCCAAATGCATAATTTTGATCTAATGGCATGGTTCAAAACATTTCTCATGATCAATTGATTGATAGTTGAAATTTGGTCAAATGATGAAAAAGTCAACTATACACTGAAAAGTCAAACTTTGACTTTTTTTAATAAAAAATCAAGTTTCAAAAATCATATTTCATCAAGACATGTCAAAGTATGAAGATTTTTCATGAAGAAATCAAAAGTCATGATTACTTTGAAAAAAAAGTCAAAGTTCTAAACACTTAGAAATTTTTCTAAGTGTGAAGAAAAAAACATGAGATGACCAAAATGCAGATGTTCTGACTGCCATGAAGAGAGAGACCAAGTTCTGCCAGTGATATCAGAACCTCTGAGATCTACTTTGTTGCTGGTGGTCTCAAAATTTCTGAAAGCTATTCTGTTGCTGAAGGTGTCAAGAGCTTCTGAAAGCTAATGTTCTCCTGGTGGACTCAGAACTTCTGACTCTGCTTATGTTTTTTTTACTGACAGGAATTTTGTTTTGGTCGCCCAGTTCATCAAGCAAAATCTCATCTGTCGAGACGGTATCCTCGAGAGGATCATCACAGACAATGGTACAAATCTCAACAACACTTTGATCACCGCCTTGTGCAAGCAATTCAAGATCTAACATCATAATTCTTCCCCTTACCAGACAAAGATGAATGGTGCCGTCGAAGTTGCAAATAAAAACATTAAGAAGATCATACAGAAAATGACAGTCACATAAAAAGATTGGCATGAGATGCTACCGTTCTCTCTCCATGGGTATCGTACCACAGCTCGTACATCAACTGGGGAAACACCCTATTCTATGGTATACAGCATGGAGGCTGTCTTACCCGTTGAGGTCTAGATCCCCTCTCTGAGAATCATGAAGGATGATGGTTTGAACGGAGAAGATTGGATCCAGACTCGACTTGACCAGTTGAACTTGATTGATGAGAAGAGGCTGGAAGCTATCTGTCATGGTCAGATATACCAAAAACGCATGATCAAAGCTTTTAATAGAAAGGTCAAACGTCAGGTATATCGGGTCGGTGACTTGGTAATCAAGCGTATCATTTTGCCACAAGGTGATCCTAGGTGAAAATGGACTCCTACATACGAAGGTCCATTTGTGATCAAAAGCATATTCTCTGGTGGAGCAATGATCCTGAGCACTATGGATGGCGATGACCTTCCTCATCCTATCAATACAGACATAGTGAAAAGATACTACGCATAATCAAAGACCCGCTAGGTTGACTGGCCTAGGAAAAAATAAGGGCTTCCCGGTGAACCAAAAGGGTTCGGGCAAAAATAAGGGATGAAAATATAAAAACTGTACACCCGGCAAGTCGAAAACCTGAAAAGGCGACTTGGGCAAAAGAGGGTATCCATGTGGGCTGAAAACCCGAAAGGGCGGTCTAGGAAAAAGTTAGGGATGAAAAGCGTATCACTATGTCCCATTGGATCACCTTGCGATCTGACTTCAGTATCAACTGTCAAGCTCAAATGGCATCCCTCAATCTAATCAACTTCAGACAAGCAGCAAGGTGAGGAGACGCTCGAAGACATAGTGGCAATAGCGGATTTGAAACCCAATGGGATTATTGCACATATCTGTTTTCTTTCTGTTGTACACAACATTATATACCCTTCATTTTTATGGTGACACTCTCTTACTAGAGCGTCAGCTTCCTTGTACAAAAGCGCCTGTTATAGCCCAACTTCAAAATTAATACAAGAAATTTTTACAAAACTATTTGTTTTCCTTTTTTCTATTTTTATTTTTGCAAGAACGTCCAATGATTTATTCTTGACATATGCATTTGAATATAATTGCTATCACAAATATTTGCATAAAGAAACCAAAGACAATTGCTCATAACTCAAGAAACAGGAACAAAAGATCAGAAATATCAAAATCAACAGTTACCATGTCCAGCAGGTACCAGGGCAGAGACAGCTTTGGAGCACAATCATCAACACAGGTGATCTTGTAACATCTATACTCCCTTCCTTCTAGCGCCAGAAGTAATCAAAGTATCAGTAACATTTCTATCAGAACGGGAAATGATCTCCCTAGCCAGGGTCCTCCAGAAACCTGACATCTATGTTCCCCAGTCAGATTTTATAATCACGAGTGGATCATCACAAATTTCTGATTCCCCAAGCAGAGTTTATTTCTCTGGATACAGAAGCTCAATCCCTGACAGAGCCCATTACTTCAGCTATCAGAAATTCACCTTTCAAGTGGTTCCCCGTCGAGTTATTCTCAATCAGAGTCTCTCCCCGACAGAACATTCATAAATAAGGAACAAATTCCTAGCACAACCGCTTCCATTCATCATCTCTAGTGGAAGTAGAAGAACAACTCTTTTCTACAACGTTCAGGAATTGACTTGCCAGTACTCTCCAACAGTAGTCAAGGATTTATTTTCCCAGACTCGGATATGTCACAACTACCATGCTCATACACCATGACATGCACATGCATACCACATACAACATAATCTCATTTATTTTGGGAACATCATCTCGCAACGCATTTCATGCATCGCATATAACTAATCCTGTTATCTTTTCAGGAAAGACAGTTATCACCAATAATATCCAGCAGTTATACATGTCATAACTATGGGCAACCAAGGAAAATCATCAGTTCCTGAAACCAAACGGGTCAACTAACCTACCCAATCAAACGAAGTAACCCTACTATCCAAGTTCCTTATCACAACCCTACTACCCAGGCTTTCATTTTGAAGTAACCCTACTATCCAGATTCCTTCTCACAACCCTACTACCCAGGCTTTCATTTTGAAGTAACCCTACTATCCAGGTTCTTTCTCACAGCCCTACTGCCCAGGCTTTCATTTCGAAGTAACCCTACTACCCAGGTTCCTTCTCACAGCCCTACTACCCAGGCTTTCATTTCGAAGTAACCCTACTATCCAGGTTCCTTCTCACAGCCCTACTACCCAGGCTTTCATTTCGAAGTAACCCTACTATCCAGGTTCCTTCTCACAACCCTACTACCCAAGCTTTCATTTTGAAGTAACCCTACTATCCAGGTTCCTTCTCACAGCCCTACTACCCAGGCTTTCATTTTGAAGTAACTCTACTACCCAGGTTCCTTCTCACAACCCTACTACCAAGGCTTTCATTTTGAAGTAACCCTACTATCCAGGTTCCTTCTCACAGCCCTACTACCCAGGCTTTCATTTCGAAGTAACCCTACTATCCAGGTTCCTTCTCACAACCCTATTAACCAGGCTTTCATTTCGAAGTAACCCTACTATCCAGGTTCCTTCTCACAACCCTACTACCCAGGCTTTCATTTCGAAGTAACCCTACTACCCAGGTTCCTTCTCACAGCCCTATTACCCAGGCTTTCATTTAGAAGTAACCCTACTATCCAGGTTCCTTCTCACAACCCTACTACCCAGGATTTCATTTCGAAGTAACCCTACTACTCAGTTTCCTTCTCACAGCCCTACTACCCAGGCTTTCATTTTGAAGTAACCCTACTATCCAGGTTCCTTCTTACAGCCCTACTACCCAGGCTTTCATTTCGAAGTAACCCTACTATCCAAGTTCCTTCTCACAACCCTACTACCCAGGCTTTCATTTCAAAGTAACCCTACTATCCAGGTTCCTTCTCATAACCCTAATATCCAGGTTCCTTCTCCCTTATCTCCAGTTAACAGGTCACAACCCTGTAAGGCCTAGACCCGATCACATGCGGTCGATTTCACATTTCCCCAGCAAGTTGGTGCATAACCTGGACCTTGACCAGGTATACAATCTACTTTCACCTATTCAAATCAAGAGTTAATTCCCCATTAGAGTAACGGACAACCAAAAGCTCCTAGACTTTACTTTCTAGTGCATAAATCAACATTCCCCGGCAGCAGGTACAGGGATTTCCACCCAGGAATCTCTTATGCAACAAATATTTTCGGGATGGAATCTTTTAAGCCCATATCCTATGTTTTCTCATCACCTCCAAAATTGCATCTGTAAGCCCATTCCCAACATTACCCATCTGTATTACTTCATGCGAGTGCAAATTTATGGGCACTCTAGTGTTCAATCATCTTCCGCCTTCAGATCATGAAGGACAGATCTGCCAATCTACATCCTCAGGCTTAAGAAGATTGAACAAGGGCAACTGTTGTACCCAAAAATTTGCCCTCCCATTGCTCAAGGGATTCATCATGGATTCTTAGTTTTTGCCCTACCAAGTTCCAAGTCTTGGATCATCATTTTTCAAGGAAATCATCCATAAGGGCAAAATGGTAAAAAGTATTGAAAAAGTAAAACTTTGACTTTTTAAATCAAAATAAAGTTCAAAAAATCAAATTTCATTAAAGCATAAAATGGGTTCATCAAAAATCAGAAGTCAAAAGTTACTTTGAAAAAAATCAAATTGTTTAAACATTTAGAAAAATTTTCTAAGTGTCTAGAGCATGTGATACTTCAGAACTTCTGAGCCAGCCCATATGTAAGTGTCGTCAGAAGATGCAAACACGGTCAGAAGATAATGCTTCAATCAGAACTTGCAGAAGCGTTGCTCTTTGGTCAGAAGATAACACATCAATTAGAACTTGCAGAAGCGTTGCTCTTTGGTCAGAACATAATGCTTCAGTCAGAACATGATTCTTCAGCATACAAAGGCTATGTTCAACGCTCTGGTCAGAAGATGCTCCTTCAGCGTTTGGAGGTTATGTTTCTAATTTCCTGCAATCAGAACATCACCAAACCCCAAACCTTAACCTGCTGCCTTGCTATGGCACAGTCCTGCAACCAGCTGCCATAACACTCCAAGGTAATGCTGATCCAGTCCACGCTTGCGTCTTTCTTGCACCAAATTAGCTTACAAAGAAAACTGTGATTTAAAAGCAAAGGGGCAGTATGCAAAAAATGTTTAAAAACTCATTTGTTTTTCCCCACAAAACCACAGCAAACCCGTATATAAATAGTTTGTTCCATCACACGTTGAAAGGGGTAGGTTTTTGGAGAGAGAGAGAAAGAGAGAGAGAATCACCAAAAGAAAGAAAAAAAAGGCCTTGAATCTTTGCAAAATTCCAAGAACCCAAAAAGCTGTAAACACCAAAAATACAAAACCTTAGCATTTGATTCCAACATCAAAACTCCATTGTTCCTTGACTAAAACCATCCCCACGGTTGTTGATTCATATACTTGAAGCTATTTCAACTTCTGTATTCATCATGCCATACGCTCTCCATTCATCTCCACCTCAAGGAAGTCAGAGTATCATCCCTTGGCTGTTCCAGAAGTTGAAAACCTTCATCTTGTTGAGTACGTGAGCAAGTTACTCAGAACATCACCAGAGTCTAAGGCAAACCTCCAGTCTACAGAATCACCTCCAGTTGCAAGGTAAGCTTCTACTGACTCTCATCATGTTGCTTAATCATTATAATATTTTCATGTTCAAAAAATACAATGTAAATATCATGCTTCTGATGTTATACATATTCTGAGACTTCACGTGTTTGCTTGCCTAAGTATGGAATAAATCAGTTTCATAACTTCTGAAAGAAATTATAACTCAGAATTAGGATTAGCAGATTCACACTTGCCTCTGATTTATGGTTCTTGAAATTCTGGCTGCAGATACTCAATGTCACGTTCAATGTTATGACACTGTATCTGACTTTCTATAAGACAGTAAATACAAAAACAGTAAAGAACACGGTCAATTGTTTACCCAGTTCAGTGTGCAACAACACCTACTCTGGGGGCTACCAAGCCAGGGAGGAAATCCACTATAAGAGATATTAATTCAGGAATAAACCAACCAGTTTATCTCCTTCACTTAAGACCTACCCAATGCAACTTCAATCTAAGTACAACTTAAACCTGAGTTCCTACTCACTCCCCCTCAATCACAACAGTGATACTTAAAACAATTGACTAATGAATTGATGAAGACACTCTTCAAAACATACACTTGATTATGCTTCACAGCTTTTTAATCAAGTAACATAAACACTCTTGCTTCACAGCTTTGAGTGATACATAAACCTAACTTGACTTTGCTTCAAAGCTTTAGTCAAGAGACACAAAACACTCTTGCTTCAAAGCTTTGAGTGGTACAAAAACCCTTACAATTAAAACCTATTCCAAGTCACTTATCACAATGATACTTTCTTGGATTACAATAGTTAAAACTATACAACTCCTAAATGATCTTCTTTCAAAAAGGATGATTTCCAAACAGCAGTCCTGTTGAATATATAGCAGTTGTTTCTTCAGTTAGGGTTTCCACAAAAAGCTAGGGTTAATTCCGATTGACCTTAAGACTTGGTCACAAGACTTTATCAACCAGGTTAGGGTTGAGCTAGGTTAAACCCAAAGTCCACGAGAGATTCTGTTCTGGAAAGACTGAGTCATCTTCCTGAAAAATCTCAGAATTAACCAAACTGCATAACTGTTAGATCAGAACAGGATGTCTTAACATTTGTTATGACATCTGAATTCCTGTTTACTGATTTTGGTAAATGTGATCATTTTGCAAAATGCTCAGATACACACTCATAAACATCAGTACCTGTATGCCACTATTTTTCTGCAAAGGTACCTAATAAACCAGTACCTAATAAATCGGAATGTTATGACATTAGTCATGACATTCACACACCTAGTTTTACCAAAAATGCATGCCAATAACTAAACAACTACAAACTCCCCCTTTGGAAGATTTTTGGCTAAAGTCCCTAAGCAATCAGAGAATAGATAGCAGCAGAATAAATATGACTGCAGAAAAATAGAGTCTAATAATGTCTACCAAAATATATCTCCCCCTCTTTAGCCACAAATAGGCCAAAGATACATGTTCTTAAAAGTTATACAGTCATCCCAAAAGTAGTAAAAACAACAACTAAAATCTGAACACACTTGCAAACTCCACCAGGAACCAGCATCAACTCCACCAACCTTTAAGCACTGTCATCAGACTCAGAAGGTTCGGGCTTCTTCCTTTTCTTGTGAGCAATATCAGCATTCTTCTCTTTGTCTGATGTCTCAACATCCTTAGAGACATCTGGATTTGTTTCAGCATTTGAACTTTCTTGATTTCAAGGAACAGAAATGCCAGGAACTAAGTGGTTCTCATTCAGAATTCTTGTAACAATTTTAGCTATTGCTTGATGTACATAGGCTGACCCTTCCCTATTTGCAATTTCAGAGGGAACAGAAGAAGAAGGATGAGAGGGATTACCAGAGGCAGTAGCTTGGGACCTTCCTGCATGCCTTGTTCTTAGCTCTTTGACCTTGGTGGGGTTAGTTTCCACTTCTCTAAGAGGAGCAATCTCCAGGACTTCAGAATCCAGGAAAGATGAGATTGCCCTAGAATCTTGATCAGAGGAAGAGGATGAAATAGTCGTATTGGATGATGATGGTGTTTGAGACATTTTGATAGTCTTAGAAGACCAATAGCAACTGGAGAGAAAATTCTGATTGAGAGACTGGGTTTTGATGCGGAGACGAGAGAGGAAGGAGGAAAAAGAGTGTCTATTCATCTTCTTAAAAAATTTGAAGGAAATGGGAAAATATAAGTTTAACCCAATCAGAACAGACTTAACAAGCATTACTCCTTCAACCATTGTTTTATGCAAAATTAATTGCTACAATTCCTCATGTTGGAAAATACCCAACTTACCCCTCAAGTTTTCAAATTGATTTGCATCAAGTGCCTTGGTAAAAATGTCAGCCAGCTGTAGCTCTGTGGCAACATGTTCCAGTTTAATTGTCTTCTCTTCTACAAGGTCTCTGATAAAGTGATGTCTTATGTCAATATGTTTGGTCCTACTATGCTGAATGGGATTCTTGGAAATGTTGATTGTACTCAGATTGTCACAGTACAATGTCATAACATCTTCTGTGACATTATACTCAGTAAGCATCTGTTTCATCTAGATCATTTGAGAACAGCTACTACCAGCTACAATGTATTCAGCTTCAGCAGTAGAGAGAGACACACAATTCTGTTTCTTGCTGAACCAGGAAACCAGATTATTTCCCAAGAAGAAACATCCTCCAGAGGTGCTTTTTCTATCATCAGCACTACCAGCCCAATCAGCATCACAATAACCAGTCAGAGTTGGTTCACAGCCATGAGAATATAGCTAACCATAGTTGTAAGTTCCACTCACATACTTCAAAATTCTCTTCACTTGGTTGATATGACTGACTTTAGGATCAGCTTGGTATCTTGCACAAACTCCAACTGCAAAAGCAATGTCAGGTCTGCTGGCTGTTAAGTACAACAAGCTTCCTATCATGCTTCTGTACAGACTTTGATCCACCTTAACCCCACTTGAATCTTTGGAAAGCTTTAAATGAGTAGGAGCATGAGTCCTTTTGTGACTGGCATTCTCCATACCAAACTTCTTTACAATGTTCTTTGCATACTTGCTTTGAGATAAAAAGATTGAGTCCTCCATCTGTGAGACTTGCTGTCCAAGAAAATAAGTCAGTTCTCCCATGAGACTCATTTCGAATTCAGCCTGCATCTGGTCAGCAAAATGTTTAACCATAGGTTCTGACATTCCTCCAAACACTATGTCATCAACATATATTTGGGCTACCATCAACTTCCCTCCTTCAGTTTTGACAAAGAGGGTTTTGTCTAAGCCTCCTTTTCTGTATCCTTTGTCTGAGAGAAATTTTGTTAACCTATCATACCATGCTCTAGGAGCTTGTTTCAGGCCATATAGAGCTTTTCTCAATTTGTAGACATGATCAGGGTGGTTTGGATCCACAAAGCCTTTAGGCTGTTCCACATAAGCTTCCTCATTCAAGTACCCATTTAGAAAAGGCACTTTTCACATCCATCTGAAATAACTTGAACTTCAGAAGACAAGCAATTGAAAATAGGAGTCTGATTGATTCCAGCCTGGCTACAGGTGCAAAGGTTTCATCAAAATCAACCCCTTCAACCTGAGTGTATCCTTGAGCAACCAGTCTTGCCTTATTCCTGGTGACAACTCCTTCAGCATCTGATTTGTTCTTAAAAATCCATTTTGTGCCAATGATGTTAGTTCCTTCAGGTCTAGGAACTAGTTCCCAAACTTCATGTTGCTTGAATTGGTTCAATTCATCTTGCATTGCTCCAATCCAGTATTCGTCAGTTAAAGCTTCCTTGACATTTCTTGGTTCAATTTTAGACACAAAACAAGAGTTTGAGATGATTTCTCTAGATCTTGTAATGACTCCACTGTTGGGATCTCCTATGATGAGCTCTTTTGGATGATCCTTCTGAATTCTGATGGAAGGGATCTTGTAAGCTTCCTTTGATTTAGATTCTTCTATGGTGGTGTTGGGTGGATCATTATGTTGAGTTGAAGTCTCAAAGAATGTCTCAACATTACAAGGGACATCTGTTTCCTCATGATAATCATCAATTATGACATTTATTGATTCCATCATGGCTTTGGTCCTGGAATTGAATACCCTATAAGCTCTGCTGTTTGAGGAGTATCCTAGAAATATGCCTTCATCACTTTTAGGGTCCAGTTTTCTTCTTTGTTCACGATATGCCAGAATATAGCATTTACTACCAAACACATGGAAGTACTTCACAGTTGGTTTTCTTCCTTTCCAGAGTTCATATATGGTGGATGAGGTTCCCTTTCTCAAGGTGACCCTGTTATGGACATAACAGGCTGTATTCGTAGCTTCAGCCCAAAAATACATAGGAAGTCTTTTGGCATGTATCATTGCTCTGGCAGATTCCTGTATGGTCCTGTTTTTTCTTTCCACAACTCCATTTTGCTGAGGAGTTATAGGAGAAGAAAATTCATGACTAATTCCTTCTGAGGAACAGAATTCATCAAACTTGCTGTTTTCAAATTCCTTGCCATGATCACTTCTGATTCTGACAATACACCCTTCTTTTTCTCTTTGAATTCTTTTGTACAATTCTTTAAAAACTTCAAATACATCAGATTTTTCCCTAATGAAGTTAATCCAGGTGAATTTGGAAAAATCATCCACAACAACATAGGCATATCTTTTTCCACCAAGACTCTCCACCTGCATTGGTCCCATCAGATCCATATGAAGAAGTTCTAGAACCTTAGAGGTGGTCAGATGTCTTGACTTTGGATGTGACATCCTAGTCTGCTTACCAACCTGACATTCACCACAAACTCTCCCTTCATCAATTTGCAGTCTTGGAATCCCTCTGACTGCCTCCATGGAGATAATCCTTTTCATTCCTCTTAGATGAAGATGGCCAAGTTTCTGGTGCCACAGTTTCACCTCTTTTTCTTCTTTGGCAATGGAACACACAGTGGAGAAATTAGTGTTCTCAGGCTCCCACAAGTAACAGTTGTCTTTAGATCTGACTCCTTTCATTACAATTTCTTGTTTTTCATTAATTACAAGACATTCAGATTTTGAGAAATTGACCTTGAATCCTAGATCACACAATTGACTGATACTAATGAGATTAGAAGTCAGGCCTTTTACCAGTAGTACTTCATTCAGGTTTGGAACTCCAGGGCAATCCAAATTACCAACTCCTTTGATTTCACCTTTAGCACCATCTCCAAAGGTCACAAAACTAGTGGTGTGAGGTTTAACATTATTGAGGAGGTTCTTGATTCCAGTCATGTGCCTAGAACACCCACTGTCAAAGTACCCGTCTTCCTTTGCAGAGACCCTCAGGGAAGTGTGGGCTATCAGGGCAGAAGCCTTTTTCTTCCATTTGGGAGTATGTGGTACCTTTTTAGACTTAGGTTTGACACCTGAGTTCTGATTAGGGTATCCATGCAATCTGAAGCAGAAAGGCTTTATGTGGCCATACCTCCCACAATGATGACATCTCCATCTTTGGTACCTTTTCTTCATATGTCTTTGTTCCTGATGTTGAGAGTTATGTTGAGACATCTGCTTTGACATTTGTTTATTAGACCTGATCTTCTTGTCTGCACCTGATTTCTTTGCTGCCACAAATCCTAGACCAGACTTATTTCCCACAGTTTGTCCAACCTGAAGGATTTCTTCCAATTTGTCTGTTCCATTTGTCAGCATCTTGACAGATTTGGTCATCTGGTTTAGTTTTGAGTTCAACATTTGAACTTCCCCTTCTAGATGACTTATAGTTTCAAGGTCTGCCCTTTTTTCAGCCTCCAGCTTTATGATGAGTTTTGATTGTTTCTCATTTTGCACACAGACTTCAGTACTTCTGATACACAATTTCTTGTAAGTATCAGCCAGTTCTTCAAATGTTACTTCCTCATCACTAGTGTCACTTTCAGAGGTACAAACACCAGTTAGTGCAGTAACTAGTTTGGCAGATTCTTCTTCAGAATTACTTTCTGAATCACAGTCAGACCAGGTAACAATCATTCCTTTCTTTTGCTTCTTAAGAAAGGTAGGACATTCAGCTCGAATATGCCCATATCCTTCACAACCATGGCATTGAATTCCTCTGCCTTGATTTCCCTTCTCTTCTGACCTTGGTCTTCTGCTGGAACTGTCAATGTAAGATGGGATGTTATGAACATTAGACCTTGACTTTGGATCTATTCTTTTGATGAGTTTGTTGAATTGTCTTCCAAGCATGGCTATAGCTTCTGAAATATTTTCTTCTTCATCCTCCTTGTTTTCAACTTCAGTGTTGGATACAAGTGCTATGCTCTTGTTCTTTTTGTCAACATTTTCAGTGATCCCCATCTCAAAAATCTGAAGAGACCCTATGAGTTCATCCACTTTCAACTTGCTGATATCCTGGGCTTCCTCTATAGCAGTTACCTTCATTGCAAATCTTTTAGGCAAGGATCTGAGAATCTTTCTCACCAGTTTTTCTTCTGACATATTTTCTCCCAATGCTCCTGAGGTGTTGACAATCTCCAAGATGTTCATGTGAAACTCATGAATGGTTTCATCTTCCATCATTTTTAGATTCTCAAACTTGGTAGTCAACATCTGAAGCATTGACATTTTTACTTTGGAAGTGCCCTCATGGGTAGTTTTGAGAGTGTCCCAAACTTCCTTGGCCAGTTCATATTGATGTACTAGTCTGAATATGTTTCTATCAATTCCATTGAACAAGTCATTTAAAGCTTTGGAATTACCCAGGGCTAACTCATCTTCTTCTTTACTCCATTCTTCCTCAGGCTTCAGACTGATTGTCCCATCTTTCTCAGTTATGGTGGGATGGTTCCATCCTTTGTCAGCAGCTCTCCAGGCCTTTTTGTCCAGAGATTTTAAGAAGGCAATCATACGAGGTTTCCAGTAGTCATAATTTGATCCATCCAGAATGGGTGGTCTGTTTCCAAAAACTCCTTCTTTGTCCATAGTGCCAGAAAGTGATATCCCTAGATCTCACCCAGTAATACAGGCAGGGTGCCTGCTCTGATGCCAATTGAAATTCTGGCTGCAGATACTCAATGTCACGTTCAATGTTATGACACCGTATCTGACTTTCTATAAGACAATAAATACAAAAACAGTAAAGAACACGGTCAATTGTTTACCCAGTTCAGTGTGCAACAACACCTACTCTGGGGGCTACCAAGCCAGGGAGGAAATCCACTATAAGAGATATTAATTCAGGAATAAACCAACCAGTTTATCTCCTTCACTTAAGACCTACCCAATTCAACTTCAATCTAAGTACAACTTAAACCTGAGTTCCTACTCACTCCCCCTCAATCACAGCAGTGATACTTAAAACAATTGACTAATGAATTGATGAAGACACTCTTCAAAACATACACTTGATTATGCTTCACAGCTTTTTAATCAAGTAACACAAACACTCTTGCTTCACAGCTTTGAGTGATACATAAACCTAACTTGACTTTGCTTCAAAGCTTTAGTCAAGAGACACAAAACACTCTTGCTTCAAAGCTTTGAGTGGTACAAAAACCCTTACAATTAAAACCTATTCCAAGTCACTTATCACAATGATACTTGCTTGTATTACAATAGTTAAAACTATACAGCTCCTAAATGATCTTCTTTCAAAAAGGATGATTTCCAAACAGCAGTCCTGTTGAATATATAGCAGTTGTTTCTTCAGTTAGGGTTTCCACAAAAAGCTAGGGTTAATTCCGATTGACCTTAAGACTTGGTCACAAGACTTTATCAACCAGGTTAGGGTTGAGCTAGGTTAAACCCAAAGTCCACGAGAGATTCTGTTCTGGAAAGACTGAGTCATCTTCCTGAAAAATCTCAGAATTAACCAAACTGCATAACTGTTAGATCAGAATAGGATGTCTTAACATTTGTTATGACATCTGAATTCCTGTTTACTGATTTTGGTAAATGTGATCATTTTGCAAAATGCTCAGATACACACTCATAAACATCAGTACCTGTATGCCACTATTTTTCTGCAAAGGTACCTAATAAACCAGTACCTAATAAATCAGAATGTTATGACATTAGTCATGACATTCACACACCTAGTTTTACCAAAAATGCATGCCAATAACTAAACAACTACAATTCTAATATTTCTTGTTTCTGAAATGCTATGAAACCTGCTATATTTGTCATATGCACATCTTCTGTTTTATGGAGAAATGATAAAAATGCAGATGTTCTGACTGCCATGAAGAGAGAGACCAAGTTCTGCCAGTGATATCAGAACCTCTAGGATCTACTTTGTTGCTGGTGGTCTCAGAACTTCTAAAACCTATTCTGTTGCTGATGGTGTCAAGAGCTTCTGAAAGCTAATGTGCTCCTGGTGGACTTAGAACTTCTGACTCTGCTTATGTTTTTTTTACTGACAGGAATTTTGTTTTGCAGTGTGCCAGGGTCAGAACTTCTGACCTCCCTTAATCAGCAACGCGTTGATGCTATTTTTACCTTTTTCACTATCTTTGCTATCACTCTTTATTTCATTAATCAACAAACACCAAAAAAACCTTTTTTTTCATGCTTTGCTTTATTTCTTAAAACAAAAGACCAAAATTTTTTCTAAAGCAAACTTATTTCTTTTCTTAAATAAATCAGTAATTTTGTTTCTTGCACATTCTGGTCCATTCAATATGGTTGTAATAATAACTAGGATTTAATCTTACTTGCAACCCCCATTCATAAATATGTACCCCCATCCCCCTAAAGTGATGTAATAGCTTATATTTTTATTTTTTCATATATTGCTAGTAAATAGGATGTATGGCAAGACATGAAAACAATAAAATAGACAATCCTAATCAAGATTAAAATGCATGTAATCAAACACACTATTCACACATGCACCCTTAACTTTAACTCCACTTGTTGCCTAAAAATGGCCATGTTATGCATGTGGGATGTCTTAGCACAAACAAAATATAAGATCATAGTCCCTCGATGACGCTATCAAAGTTGCCTATCTAAATGACCTTAGTCCCTAAAGGAAAAGTGCTAAGTCATCTCACAACATTGCTATCATGGTCATACGATGACCCACGCCTGTCCCTTCACATCCAACGATAGGGCTTCTTACCAAATCAATGGTGAGATAGCAACATCTAAAGGAGGAGGAAAAGCACATCTAAGACCTTTTGAGTAGGTAGGTTCTCTCTCAGTTACTCGCTTGCTCACAATAAAAATGTATTATACACCTACACTTCCATTTTGAAACAATTTCGAAACAAGCACTTCTGCATGCGTTCTTATAGAAACGAGAACCATTACGAAGTACCATTTTCAAAATCACTTTCAAAAACACATTTCACAAACACTCCTTTGAACTATTTTCCAAACAAACACTTTGTATGCATTCTTATAGAAACGAGAACCATTACAAAGACGTTTTCAAAATACTTTCAAAACACACAC
This sequence comes from Vicia faba, assembly GCA_948472305.1. Lineage (NCBI taxonomy): Eukaryota > Viridiplantae > Streptophyta > Magnoliopsida > Fabales > Fabaceae > Vicia > Vicia faba. Next base: position 1,169,515,393 of record OX451739.1, read on the forward strand.
CACAAGCACATTCAAACAAAAGCAAGTGATCTACCGAGTAACTAAGAGCCCATGGAAAACTATGGATGAAAAGGGTGCTAATACCTTCCCTTTTCATAATCTACCCCCCGAACATAAAAATAACTCTAAAGGTCTTTCCTGTGCTTTTTCACCTTTCCTTTTGGATAAAAGAAAAGTCGGTGGTGACTCTTGCTAAACCACAACATTTGCGAACACAAATGTAAAACACCTCAAGTCAGTTCTCCCACCGTATCACAACCCCAAAGATGATTTTCCTCTACTGCATATTGACGTCTTGGTTGACAACATCGATCAACATAAAGTCTTCTCTTTCATGGATGGATTTTATGGCTACAACCAAATCAAGATGGCTCCCGAGGACATGGAAAAGACTACCTTTGTTACACAATGGGGCACCCTTTTCTACAAGGTCATGCCGTTCAGATTAAAGAATGCAGGGGCAACATATCAAAGAGCTACGGTAGCTTTCTTTCATGATATGATCCATCATGAGATAGATGTATATGTGGGTGATATGATTGCAAGGTTGCAAACTGAAGAAAAGCATCTTGATCACCTACACAAGCTATTTGAGAGGCTGAAGAAGTACAAGTTGAGGTTCAACCCTAATAAATGCACATTCGGAGTAAGGTCTAGAAAGCTTCTAGGTTTTGTTGTTAGTGGTAAAGACATTAAAGTTGATCCTGCAAAGTTAAAATCCATTCAAGAAATGCCGGTTCCCCGCTCGGAAAAATAGGTTAGAGGATTCTTGGGTCGTCTTAACTACATTGCTCGCTTCATATCCCATTTAACTGTTATTTGTGAACCAATCTTCAAAATTTTGAAGAAAGATCAAGTAGTCAGATGGAACGACGACTTCCAATCCTCCTTCGACAAAATCAAAGAATATTTGCAAGAACCTTCTATCCTTATGCCTCCAATGGAAGGAAGACCATTGATCATGTACTTGACTGCGCTAGAGAATTCCATGGGGTGTGTGTTGGACCAACATAATGAGTCTGGTAGAAAAGATCATGCAATTTACTACCTGAGCAAAAAGTTTATCGACTGTGAAACCAGATATTTACTGCTCTAGAAGACTTGCTGCGCTCTGGCATGGGCTGCTCGCCGGCTAAGACAGTATATGTGGACTTACACCACTTTATTGATTTCTAAGATAGACCATGTCAAGTATATCTTCGAGAAGCCCGCTCTCTCGGGACGGATATCTAGATGGCAAATTTTTGTACCCCAAAATTTGCCCTCTCATTCTATCAAATATTTCCCCTCATAAGGCTCCTTGAACTCCAGACAGGATTAAGGTTTTTGCACTGCTCAAGACATCTCCTTGCACTGATGACCTAAATTAGGGTTTGAGTTTGCATAAGGAATTTTGGACTTCTAATGCTCAAAGTGACTTTCATACTTCATGTTGGACTCATAAGTTGGTCCATACCAAGTTTCAAGCTTTGAATCAAATTTTTGCCCAGTCAATTGGACAGTTGACCTAGAAATCAGCTGTATTGGGGAAAAAGTCAACTGTGGCCAATATACAGTCAAACCTCATAGAATTTGATCCACATCAACATTCTAGGCTCCTATGAACCATCTGATCAAGTTTGGACCACAACTCCTCAAGAAATTTGATCAGATCATCAAAAGGGCAAAATGGTCATTTTTAGGGTTTTGACTGCACAAAGGCAATTTCTGATTTTTGACCTAGCCAATGGAAAATTGGGTTCAAGCATGGATTCAAGGACTCAATGGAATCATCTTGACCTATTCAGAAAGCCCAAAAGATCTCAATTGCATTGGATTGACAAATGAATTTTTAAGTCAACTGATCAAAATTTGACTGTACACTGAAAAGTTAAACTTTGACTTTTTGGTCAAAATCAAGTGCCAAGGGTCATTTTTCATCAAGATATGTCAAAACATGAAACTTGTTCATCAAGAAACCCATTTTTTCAAATTAGGGTTTAAAGTTTAAAATTTCATAACAGAATTTTTCTATGTTATGAAATTTTCTTAATTTTTCCTAACTTTGCCCAACATCTTCACCATGATGAAATTAGATTCAAACAAAACTTCCAACATAAAAGTTGTAGTCCTCCACAAAGTCTACAACTTTGATACACAAAGTTTTCCCAAAAGAAGCTTGGATATCAAGTTATTATTTTTGGAACAAGGGTCCATGAAACTTTTAACTTAGTGAAATTTTGCCCTAGTTTAGGCAGGATTTTGACCTATCTTCATGGACATTTTTCACATAGTTCCACTTGGAATCTCAAATTTCATTTCAAATATGGATTGTAGAGAATGTTACAAGCTTTCCAAAATGTCCAAGAACACTCCAAACTCATTTGTGGTTAGGGAGAATTGAAGGCTTGAAGTTGGAAAAAACTCACTTTTCATCCATGGCATGTTCATAGTGATACATGTTACCAATTCTAATCAGCTTGCTTTGCACTAGATTACAGGCCTCAAAACCATTTCATACTCAATAATTAAATGAAAATCCATTGGTCTAAGGTTTTGTTTTGGTCATTAGGGCATTGCACACAAGATTAATCCTTAAGTAGAAAAAGCAACATTACCATTTTTGCCAAAATATGCTTTATGTCAAAACCACATCTCTTGAGCCTGAAACAATATCTTGTGCAGAAAAGCATATCCACCAACTTGAGGGGCCAAGATCACAAGAGGCAGGCTGATAGATAGCCTGTACAGGTTTGTATTACATCATTGTTCATTTTGGCTTAAAAGACAAGAAACATGTCCAATACACTAGAACTTGAACATCTGTGAAAACCAACTTGTGCAAGCTTTTGAGATAACTTTCTCACATCCCCTTGAGCCAGAAACACAACCCTTTGATCCCCCAAACCTCCCATAGCACAAAATCATATTCACTTGGCAAAACAGGGCACTCCCTGTAGTTTGGTTTCCATAGCACAATTTGCTCGTGCGTTTTGTCCCAAACCTGTTCAAACACTTTCCATACAACCTATCCAAGCTATCCCAACCCTTAAACACTGACTGTAACTCCATTTACAGGGTTTGCCATTTTTGATTTCAACTTGTGCAGGTTGAGTTCTATAGGCTTGTTCAAGCACATTCAAGGCAAGCTAGACATTGGAGAAGGTCAGGGGAAGTTCAAGCAAGCTCCCAAACATCTCAGGCCTTGTTGAAAAGCTCCACATTTCCATACACGAAGTCAGCTGAAACAGGTTTTTATCAACTTCATATCTCTCTATTTAGGAACATTTGGACTTAGGTTTGTGAATAAGAAATGTAGTATTCATAGCCATGAAGCTGCACATATGCTCAGTTTTCATTTTAGTTAAGCATGCTAAGAGAATTTGGTCCATGAACATCCTGAAAAAAATAGGTTAAGATTTAGGGCCAATGAAATTCTCTCTGGTCTTTGAGAGTTAGATTAAGTTTTTACATGGTTAGAATCATGTGATCAAGAGCTATAACTTTCATATTGCAAGTTTTTGTTTTTGAGCACGTATGCATGAGTTCCAGATTTGAACATGGCGCGTGTTTGCTTCTGTCTCAAGGACAGGGATGAAGACAACTTGGGTTGGGCTTGGATTATTATGACTATTTGCACCCCTTAGCTTGCTTTTTACACCCCCTTGGCCAATTTCATTATTTTTCCATATTTTTCATTTCTTTTTTATTTTCTGACTTTTATTTATTTTCTCCAAATATTAAAAATCACTAAAAATATTTTCTTAAATTTTCACATTTTATTTTATTTATTTTTATTTTATTTTTGGCATAATATTTAGTTTATTAGGTTTAATATATTTTTTCTTAAATAAAAACTTATAATTAATACAAAAATATTATTTATTTTTATTTATATTTATTTATACATATAAAATAATATTGTCATACATATTTTATTTTTTAACATTTTTGTATATATTTTTATTTATTTGCTTGTACATAAATAAATAATATAATATATATATTTTCTTAAAATAAAAACTAGGGTTTCTATCCTTTTCAAAAATAATCATTAATATTTTTCTTATTTTTGAGACATTAAATAATTTATTTTACATACATAAAATAAATACAAAAACATTTTTGCATATTTATATTTAATTGCACATTTAAATATTTGTCAATTTATTATTTGTACAATGAATTCAATATGGTTGTAATAGTTGAATTAGGGTTTTATTTTTGTGCAAATATCCCCCTATTCAAACTTGTACCCCCTCCCCATATTCATGTTGTAATAGTCGTAGATTTACTTTTACACATTTTTATCGCTTTCAAATGCCATGATAGTAAAACTAGGGTTTGTATGATAACCAAAAATCAAAGCAAATAGCTTGACTAGTACAAGACAAAAATGCATGAAAAATGACAACACAATGCACACAAACACCCCTAGGGTTTCATCCGCTTGTTGCCTTAAAAATGGCCATGGAATGCATGCTAGGTATCTTGGAAAAACAATCAAAAAAACAAAAAGATCATAGTCCCTCGATGACGCTATCTTGGTTGCCTAACAAAAATGATCTAGTCCCTCAAAAAACTTGCTAAAGATACTTAGCACCATTGCTATCATGGTCATACGACGACCCGCGCTTGTCCCGTTTAACATCCAAATACAAGGTTTTTTACCAAATACAATGGTAAAACAACAATGTCAAAGGGTTAAAAATGTGTAGGAAAGAATTTTGAGTAGGTAGGGTAGACAACTCCTAGTTACTTGATAAAACTTGCAAACATCCTTGCTAATTTCAAAACCCACAACACAATTTCAAAACATTTTCCCAAAACAACTTCCAACCATTGAAACATTTTTCAAAAGACAAACACCTTTGTATACATTCAAACAAGAATCATTACAAAGGTTTCCTAGACAAAGGCCTCTTTTCAAAATACTTTCAAAACCACACACAAAAGCACCATTTCAAACAATTGAAAAGCAAAAGCAAGTGATCTAAAACAAGTAACTAAGAGCCCATGGAAAACCATGGATGAAAAGGGTGTTAGCACCTTCCCTTTTCATAATCTACACCCCGAACCCAAAAACAATCTCAAAGGTCTTTCCTGTGCTTTTTGACCTTTCCTTTAGATAAAATAAAAAGTTGGTGGCGACTCTTGCTAAACCGAAACATTTGCAAACACAAACACAAAACACCAATTCAGTTCTCCCACCGTATCACACAAATGATTCTGATTGAATACGATATTTAATATACAACACAAAAGGCCATCAAAGGAAGTGTATTGGCAGATTATTTGGACCATCAAGTTATTGATGATTATCAATCTATGAACTTTAACTTCCCGGATGAGAATATCATGTTAGTGACTGACTGTGCAAAACCTGGACCATATGGCGGACCTGAACAAGGATCCCGATGGACTATGGTTTTTGATGGAGCTTCCAATGCTTTGGGTAATGGAATTGGCACTGTGATAATTTCTCCTAAAGGCTGTCACACTCCTTTCACTACTAGAATGTGCTTCGATTGCACGAATGACATAGCTGAGTATGAGGCGTGCATCTTAGGTTTGAAGGCTGCTATTGACTTAAGGATCAAGCATTTGGATGTATTCAGAGATTATGCTCTAGTGATCAGTCAAGTCAAAGGAAAATGGGACACTAAGAATCCTAACCTTGTTCCTTACAAGGATCTTGTGTTAACCCTAATACCATACTTTTAGGAGATTACCTTTGAATATTTTCCTAGAGAAGAAAATCAGTTGGCTGACGCCTTGGCAACAATGTCTTCCATGTTCAAGGTCAAATGGGACAACGAAGCTCCTATGATAACAATCGAAAGATTTGACGAAAATGCACACTGCTATGAGCTTGATACCGACGAAGAGAAACCATGGTACCATGAGGTGAGGAGATATCTTGAGGGACAAGAATATCCTAAAGGAGCTTCCGTCAATGATAAGAAATTCTTGCAAAGATTTTCAGCCAAATTCGTTCTAAGAAAAGGAATCCTATACAAGCGCAACCTTGATTCTACTTTACTCTGACGTGTGGATAAGAAGGAGGCAGAGAAAATTATGGAAGACATGCATGAGGACCTTTTCGGGATCCACTCTAGTGGACACACTATGGCCAATAAAATCATGAGGGCTGGTTACTATTGGTCCATAATGGAGTATGATTGTCATCATCACTCAAGAACTTGCCAAAAGTGTCAAGTCTATGCTGACAAGGTCCATGTACCTCCTATTCCTCTAAATGTCATAACTGCACCGTGGCCATTTGCAATGCGGGGCATTGATATGATTATAGAGATCAAACCCACTACCTCAAATGGACACTGTTTCATCCTTCTAGCCATTGATTACTTCACCAAGTGGGTCGAAGCTGCCTCATATGCCTCAGTCACCAAGAACGTTGTATCCATGTTTATCAAGCATAACCTCATCCGCCGTTACGATATCCCTGAAAGGATCATCACTGACAATAGAGCCTAACTTAACAATGCTATGATTACGAAACTTTGTACTCGGTTCAAAATCAAGCATCATAATTCTTCTCTGTACAGACCCAAGATTTATGGCACAGTGGAAGATGCAAATAAAAATATCAAGAAAGTTGTGAAATAGATGGTGGTATCCTACAAAGACTAGCATGAGATGTTATATTTTTCTCTTCATGGATACCGTACTTCGGCTCGTACGTCAAATAGGGCAACTCCTTTCTCCTTGGTATATGGTATGGAAGCCGTCTTGCCCGTAGATGTTCAGATCCCCTCTCTAAGGATAATGAAGGAAGAAGATTTAGGTAAAGACGAATGGTTTCAAATTAGGTTGGATTAGTTGAACTTAATTGATGAGAAGCTACTGGCTACTATTTATCATGGTCATATGTATCAAAAGCGAATGACCAAGGCGTTCAACAAAAAGATCAAGCTTCGAGTGTGTCAAGCTGGTGACTTGGTAATAAAGTGCATCATTCTTCCATAAAGCGATACCAGGGGCAAATGAACTCCCACTTATGAAGGATCATTTGTTGTAAAGAAAGGTTTCTCTGGTGGTGCCATGATACTGACCACTATGGATGGTGAGGACTTCCCACATCCTGTGAATGCGCACATAGTCAAAAAATACTACGCATAAAATGACCCGCTAGGTTGAAACACCTAGGAAAAATAAGGGCATCCCGGTGAACCAAAGAGGTTCGGGAAAAAATTAGGGATATATGCAAAATATTGTACACCTGGTAAGTGAAAAACCTGAAAGGGAGGTGTGATACGGTGGGAGAACTGACTTGAGGGTTTTGCGTTTGTGTTCGCAAATGTTACGGTTAGCAAGAGTCACCACCGACTTTTCTTTTATCCAAAAAGGAAAGATGAAAAAGCACAGGAAAAACCTTTAGAGATGTTTTTGAGTTCGGAGGGTAGATTATGAAAAGGGAAGGTATTAGCACCATTTTCATCCATGGTTTTCCATGGGCTCTTAGTTACTTGCTAGATAACTTGCTTTTTGTTTGGAAATTGTGCTTTGTGTGGTTTTGAAAGTATTTTGTAAAAGAGGCCATTAGTTTAGGCAATCTTTGTAATGATTCTCGTTCGTAAGAATGTATACAAAGATGTTTGTCTTTTTTGAAAATGTTTTTAATGTTTGTAAAATGTTCGGAAATGTGTGTGTTTATTTTGAAAATAGCAAGGATATTGGATATTGAGAGTGAGCAAGTAATTAAAGATAATGTACCTACTCAAAAGGGTCTTAGATGTGGTTTTTCCTTTTTTATATGTTTCTAACTTACCATTGTTTTGGTAAGAAGCCCCATCGTTGGATGTGAAGGGACGGGCGTTGGGTCATCGTATGACCATGATAGCAATGTTGTGAGATGACTTAGAACTTTTTCTATAGGGACTAAGATCATTTTGAAAGGCAATTGCGATAGCGTCATCGAGGGGTTATGATCTTGTATTTTTGATTTGTTTGTGCTAAGACATCCCACATGCATAACATGATCATTTTTGTAAGGCAACAACTGAGATTACCCTAAAGGTGCATGTGTGCAAGTGTGTTTGATTGCATGCATTTGTCTTGGATTTTTGGTGGTCTATTTATTGGATTTATCTTGCCATACACGCCTAATTACTATCATTTACATTTGAAAGTGATAAGTTGCAGAAATGTAAAGTCCTATGTTATTACAATATTTAGGGGGTGGGGATACATATTTATGAATGGGGTTTGCAAGTAAAAATAAAGTCCTAAATTACTATTAAAACCATATTGAAATGCATAAGAATGTACAAGAAAATATGAAATAAACTTGTCTTGTTTTAAGAAAATATTTTTGATCCTTTGTTTTAAGAAACAAAAAATAAAGTGTAAAGGAAATATTTTTGCTGTTTGTTGATTAATGGAATGAAGAGCAATAACAAAACAATGGAAAAGAAAAAGGGCAATCAACATGTTGCTGATAAAATGAAGTCAGAGGTTCTGACCCTGGTACGCTGCAAAACAGAAACCTGTTAGTGAAAATGTATAAGGTCAGAAGCTTTGAACCCACTGGGAACGTAGTAGTTCTCACAAGTTCTGATAATATTGGCAGCAAAAACAAGCTTCAGAAGTTTTGATACCACTGGCCACAAAATGGACTTCAGAAATTCTGAGACCACTGGCAAAACATGGTTTCTCTCTCTATGCTAGTCAGAACATCTGTAATTTGGTTATTTCTCCACAAAATAGAAGACATGCACATAACAGTTATAGCAGGTACCATAGCGTTTCAGAAGATAATAAATATCAAAACTGTAAATCAGAGGCAATCATGCATTTTCTAATCCTAACTCTGAGTTCTAGTTTCTTCAAGAAGCTCTGAACTGATCTATTCTCTACTTAATCAGGCAGGTACACGAGAACTCAGAGTATGTACAACATCAGAAACATGATATCTACATTGTATTTTTGAGCATATAAATCTGGTAATGCTTAAGTGATGTGGTGAGGGTCAGCAGAAACTTACCTTACCACTGGAAGAAGTTCTATGAACCGGAGCTAACCTCAACTATGACGATGCTCTGAACAGCCTCTTCACGTACTTAGTAAGTTGAAAGTTTTCAACTTTTGGGGATGGCAAGGATGTGATGTTCTAATTTCTTTGAGTGGGTGGAGGGAAAATGTATAGCAATATGCACCCAGCAGCTTTGGCAGTTTCCAACGTGTGGATCAGAAACTGTGTGAATGTTTTTCAGTCAAGAAATGATTAGGAACAAATGGAGTTTTGAATACAGGGAATCAAAAGTTAACAAGGTTTCATGTGTTTTGTTTACAGTTCTTAGAACTCTTGGAATTTTGGCAAGGATTCAAGGCTTTTCTTTCTCAAAGTTTTTTTGACTTCTTTTTATAAACTTTTCTCTGGACCCCTTCTTAGTGACCAATGGTGTTCTATTTATAGGCAAAGTTTTGTGTTGTTTGAAATGTCAAGTAGCGCCAACACCATACGCTAGATGCTGACTTATTCTAGAAGCAAGTTCCAAAAAAGTATGATGGCTGACAATTTTTTAGCTTAGGATGGATTAGCAAGCAAGGATTAAGGAAAAGTGAACCTACGAACAAAATGCAGCGCATGGGCCCTTACCTAATCCTGCACAAAAGCATTTCTACACTACACGTGGAGAGATCCTTTAGACAAAGACTCAAAAGTGGTTGTGAGCATTAATGAGCATTAAATGATGATGAGATTTCTCAAAGTCAAAAATCCTGTAATATGAGATTTTGCATCATTGCTTAACTCTGGGTCAGAAGTTCCATTTAGGACAAACATCCAACTTCTGATCCTTGTTCTTTGTTGCCTCAGCATGTTCTGAAGGATTCACCAGGTTTTCTAGTAAACTTATTTGATTTGCCTCTGAAAACTCTGAATTAGAGGTTCTGCTTTAGTGTAGCATCCAATCTTTTGATCCTCTTACCTTCTGGCTCCAGCATGTTCTGAAGGAGCTTTCAGGCTTCGTATTACACTTTATTGCCTTCTTTGAATTACTATAGAAAACTCTGACTGAACTTGCGTAGATGCTGAAAAGTCATGTTCTGACTAAAGATTATGTGCTGAACCACACTTACAACTTCTGACTGTTCCTGCCTAGAGGCTGGCTCAGAAGTTCTGAAGTGTCATTTTTCTTAAATACTTTAGAAAAATCTAAGTATTTAGAATTTGACTTTTCCAAGGTAAAATTTGACTTTTCAACTCCTTGATGAAACAAACTTCATATTCCAACATGTCTTGATGAAATATGATTTTTGAGATTTGATTTTGATCCAAAAGTCAAAGTTTGACTTCTCAGCGTGTAAATGACCATTTTGCCCTTGTGAATGGCTTGCTTAGAAAGAAATGATAATACAAGGCTAGGATTTGTATAAGATAAAACTTGAGAAATGAGAGGGCAAATTTTGGGGTACAACAGTTGCCCCTGTTCAATCTTCTTTAACCTGAAGAGTTAGATTGGCGAGATTTGCCATTCGTGACTCGAAGGTGGAAGATGATTGGACACTAGAGTGCCCAAAAATTTGCACTCGACGGAGATAGGAGGAATGGGCTTAAAGATGCCATTTGAAGAGGTAATAAAATCTTGTTGGGATGCAATCTGTAAGTTAAACATCAGAATAGCATCCGTGTCTGGAGCGTATCCAAACTGTATCTGAAAGTTGAATCTGAATGAGTATCAAAATGGCTTCCGTGTCTTGAGCGTATCTGAACTGTATCAGGAGGTGTCTTTGAATGAGTATCAGAATGGCTTCCGGGTCTGGAGCGTATCCGAACTGTATCAAAAGTTGAATTTGAATGAGTATCAGAATGGCTTCCGTGCCTAGAGCGTATCCGAACTGTATCATGATTGTTGAAATCTGAATGAGTATCAGAATGGCATCCGTGTTTAGAGCGTATCTGAACTGTATCAGGAGTAGAATCTGAATGAGTATCAGAATGGATTCCGTGTCTGGATCATATCAAAATTGTATCATGATTGTTGAAATCTGAATGAGTATCAGAATGGCATCCGTGTCTGGAGCGTATCCGAACTGTATCAGGAGTAGAATCTGAATGAGTATCAGAATGGCTTCCGTGTTTGGAGCGTATCTAAATTGTATCAGGAGGTGTCTTTGAATGAGTATCAGAATGGCTTCCGGGTCTGGAGCGTATCCGAACTGTATCAAAAGTTGAATCTGAATGAGTATCAGAATGGCATCTGTGTCTGGAGCGTATCCGAACTGTATCAGGAGTTGAATCTGAATGAGTATCAGAATGGAATCTGTGTCTGGAGCGTATCCAAACTGTATCATGATTTTTGAAATCGGAATGAGTATCAAAATGGCATCCGTGTCTAGAGCATATCCGAACTGTATCTGATTGCATATTGTTAATGGTAGTCATTAATCTTATCCTGATAAGGGTAAAATGTTAGCTGAAACACAAAGTTATGTTGCATGAAATATATGATGCAATATATTTGCTTTATCAATGTTTATGATATGTGGATGCAATGTATGCGCATGTAAGCTGATTTGTTGTACTGCTATTTGATTAAGGAAAATAAATCCCTGAATGTTGCTGAGGATATGCTGAATTTCCATGTCTTGAAGTTGAAGTACTGAAGAACTCTTGTTGAGAGAAGTAAATTTTGTTGTGAGGGCAATGCCATGTATTTCTTGTAAGGTCTGCTTGAGGAATCCTGAGAAATTTGACGATTTCTACTAGGGATTAAAACTTGAAATTTTGTTCCGCTGGGAATTAGCTGGGAGTTTTGTTCCGCTGGGGAGTTATTGAAAACTGTGGGGAATATGGAGTGGTCTAGGGACGTTTTCCTGTCTTTTCAACCTATCAGTAATTGTCTTTTTCATTTTGTTTATTTGTAAACAGTGATTATGTTCAAATGCATATGTTCATCAATGAATCATTGTATGTTTTTGCAAACAAAACACAATTGTAAAGAAAAAGACACATAGTTTTTTTTTACTTTCAAAGAGATATCTTTGTATTGACTTTGAGTAAGTATTTGTACAACGGAGACAAACATTCTAGTAAGATAATGGTGCCATAATACAAGAAATATTTATACAAAGAAAGATAGCTATGTGTGATAGTCCCATGGGGTTCCCATTCTGCTATAGCCTTCGTATCTCTGAGTATCTTGCCTATTTTCCTTGTTCGAAGATGATTGAATTGATCAGAAACTTTGAGTTTGTCAGTGGAAGCCAAAGGTTGTCCGTAAAGTGATTCGACGGGACATAGTCATACGATTTAATTCCCTAACTTTTGCCTGGACCTCCCTTTCGGGTTTTCAGTCCACCGGGAAACACTTTTTTTGCCCAAGTTGCCCTTTCGGGTTTTCAACTTGCCGGGTGTACAGATTTTTTATTTTATCCCTAATTTTTGCCCGAACCTTTTTGGTTCGCCAGGATGCCCTTGTTTTGCCTAGGTGTGTCAACCTAGCGGGTCTCTTATGCGTAGTATCTTTTGACTATGTCTGCGTTTGCAGGGTGTGGCAGGTCGTCACCGTCCATGGTGGTCAAGATCATCGCCCCACCGGAGAATATGTTCTTGATTACAAATGGTCCTTTATAGGTAGGAGTCCATTTGCCCCTGGGATCACTTTGTGGCAAGATGATACGTTTGATCACTAGATCCCCAACTTGATATACTTGGCGTCTGACTTTCTTGTTGAAGGCCTTGATCATCCGTTTTTGATACATTTGACCATGGCAAACAATAGTAAGTCTTTTTTCATCAATTAAATTCAGTTAATCAAGTCGAGTCTGGATCCAATCGTCTTCATTCAAACCTGCATCCTTCATAATCCTCAGAGAGGGGATTTGAACCTCAATGGGCAAGACAGCTTCCATGCCATATACCAAAGAATAGGGTGTTGCCCCAGTTGATGTGTGAGCCGTGGTACGGTACCTGTGGAGAGAGAATGGTAGCATCTCATGCCAGTCCTTGTACGTGACTGTCATCTTTTGTATGATCTTTTTAACGTTCTTATTCGCAGCTTCTACAACACCATTCATCTTTGGCCGATAAGGGGAAGAATTGTGATGCTGGATCTTGAATTGCTCGCACAAGGCAGTGATCATAGTATTGTTAAGATTTGTACTATTGTCAGTGATGATCCTTTTTGGGATACCATACCGGTAAATGAGATTTTGTTTGATGAAGCGGGAAAAAACATTCTTAGTAACTGAAGCGAAGGAAGCTGCCTTTACCCACTTTGTAAAATAGTCAATGGCCACTAGGATGAAGCCGTGTCCATTGGAGGCTGTTGGCTTGATCTCTCCAATCATATCAATTCCCCACATAGCAAAGGGCCAAGGAGCCGTCAAGACATTCAGAGGGACCGAAGGTACGTGCACCTTGTCAGTATAAATTTGACACTTATGACAGGTCCGAGAGTGTTGAAAGCAATCTTCTTCCATGGTAGACCAATAATAGCCTTCCCGTAGGATTTTCTTTACCATCGTATGTCCACTGGAGTGGGTGCCAAAAGTTCCTTCATGTAATTCAGCCATGATCCTTTCCGCTTCAACCTTATCCACGCACTGAAGCAGAATGGAGTCATGATTACGCTTTGTGATACAGTGGCAGAACCAGACTGTTTTAGGAAAATGCTGGTTTGCATTTTGCATTTTTTGTTTGCAAAATGTCGCGGTAAGCAAGAGTCGCCATCGACTTTTATTTTATCCAACTGGAAAGGAAAATAAGCATAGAAAAATTCCTTTTTCGTGATTTTGAGCACGGGGGGTAGATTATAGAAAGGGAATGTGTTAGCACCCTTTCCATCCATGGTTTTCCATGGGCTCTTAGGTACTTGCTCATCTTTTAAAATATTGCTTCCGTGTCTTATGTGTTTTGAAAAGTTTTTGTTTTACTTTGTTTTAACCCTTGTATCAGTCCTCAAGAGTGTTACGAAGTGTTTTTAAAAACTTTGTTTGGGAATTGTTTGTGTGAAAAAAGTTTATTTTGAGAAAGTACCTACTAGCATCTACCTACTCGAAAAAAGAATGTTTATGTTCTTGTTTCCTTTAGACAACACTAACCCACTATTAAAGAGTAGGTAACACCGTCGTCGGAGTTTGTAAGGGTCAATTTGAAAGGGACATACAATCACTAAAGCAATGTTAAGACGTCTTAGTAATAACCCTAATGTCTTAAGATCATATTCGAGGCAACATTTCCGAACATGACATTTGATCTTTGTTTAGACAAGAGGGCAACCACTAAAACACCCTATACTTAATGATCGTTTACCGAAGGCAACCGAAGTGAGAGTATACCCTAAGAGTGCGCATGTGCGAGTGATTTGATTTCAGTTATTATCTTTGCACATTAGGGTTTTCTAACCATTTTAAATTAACATACAGTCTTGTCATGCAACCCTATTATCATACATCTAACAGTTAATATTTGCAAAAATTAAAATGCGAGAAATAAAACTACGCTATTACAAGGCTTCGGGGAGGGGGATTAATTACATAGCCAAAAACCCATAAAACGATAAATAAAATCAAATCCTAATTAAACTATTACATACTATGAGCAGTTACATTAATATCGCAAAAAATAGTAAACGCACACGATGAATTAAGAACGAGAAAAAATTAGGGTTTTGACCCCGTCTAACCTAATTGAAAGAAAAATCATATTTTTGTGGTTTTTGTGTTATTTTGAGAAAATAAGGTTTTAATTGAATAAATACAAACCTAATTACTAATTAATTTAAATTAAGAAAAATAATTAATTTGACTTATTTTTGTATTTTGGTTATTTTATAAAAATATAATCAAGGACAAACCTAATTTTCTAATTTGATTTTAATTATTTACAAAAAAAAGTTAGAATTAAACCTAAATTAAAAAACTAATATAAAATTGATTTTGATAAAATAAAATAAAACCTAAATTCTAAATTGGTGAAATTGATTTTATGATTTTGTAAAAAAAAGGATTTAATTTTGTGTTAGAAAATAAATAAATAAAGAAATTAAATAAAAGAAAGAAATAGAAAGGAAATTAGGATGGGCCTGGTGTTATTGCAAAAGGGGGGGGGGTCTGAATTGCAATTTCTGAGCCCAAAAACGCCTGGCCCATTTGACTTTTCCAGATCCTGTGTTGCAAGCTTGACTAGGCCTATGATGGACCTCCAAAGGATGGCCCTTGGATCTAGCTTGTTGATGGCCTGGATGATGAGATATTGATGATGCACGGTGGATGTCTTGGATGCTTATACACCTGATCATGTAAAAGAAAATAATATTGAATAAATAGGGGGACCTAGGGATCTAACCCAGGCCCTTTGGCTTTTCCACAACAACGCTGACCATCTGAGCTAGCTTGTCTTTGTGTACATGGAACAACAAACAAACAATATATGGAAAACACAAAATAATAATTATCAAAACGCACGCATTTTTGAATGGGCGAATCACAAGATGCCACGCTATCATCTCCTTCCTCCCAACCGTTGCTAAAAGTTCTGCAACTTTTACCTACGGACAAATGGGTGTAGGTATAACCCTGAGCTTCTGCAAAATCATGTACAAGCACGATAAATACACAACAATGGCACCAATTAACTCGTGGCAACCTCACGAGCATAATGGTACCCTAATCCATGGCCAATTGTACCTGTAAAGAAAAACCCCAAAAACGAGCCAAGAACCCTAACTATGGCATCTTGCTGTACAGTTAATGAAAACGCAATTGAACATAACCATTAGCTTGCAAACGATTCAAGGATCAAGAATATGCAAAGAAATCATGCTTCAAATGCCAGAATTGTGATATTCGATTTCAAAAAAGTATGAATGTCGTGAGATGCTTACAACTCATTTTTGGATGTTATGAGGCTTGCTAGTGATTGGAATAGGGTCCTTGGATGTCCAGCAAACGAATGGTGTGCTTGGAATGGCTTGAGGAAGCTTGGAACTAAAAAATCAGATTGCAACTTTCCTTTGAAATTTTGAGATTTGTTCTTCTCTTTTCACGCCTCCAATCCCCTTGCTTTTGATCTTCACTTGTTCTATATGTACTCTAGAATGAATTAGGGTTGCAAATTGGTTTCAAATCTTCTCCAATAATGATCATTGATTCAAGATTTGATCATTTGTGCAAACCTTTCCAAATTGAGAAAATCCAACCTTTTCGTTTCCATTTGAAGCTTGCACGATTTGATTTTCGTTTCCATTTAAAATCAAAATAAATGTCAAAAATAAAATAATGACAAATGGAAATGATCACGGGCCGTGGGTCATGTCACAAACTCAGTGCAAGCATAAAAAGTTGGGCCCATTTGACAAAAATTGCAATTTTGGCCACTTTTGACTTTTGGTAATTTTGCAAAAAAGGTCAACTTTGCCAATGCATAACTCCTTCAATTTTGACCTTAGAGATGTGTTCTTGGACTTTTTAGAAATCTTAAGATGTACTGTAAACAACCATTTCGTTCTCATCTCAATTTAGTCTTCCATGTTCATGTATGAAGTTTGACAAAAAAGGTGTTTTTGTTGACTTTTCAAAATGACCTATAATGTCCAAATTTATATCTTCTTGTGAGTGCATATTTTGAACTTGGGAGATGAATATGAATTGTAGGGAATTACATCCTCTTCAAAATTAGTTTTGGATGGGTCATTTTTGATAAAGTATGAGAAAGTTATGCTTGGTCAAAGTTGAGTTGACTTTTCCTACAAAACCCTAATTTTGCAACTTTTGGGTTTTGATGAATTGTGAGCAATCTTTGAGGAATCATGATCAAACCTTGATCAAATGATGAACAAAACTTCAAAATGAGATTGTTGATAAAAAATATTGAAGTTTGACTTTATGTGGGCCACAGTTGACTTTTGCCCTAGCACAGTCAATTTTCAGGCCTTTGAGCAATTGACTGAGAAAACTTCCTCTGCAAGGCTTGAAACTTGACATGGTTGATCTTGAGAACATATTAGGACAATGGTTAGAATTTGGGATCCTTTGGATTCAGGCATCTTGATGCAAACTAAAACCCAAATTTGAGGTAGACTGCCTTAAGAGAGGGTTTGTCTGGTCAACCCTTGGACTTCCTTGAGCAATTTGAGGACCTCACTTGAAATGTATTGAGAAATATGGGAGGGAAAATTTTGGGGTACAATAGCTGCCCCTGTTCAATCTTCTTAAACCTAAGGATGTAGATTGGCTTGTCTGCCTTTCGTGATCTGAAGGTGGAAGGTGATTGAACACTAGAGTGCCCAGAAATTTGCACTCGCATGAAGTGGTACTTGTCTTGTGATGTCGGGAATGGGATTATAGATTCCATTTGGAAGTTGATGACGAAGGATGGGATTAAAGATGCCATCATAGGAAGCGTCGATCGCATACGAGATTCCTTTGCGAGAGCCCGTATACTTGTTGTTGAGGAGAACTTCGCTGGGGAATGCTGGTCTCTGTCTTGAGAGAAATAGAATTTTAGGAGCTTCAGTCGTCCGTTATTCTACTGGGGAATCATCTCTTAGTCGAGGAGGTGAAAATGAACTGCTATCTAGTCGTGCTCCAGGCTTCACAGTGATTTACTGAGGAAAATAAGACTGACTGCTATCTGGTCGTGCTCCAGGCTTTACAATGGCTTACTGGGGGGATGAGGTTAAACTTGCTATCTGGTTGTAATCCAGGCTTTGCAATTTCTCAATTCTTATGTGGTCGTAATCCAGGCTTCAGAAGGAATTAAGTTGTTATCCGGTCGCATCCGGGCTTCAACTTGAATTTAAGGCCTACTAATATCCTGTCGATTCCGGGCTTCTTAGTAATTGGCCGAGTAAATTGCTATTTGGTCGAATTCCAAGCTTCACAGTGTCTTATACTGTTATCTGATTGATTCCAGGCTTCAGTATCCTTTGCCGCTATCTGGTAGTGATCCAGGCTTCACGGTGTCTTATACCATTATCTGGTCGAGTCCAGGCTTCATGGTATCTTGTATTGCTATCTAGCTAATTTCCAGGCTTCACAATACCTCATTAAGGTGTTTTCTGGTTGATCTCCAGGCTTCACAGTTTGTGTTTATGATATACCACTATCTGGTCGATTCCAGGCTTCATGGTGTTTTGGAAAAATCAAGATATTATACGGTCGAATCCGGGCTTCATAGCTTGAATTTAAGATTTACCACTATCTGGTCGATTCCAGGCTTCATGGTGTTTTGTACTGCTATCTGGTCGATTCCAGGCTTTACATAATCTTGCTGGGGATTCAACTATTTTCCGGTCGATTTCTGGGCTTCATAGCTTTGAATTTGGGATATACCACTATCTGGTCGATTCTAGGCTTCATAGTATCTTGGTACTGCTATCCGGTAGCTCTTCGGGCTTCACAGTATGATGGAGAAATCAAGATATTATCCGATCATATCTGAGCTTCATAGCTTGAACTGGAATAAAAATCTTAGCATCGATTTGACTGAACCAGAGAAAACTTGTGAGAATTTGATTGTATCTTTCCCTGAAAGGTAAAGAGTTAGTTGTATGTAATGTCATGATGTATGACATGTATCGAGTAATGATGCTCTCAAAATAAATGAGATTGTGTTGTATGATGCGTATGTGCATGCCATGATGTATGGATATGCAATGTTTTTTGAGATGTTCTCTAGCTGGGGAAAATAAATCTCGGACTGCTGCTGGAGAATACAAGGAGTTGAGTTATTCGTTCTTGCTAGGGGTAACGACCGAAGATGATTTGAGAATAAATTGGCAGGAGAATAAACTGGCGAGAGAATGACTCTGTGGGGAAGAGATACTCTGCCAGAAGATCTGCTGATCTGGAGAAATATCCTCAGCTGGGGATGAATTACCGTTGTTGGCGATAATGAACCCTGTTGGGGATTGAGTTTCTGCTTGTGGAAGAAATAAACTCCACTGGGGATAATCTTCTAGTACTGGTGATAGATGAACTCTTCTTGGGGAGAATTAACACCATGTTCTTTGGGTACTTCCTACTCTACGGGGAGTGTATGCACTTTTAGTCATATTCTCAAGCGCTTTGTCCCTGTACCTGGTGGGTAGAGCAACTATCAGGTTTGGGCACTTCTGTTTGCCCCTGTTCCTGAAATTACGAGTAATCGTCTTTTGTTTCGCATGTATACTTATGAGCAACAATTATTTTCAAATGCATATATCAAAAATGAATCATTGGAAGTTCTTGCAAAACAAAACAGGAAAAGAAAAACAATTTTGAAATTTATTGTAAAATGAATTGTATTGATTTTTGAAGTTGGCCTACAATAGGCGTTTTGTACAAGAGGCTAACGCCCTAGTAAGAGAACGCCGCCGAAAGAAACAAAATTTATACAATTTGTGTAAAAGAAAGAAAAATAACTATGTGAACAATCCCATTGGGTTCCAACTCTGCTATTGCCTTTATATCTTCGAGTGTCTCATCACTTTACTACTTGGTTGAAGGTAGATCAGATTGATTGGCGCTGTCCGAGCTTGATAGTCGATACCGAAGTCTGGTTGCAAGGTGATCTAATGAGACACAATGTTACGCTTCAATCCCTAATTTTTTCCTGGACCGCCCTTTCGGGTTTTCAGTCCACCGGGATACCATTTTTTGCCCAAGTCGCCTTTTCAGGTTTTCGACTTGCCGGGTGTACAGTTTTTTTTCTCATTTTCATCCCTTATTTTTGCTTGAACCCTTTTGGTTCACTGGGAAGCCCTTATTTTTGCCTAGGCCGGTCAACCTAGCGGGTCTTTGATCATGCGTAGTATTTTTTCACCATGTCTGCATTGACGGGGTGAGGAAGGTCGTCACCATCCATGGTGGTTAGGATCATAGCTCCTCCCGAGAAAATGTTCTTAACCACAAATGTCCCTTCGTATGTAGGGGTCCATTTTCCCCTAGGATCACCTTGCGGTAATATGATGCGTTTGATCACCAGATCTCAAACTTGATATTCTTGTCGTCTGACTTTCTTGTTAAAAGCCTTGACCATTCGCTTTTGGTACGTCTGACCATGACAAATAGCAGTAAGTCTCTTTTCGTCGATTAAATTCAGCTGATCAAGCCGGGCCTGGATCCAATCATTTTCGCTCAAACCTGCATCCTTCATAATCCAGAGAGAGGGTATCTGGACCTCAATGGGTAAGTATGCCTCCATGCCATACACCAAAGAGTAGGGTGTTGCCCCTGTTGACGTCTGTGCTGAGGTACGGTACCCATGAAGAGCGAATGGTAACATCTCGTGCCAGTCTTTGCATGTCACCATCATCTTCTGCACAATCTTCTTGATATTCTTATTTGCTGCTTCAACAGACCCATTTATCTTCGACCGGTAGGGAGAAGAGTTATGATGCTGTATCTTAAACTGTTTGCAGATCTCGGTGATCATTGTATTGTTGAGATTTGTACCATTGTTAGTAATGATCCTCTCTAGTACACCGTATCGACAGATCAAATTGTGTCAGATAATACGCGCCACGACATTCTTGGTTACTGCAGCAAAGGAAGCTGCCTCAACCCACTTTGTAAAGTAATCAATAGCTACCAGAATGAAACGATGTCCGTTAGACGCAATAGGTCTGATCTCACCTATCATGTAGATACCCCACATTGCGAAAGGCCAAGGAGCCGTCAAGACGTTCAGAGGAACTGGGGGTACATGCACCTTATCAGCATAGACTTGGCACTTGTGACAGGTCTGAGAGTGTTGATAACAATCAGCTTCCATAGTAGACTAATAATATCCAGCCCGTAGGATTTTCTTTGCCATGGTATGTCCACTGGAGTGAGTTCCAAAAGTACCTTCATGTAACTCGTCCATGATCCTTCTCAACGAACCTTCTCAAGAATTTCTTATCATTAACAGATGCACCCTCGGGATATTCTTGAGCCTCAAGATACCTCTTTACCTCGTGGAACCAGGGTTTATCTGCTACCTCTTTAGTCTCAATATAACAGTAATGTGCGGGTTCGTCCAACCTCTCAATGGTAATCTGGGGAGCTTCATTGTCCCACCTGACCTTAAACACAGAATACATGGTATCTAGCGTGCCTGCTAACTGATTCTCCTCTCTTGCAAAGTGTTCAAAGGTTATCTCCTCAAAGTGTGGGATCAATGTCAGTACATACTCTTTTTAAGGAATAAGATTTGGGTGCTTCGTATCCCACTCGCCTTTGATCTGACTGATCACTAGAGAAGAATCTCCGAATACACTCAAGAACTTAATCCTCAGATCGTTAGCAGCTCGCAGACCCATGATGCATGCTTCATACTCCGCCATATTGTTGGTGCAGTTAAAACATAATCGGGCGGTGAATGGAGTATGACAACCCTCAGGGGATATAATCCCAACGCCAATGCCATTACCTAATGCGTTTGATGCTCCATCAAAATACATAGACCATCGGGATCCTTCCTCAGGTCCTTCATCCGGTCCAGGTTCTTCACAGTCGGTCACCAACATGATGTTCTCATCCGGGAACTCGAAATTCATGGATTGGTAGTCGTCCACGGCCTGATGCGCCAAATGATCTGCCAATACACTCCCCTTGATTTCTTTTTGGGTTGTGTACTGGATGTCATACTCAGTTAAAATCATTTTCCATCTTACTATTCTTCCGGACAAGGCAGGCTTCTCGAAGATATACTTGATTGGATCCATCTTTGATATCAATAAGGTGGTGTGAGTCAGCATATACTGTCTCAGCCGGTGAGCAGCCCATGCCAAAGTGCAACAAGTTTTCTCAAGCAGTGAGTATTGAAGCCACCGGCAGAAAACACAGAGCCGCCACCGAACTTTATTTATCCCGAAGGAAGGGGAAATATCGATAAAACCACAAGGGAATGGATAAGATGGTCTTGCAACCGAGAGAAAGAGTAAGGGAGTCGGTTATGCGAGGTGAAGGTATTAGCACCCCTCACATCCGTTGTACTCAATAGGATCCATTTTGTTTGTTTGTCCTAAAGGGTGTGTTTATCTACAGCTATGCTTGCTTAAGGGGAAATGAATGGTTTTTATTATTGCGTTCGTGAGGTTTTTGCGACCCTTTGCCTACGTATCCAATGAAGGAATCAGAACACCGTAGTTCCTCTAGAAAATAGTTTGTTTATTGGTGTTTTTTAGTAGGCGACGTTAACGAACGCATTCTAGCAATAGGCACGACCGGTATCGCGGTTGAACGGAGATAACATGCCCTTTTAGGGGAATTTTGATTTGTTGAGTGTCTTTGCAAGTTTTAAACTAAATTTTGATTTATGAATGTTAAGTTTTTATTACAAAAAGGAGAAAAAAGGGGGAAACTAGAAAAAATCCTAATGGTTGTTATATACAAAGGTGAGCTAAAAGTCTACCTCGACATAAAGCGATCGAAACGGGATTTAATCGCCTCATGAAACCACCTAAAGGAGTACGGTCTTAAGGTTTCGAACGGGCAAATAAAGAAACTGTTATCCTAAATATTTTATTGTAAGTTAAAAAAAACATAATGAATTTAAAAGCAAATCAGAACGCAATTTTAAAATATTCTAACATTATTATTGTTTGTGGTTTTTAGGTAAAGACAAAATTGAAAGAAAATTAAAAATCTAATTCTAAATATATTTTGGTATTTTTTATCATGTAAACAAAAACAATTCATAACATCAAACAAATAAAGAAAATTTAAGGTTTTTTATCATGCTAACAATTAATCAAAAATCGTGCACACCAAAATTCACAAACAATTGACTTAGTTGAGATTTTATTTTTTTATTAAAAGAGAATAGAGTAAAACGAAAATAAGTAAAAAAGAAAGGGACTTTAGGGTTCTTAAACACTCATATCATCACAAACCAAACACTATCCCTTCTCTCATGACAATGACTCTTTTCCCCTCTCTTCGCATATTCACCATCACCGACAACAACTCGCTCCCTTACCCCCCCAATTGATGGACCTCCTTCATCTCTGTTCTCCAAGGTTTCTCTCTTCTCAGTAAACAAAACAACAAAAAAACTTTACACTAAATTGAAACCTCTCTCTCCCTTGCGCCTAAACCTCTCAAGAACTCTCATCATCTTCAAAAGAAAAAACTAATCCAACCAGATCCGAACCGGTCAGCCTCCGATAATTTTAGAGAAATCCAACATTGTATAGATCTTCTCCACCGTCACCTTCCTCCGGCCCAAGCTTGATGCAAATGATGTCGGAGTCAACGGAAGTGCGGCTGGGAGTTGGTGAGGTATTGCTGGTGATAACGAAAGAAATAGCGGTGGTTTATGGTTTGGCCGGAGACGGAGAGGGGGGGGGGGGGGGGGGGGGGGTGAAACAGGGAATATTAAAGTGAGAAGGAGGTCGGGGTTTTAGGGAAGGCGCTGAGAGGGACGAGTGTTCAGAAGAAGAGAAGTGTGTCAGATGGGTTAGGTAAAGGCGAACGGTGGGTATATCGTGAAGGTTGCGCGAAAGAGAAGAAGAATTAGAGGTACGGTGATGGATTTCATCTTTCAGTTTATTCCGTATTTTTCTTACTGCTAAAATTTTATCTTATTTCTTGGTGTTTTGAACAAAAAAGTTTTCTTTTTGCAGGTGGATGTGGAATGGTTTTGCCATATGCGTAGCAGAAGGAAAGGTAAAGATACAAATTAGATCTGTTTCGTGCAATATGCATAACAGAAATTGGGCCTCTGGTTTTTTTATTATAAAAAAACTAAAAAAAACTTGTACCACATTTTCTTTATTGAGTTATCCTCCTCTGATTTTAACTTCTCTTATCATGTGCAGTAAGTTTCAGCTATCAGTAACTTTGAAGGTTGATAGGTGTGATCGGTGGAAATAAAACTGACTGTTTTTAAGCTGGTTTCGCGAAATGTCACGGTAAGCAAGAGTCGCCACCGTCTTTTATGTTCTTCAATATGGAAAGGACAAAAGCACAGCAAAATTCCTTATTCGAGAATGTTTCTCGGTTCGGGAGGTAGATTTATAGAAAGGGAAGGTGTTAGCACCCTTTCTATCCGTGGTTATCCACGGGCTCTTAGGTACTTGCTCTTATGTTTTCAAAAATTTGTTTGCTTTTCAAGTGTGTGTGGGTTTTGAAAAAGTTTTATTTGAAAAATTTCTAAGTAACTCTTGTATCTATCCTCAAGAGTGTATGAAAAATTTGTTTGAAATCTTTTAGAAAGTGTGAGGTGTAAAAAGTTGTTTTGTTTTTTTTGAAGAGTGCAAGTACCCAGGAGAATCTACCTACTCTAAGGAATTAGGCTGTGTAAGAGTCCTTTAGATAACGCTATCCCACCATTGAGAGGTAGGTAGCACCATCGTTGGAGGTGTTCGGGTCAATTCGATTATCGGGACAATGTGGTCACCGAAGCAATGGTAGGATATCTTAGAAGTAACCCTAATGTCCTAGATCCTTTTATACGAGGCAACCGTTTCGAGGCAACTGGATCTTTAGACAAAGGGCGGCCTCTGAGACACCCTATACTTGATGACCACGTTCGAGGAAACCAGTGAGGCGTACCCTAGAAGTGGCATGTGCTTTGTGTGTTGTTTTTCAGTTAAGGTTATCTTGTACATGTTATTTGTGAGCTACAGATTGATTTTATTTACATACATTCTTGCAGGCATATTAGCAGTTAGGAGTGCGGAAAATAAATTGCGGAAATGTAAATTCTACGCTATTGCAAGGTGCGGGTCTATACATCGCCAAAGACAAAAACCTGTTTTGGTAAATAAATTGTAGGAAAATAAATAAAGCAATAAAGGAGGTCCTAATTAACTATTACACTTCCAGAAGCATTTACAAAAATAATCAAAATAAATAAATACGCGCGAATAGAAAATGGAATCGGGAACGTCTTAAGGGTTTTGACCTTTTTTTGAATAAGAATTGAATTTTTGTCCTTTTTTGTGATTAATGAAATTAAAATTAATAACTAATTAATTAATTAATTAAGAAAATATTTTTTTGTGTTTTTTATGTTTTTAATGAAATGAAATAAAGAAAGAAATTAAAAATTGGAAGTGAAAGACCTAATTCTAAATTAATTTTACTTATTAAAAAAAATGTTAAAATTATCCTAATTACACAACTAATTAATTAATGTTAGAATTTATTTACAAAATAAATTAATAAATAATAAAAATGTTTTTTTTATTTGGTTTTCTGAATTTTTATGGGAAAAATTAGTTATGTTAATTAAATAATAATAAAACTAATAATTAAAAAAGGAAATATAAAAGAAAAGAAAAATAAAAGAAATAACAAAACCAAGGGGGTGTTGATGGCCCAATGGAGGTGAATCAGGAATTTAGGCCCATTGTCTCAAGCCTTTTTTACTTTTGAATCGTCCAGAGGCGCGTTGACCAGGGAGCATGGTGTGGAGCACCCTTTGGCCTTTGGATTGATCTTTTGAGACACTTGGCGCGCATCTGTATGAGGCCTATGGTGGAACGCGTCTAGGAAGCTGCATGGGAATTTGTTAGAAAAAATAATATTGAGACTTGGGGGGACCTGGGAAAACTTACAGCGCGGTATGATGGACCTTAGGACGTGGCAAGGGTTGCTTTAGCTTCAGAGTATGGCAAAGAAGAGAGTCACGTTCTCCTTTAGGCCTGAAAATGCTTGCAACACTCCTTTTGATCTCACACTATTTTTTGACACTTTTTGGATTTTGCTCTGGCCGTTTGTGCACACTCTAGGTTGTGAATGAGGCTTGCAAGGCTTGCATATGTAGTAATGAGTGAGAATAAGTCACATTTAGGAGCCTTTAACCATTGCAATTAAGCTTTGGATTTTGTCTTAACCACCATTAAAGGCCTTTCAAAGCTTGTTCAAAATTTGAATTTTCATGCCTAAATGATCTTAGCACGAAATTGGTAGGTTGCAAATGCTTCATGAAGGCTATTCAAACCATAAGATACCATTTAATTAATTTTTTTAGATTTACTTGAATTATTATGGATTAAAATGAATTAAATCCATAAAAATTAAATAAAAATAGAAAAATAATTATTTGGTCTTGAAATTGATCATGGGACACGTGGGTGGCATTACAAGGCTGAATCAAGTGGAAAAAAGTGGGCCCTTTTGTCAAAAATTGAAGTTTCAAGGATAGTTGACTTTTGCCATTTCACAAAAATTTCCCAACTTCTCCAATGCATATCTTGCTCAATTTTGATCATATGAACATGTTCTTGGACATTTTGGAAAGGTATTGAAGTCCTCTAACCAATGCCTTTGGTCCCATGTCATTTGAATTTACCAATCTTAATTTATGGTCTCTGACTTAAAATGCCTTTTTGTTGACTTTTGAAAATGACCTATAATGTTGAAATTGATAACTTTTTGTGAGAGCATTTGTTGGATTTGGAATGTGAAGATGAGTTGTAGGAAATGTCATCCCCTTAAAAATGAGCATTGGATGGGATTTTTCTGATGAACCATGAAAAAGTTATGCCTTGGTCAAGTTACAGTTGACTTTTCAACTGTCCAAAAATGGAAACTTTTGCATCTTGATGATTTTTGAGCCATTCTTGTGGAATCATGGTCAAGACTTGACCAAATGATCATGGTGGCTTCAAAATAAGATGTTGACCAAAATTTTTGACTTTTGACTGCCAAATGACCATTTTACCCCTATAGTTGATTGTGAAGCAATTAGGGCTTTTGACTGTGCAACTTGACTTTGTGAACCTTGAAACTTGACATGTAGATGCTTGACAATGTATATAGGCATATGGGACTTGATTGAGCCCTTGAAAACCTCATCTTCCTTGCAAGAACCAAAACCCTAATTTTGACTGGCTTAGGAGGATGGTTTGACTGTGCAACCCTTGAGTAGACTTGAGCAAATTGAGATGATGTTTGTCAAACTTGAAGAATATGGGAGGGAAAATTTTGGGGTACAACAGTTGCCCCTGTTCAATCTTATTAGACCTGAGGATGTAGATTGGCTTGCGTGCCTTTCGTGATCCGAAGGTGGAAGATGATTGAACACTAAAGTGCCCAGAAATTTGCACTCACATAGTGGAGTATCAGTAGTGTGACAGCGGGAATGGGCTTACAAATGCCGTTTGGAGAGATGATGGATAGGAGGATGGGCTTATAGATGTCATCTGGTAGTGTGACAGAGCCTTGTCGGGAATGGGCTTATAGATGCCATTTGGAGACTGTTGATAGGTGGATGGGCTTATAGATGCCATCTGGAGATGTTCTATTGAACTGTACTTTTTGTAGGTTGAAAGAGGGAACCTGTGTAGGGTTGACTGATGATGAGCTCGTGTAAAACTGCATCTTTGGAGGAAGGAAACCTGTGTAGGGTTTACTGATAATGAGTTCGTATAAGACTGCATCTGAAGTGGAGAAGGAACCTGTGTAGGGTTACTTTGATGACGAGTCAGTGTAAAACCGCATCTAGAGCTGAGAAGGAAACCTGTGTAGGGTTTACTGATGACGAGTCCGTGTAAAACTACGTCTGGAGTTTGAGAAGGGAACCTGTGTAGGGTTACTTTGATGATCTGTCCGTGTAAAACTGCATCCTGGAAGAAGTAAAACCTGGGTAGGGTTTCTGATGACGAGTCCGTATAAAACTGCATCTTTGGGAAGAGAGAACCTGTGTAGAGTTTCATCGGGATAAGTTCGTGTAAAACTTCTGGAGGAACCGGGGTAAGGTTACTTCGGGATAAGTCCGTGTAAGACTTCTGGAGGAACCGGGGTAAGGTTTCTTCGGGATAAGTCCGTGTAAGACTTTTGGAGGAACCGGGGTAAGGTTACTGCAGGATAAGTTCGTGTAAAACTTCTGGATGAACCGGGGTAAGGTCATCTTGAGATAAGTCCGTGTAAGACTTCTGGAGGAACCGGGGTAAGGTTACTGTAGGATAAGTTCGTGTAAAACTTCTGGATGAACCGGGGTAAGGTCATTTTGAGATAAGTCCGTGTAAGACTTTTGGAGGAACCGGGGTAAGGTTACTGCAAGATAAGTTCGTGTAAAACTTCTGGATGAACCGGGGTAAGGTCATCTTGAGATAAGTCCGTGTAAGACTTCTGGAGGAACCGGGGTAAGGTTACTGCAGGATAAGTTCGTGTAAAACTTCTTGATGAACCGGGGTAAGGTCATCTTGAGATAAGTCCGTGTAAGACTTCTTCTGAAAGAAAAGGAACCGGCGTAGGGTTACTTTGATGATAAGTCTGTGTAAGACTTCGTTTGAAAATTGAGAAGGAACCGGTGTAGGGTTGCCTGATGATGAGTTCGTGTAAAACTACATCTGAGGTTGAGAAGGAACCGGTGTAGGGTTGCCTGTTGATGAGCCCGTGTAAGACTTCTTCTGAAAGAAAAGGAACCGGTGTAGGGTTGCCTGAGGATGATCAAGTAGATAATTGTCCTGTTTGGTTTCGGATATTAACCCATGATCAGTCGTCCACATAATTTTCTTGGCTTGTTACCGGTGTTGATCTGGAACTGTAAAGGTAGATGGTAATCATCTTTTGATTGACTTTTTTTTCTTCTGAAAAGGCAAAGTATTAGTCATATGCAATGTCATGATGCATGAACTGCATGATTTTAAGATGTTCTCAAAAATAAATGAGATTTGTGGTGTGTGATGCGTATGCATGCTATAATGTATGAAGATGTGATTTTTATGTATGTATCTTTGTCTAGGAAAATAAATCCTTGACGAACGCCAGTAGGTTTGTTGAATCCTGGGCTGATGTTTGAAGAGTAGAGTTCTTCGTTTCCGCTGGGGATGATGATTGCAAGGATAAACCGGTAGGAGAAGATGACTCTGTTGGGGAATAAACTTGTTGGAGAGATTACTCTGCGGGGAATTACTCTATGGGAAGAGATACTTCGCTGAGGATTTGATGATAACTCCACTGGGGATACCGTTGATAAGATTTGATGAACTCCGCTGGGGGATAGGGAGAACTTCGCCGAGGACGATCTTTCCGTGGTAATTAGCTGAGGATAACCCAGTTATAAGCTCTGTTGGGGAATAACCTTTGAACAAAGTCGGGGAGATGCTTTTGCACCCTGTGGGGGATAAGCTTCCGGGATTTACTGGGGATAGGCTTCCAGAATCTACTGGGGAGGATGATTCAACTCTCCTAGGGAAACCTTTTGAACTGTACCGGGGAAATGGCTCCACTGGGGTGTCTGGTATTCCGCCGGGGAACAATCTTATACTAAGACTGCCGGGGATGCTTGTAGAGGAACATCTGTATACTCCGCTGGGGAATATTGAGATCTGCTGGGGATACCCAACTTCCTTAAGGTTGACAATAGCCTAACTCTGCTTGGGGAGAGTGTTGACTTGCTGGAGATACTGTGCCTTTTCAGGACTGATTGGGAGACCAACTTTGCTCTGGGGAGAGTACTGTTGAACCCTGTCTTACTCTGCGGGGAGTGGAGGTATCCTGGTTACATTCTTCAGCCGAACTTACCTTGTACCTGGTGGACAAAGCAGCTTGATCGCTTAGACAATTCTGATTGCCCCTGTTTCTGCGGGAGAAGGTACCTGTGGAGGCCTTGATAACTGCCGGTTGACAATTCTTCTTCTGGTAGGCAAGTGACGAGATACCGGGACATAGTTGTACGCTTTTGATCCCTAATTTTTGCCTGGACCGCCCTTTT
The DNA here is from genome assembly GCA_948472305.1 of Vicia faba. Taxonomy (NCBI): domain Eukaryota; kingdom Viridiplantae; phylum Streptophyta; class Magnoliopsida; order Fabales; family Fabaceae; genus Vicia; species Vicia faba. Next base: position 1,169,544,977 of record OX451739.1, read on the forward strand.
GGGTTTTCAGTCCACCGGGATACCCATTTTTGCCCAAGCCGCCTTTTCAGGTTTTCGACTTGCCGGGTGTACAGATTCTTTCATTTCATCCCTTATTTTTGCCTAGGTGTGTCAACCTAGCGGGTCTTTGATTGTGCGCAGTATTTTTCGACTATGTCCATGTTGCAGGGAGTTGTCATTGTCAGTAATGTAGTATTGCCCTACTACCAGAAGATGTCTGATCGTACAATGCCCAAAGTGATCCAGATGGAGATTTCCCCCAAGCTGGTTGGCCTTTTGAGAGATTCTCCGAATCTTGACTTAACTGCCCCAGATGATGGACAATGATCATGCCATGCCCCTTGATTGGAGGTGCTTTTATTCATTAGACATTCGTCGTGCGAACTTCTATGCTGTTCAAACAAATAGTCACATGCAAGCAATGTTATATTAAAAATGCAAAGCTTATGTCTGTCTTGAAATTTTTGAAAATGCATTTTCAGTAAAACAAGCAAATTTTGTAAAATGTGATGTTAACTCAGTATTTTACAGCAAGCCTTAAGGAGTCAGGATACCTTTCGTAACAGTATGCCTTCGAACTAACCCATGCTTCAGCTAGGACTTTTTAAGGGTTATAACGTGGCCTGGTTCAGGGTTTAAGAAACAAAGGATAAAGGCTCAAATTATATTTGTACCCACCCGCTCTTCGTGATGTTCTTCAAACCTAAACTCAGTTGATCGTGCGTTAGACCTTGTTCGAGTCTTTGTCCTAATATTCCCATGATGGTTCAGATGTTGACATTTGATTTTGAATAGACAGTCATTTCCTTGTTGAGGGTTTGCAGGTCCTCTTTTCTTTTTGATTTCGTTATCCCTGTTTTTTGCCTGAACTGTTTCTTTTGTGATTACAGTCAGCGGGATGCCCCAGTTTTGTAAGTCTCCTTCATAGGTTTTGACTTAATGGGCGTTTATTTTGAGGGATAATGACTGCCTTTCTTTATGATTATTTGGAACCATCATTGTCTTTTGTTTTGTGAGGACCTCTTTGGTGCTATTCATTGTGCACTTGGATCAACTGAGAGAACTACCCTGCCCCAGGTTATGATTAAGGGTTTTAATTTTCGAAAAGAAAAACTCCTACTTCTTTGGCTCGAAGGGGTTGACGAGGGATTATCTTCCTTATAACTCCAGTGTTTAGGAATTGAAACAATGCCTGTACCTCATCAGCAGGGTCTGTTCAAAAGCATACTGTAGATTATGGTATCGTTTTCGTCATCCTCCCTCAAGAGGCTTAGAATTATTAATTGAGAGTTGACATCAAAAAATGAAAGTAGTTTGAATATAGCGAATGAGAATATATTGATTCAAAACAGACATATGTGATGCATTGATAAAGTAAAAGAGTTTGACATGAACAAATGTTTGAACAATCAGAGAAAAATACAACTTGAACATTCGAATGAACAAAAGCTTCTTAGTTTGCACCAGTCATTTCAGATGGAAGATTCTCAGCAGACGATTTTCATTTTCCCTCCCGGCATGAACTCCAGCACCCTTCTGTCGATCAAGTCTTGGATCTTGTTCCTCAGGCTCCAACAGTCGTCAGTGTCATGTCCAGGACTGTCAGAATGGTAGGCACACCTTTCATCAGGATTTTACTTTAGGGAGGTTATGTTGAGCTTCTTTGAAGGATCCTTTAAAGCAATCAGCTTGACCTCCAACAAGCGTTTCAGTATTAGTGAGGGTGGCACACCAGTCTCCGAGAAATGTCTTCCAGACATATTTTGCTTACGCCAATTACCCTGTTGACGCTGGTGAGGTTGATGCTGGGCTTGTGACCCCGAAGCAAACTGAGGAGCTTTTCCCTTGTCTTCTTTCCCCACAGGTGGTTGAATGATGGCTTGCTCTTCAACCTTAGATGTTTGCCCCAGTTGGTTATCCAGAAGCAGTTGGTTGACGAGAACCCTGAGATCTCCTTGTCTTTGAGATAAGTCTTGGATAAGAGCCATTTTCCCCAGCATCTGGGTTCTCATTACATCCACCTCAGCTTGCAGATGTTTCAGCCGTTCGTCCTTGTCGTCTTCGGGACTCTTCCTGACCAAATTCCCCATGAGGAGTATTCTCAGCTCTTCCTGCCCCTTGGATAGATTTAGGAGGATCTCCCCGAACCGAGTCTCTTGAGCATGAATATTCTGGTTGTTTTGTTGGGAAGCCATTGCTGAAATAAACAGCGAAGATGGTAAGTGACCTGTCAAAGGAGTACCTGTAATGCCGTGATATGTATGTATGCATGCAATATTTTCAAGGATCTCGCGGGGTAAACAAGAAAATTGTTAGAATTTGAATTTTGTAGCTTGATGGAAGGGACTTCATGTTGATGAGAGTCCTTCTTAAAGAGTCAAGGCTCACCATATCGAGTGGGTCATAGCCCCTGACTCAAGTCATTAACCTTGGCTAGAGGAAAATAAATCCCCTTTACCCCTTGCTGGACATTTGATTCATCATAACCTGCACCACAAAACCCTTGAGGTCCTTGAAATGGATTAATCCTTATGTAGGATGCATGCAATGGTATGATGGTATGATGTTATGCTATGAGTGGAGTAATGTAGGTAAACCCTGTTATGAGTCCAGATTAAGGACTGTAAACAAAACCTGCAAGAAACTCAAGTGTCAGATAACAAGCATGCAAGTAGTCAAGTTTGAAGGCACACAAGTCACACAAAGAGCCCTTAGAGTTTAGGCCAGCATGAAGTTTGGGATACTACGCTCTTGAAGTTGGTGGGCTCAAAACCTGTCCTATCAAAAGTAACCGGGTTCTAAGAAGCTCAATATCATAGGGTTGTTTTCTATGTTCATTGTTTTAATTTAGCCACTGAACTGGCGATCAAAATATTCCAAGAAAACAACCCTCAATGAGTGTAGTATCGAGTATCAACCAACTTCGGACTGCACCAAAGTCAGTCATCTCACTACCCCTAAAGAGGCCAGGATGGTCAAGTAAGGTTCCTAAGGTCAGTTGATACTTCACGACACCACGCGGCGGCCCCGTACTCTCCTTGACTTGACTCAAGGGTTACCGGTACTCACCAAAGTGCCACATCAATGTAGCAAACTGCTTCAACCGTGTCGGTATACCCCGTACAGTTCCCTCACAGTTTGTTGCTACTTTCTAAGAGGTATCCCCCAGATCCGGGTTAGGATCTATGAAACTCCCAAAACAGGCCCGCAATTTTAAAGCAAACAGATCAAGCAATTGAAAACATGATGATGAACTATTCCTAATGTACACCTCACTTTATTAACTCCCCAGCAGAGTCGCCAGTTCTGTGATCGGTGGAAATAGAACTGACTGTTTTTAAGATGGTTTCGCGAAATGTCGTGGTAAGCAAGAGTCGCCACCGTCTTTTATGTTCTCCAATATGGAAAGGACAAAAGCACAGCAAAATTCCTTATTCGAGAATGTTTCTCGGTTCGGGAGGTAGATTTATAGAAAGGGAAGGTGTTAGCACCCTTTCTATCCGTGGTTATCCATGGGCTCTTAGGTACTTGCTCTTATGTTTTCAAAAATTTGTTTGCTTTTCATGTGTGTGTGGGTTTTGAAAAAGTTTCGTTTGAAAAATTTCTAAGTAACTCTTGTATCTATCCTCAAGAGTGTATGAAAAATTTGTTTGAAATCTTTTAGAAAGTGTGAGGTGTGAAAAGTTATTTTGTTTTGTTTGAAGAGAGCAAGTACCCAGGAGAATCTACCTACTCTAAGGAATTAGGCTGTGTAAGAGTCCTTTAGATAGCACTATCCCACCATTGAGAGGTAGGTAGCACCATCGTTGGAGGTGTTCGGGTCAATTCGATTATCGGGACAATGTGGTCACCAAAGCAATGGTAGGACATCTTAGAAGTAACCCTAATGTCCTAGATCCTTTTATCCGAGGCAACCGTTTCGAGGCAACTGGATCTTTAGACAAAGGGCGGCCTCTAAGACACCCTATACTTGATGACCACGTTCGAGGAAACCAGTGAGGCGTACCCTAGAAGTGGCATGTGCTTTGTGTGTTGTTTTTCAGTTAAGGTTATCTTGTACATGTTATTTGTGAGCTACAGATTGATTTTATTTACATACATTCTTGCAGGCATATTAGCAGTTAGGAGTGCGGAAAATAAATTGCGGAAATGTAAATTCTACGCTATTACAAGGTGCGGGTCTATACATCGCCAAAGACAAAAACCCGTTTTGGTAAATAAAGTGCAGGAAAATAAATAAAGCAATAAAGGAGGTCCTAATTAACTATTACACTTCCAGAAGCATTTACAAAAATAATCAAAATAAATAAATACGCGCGAATAGAAAATGGAATCGGGAACGTCTTAAGGGTTTTGACCTTTTTTGAATAAGAATTGAATTTTTGTCCTTTTTTGTGATTAATGAAATTAAAATTAATAACTAATTAATTAATTAATTAAGAAAATATTTTTTTTGTGTTTTTTATGTTTTTAATGAAATGAAATAAAGAAAGAAATTAAAAATTGGAAGTGAAAGACCTAATTCTAAATTAATTTTACTTATTAAAAAAAATGTTAAAATTATCCTAATTACACAACTAATTAATTAATGTTAGAATTTATTTACAAAATAAATTAATAAATAATAAAAATGTTTTTTTTATTTGGTTTTCTGAATTTTTATGGGAAAAATTAGTTATGTTAATTAAATAATAATAAAACTAATAATTAAAAAAGGAAATATAAAAGAAAAGAAAAATAAAAGAAATAACAAAACCAAGGGGGTGTTGATGGCCCAATGGAGGTGAATCAGGAATTTAGGCCCTTTGTCTCAAGCCTGTTTGACTTTTGAATCGTCCAGAGGCGCGTTGACCAGGGAGCATGGTGTGGAGCACCCTTTGGCCTTTGGATTGATCTTTTGAGACACTTGGCGCGCATCTGTATGAGGCCTATGGTGGAACGCGTCTAGGAAGTTGCATGGGAATTTGTTAGAAAAAATAATATTGAGACTTGGGGGGACCTGGGAAAACTTACAGCACGGTATGATGGACCTTAGGACGTGGCAAGGGTTGCTTTAGCTTCAGAGTATGGCAAAGAAGAGAGTCACGTTCTCCTTTTGGCCTGAAAATGCTTGCAACACTCCTTTTGATCTCACACTTTTTTTTGACACTTTTTGGATTTTGCTCTTGCCGTTTGTGCACACTCTAGGTTGTGAATGAGGTTTGAAAGGCTTGCATATGTAGTAATGAGTGAGAATAAGTCACATTTAGGAGCCTTTAACCATTGCAATTAAGCTTTGGATTTTGTCTTAACCACCATTAAAGGCCTTTCAAAGCTTGTTCAAAATTTGAATTTTCATGCCTAAATGAGCTTAGCACGAAATTGGTAGGTTGCAAATGCTTCATGAAGGCTATTCAAACCATAAGATACCATTTAATTAATTTTTTTAGATTTACTTGAATTATTATGGATTAAAATGAATTAAATCCATAAAAATTAAATAAAAATCGAAAAATAATTATTTGGTCTTGAAATTGATCATGGGACACGTGGGTGGCATGACAAGGCTGAATCAAGTGGAAAAAAGTGGGCCCTTTTGTCAAAAATTGAAGTTTCAAGGATAGTTGACTTTTTCCATTTCACAAAAATTTCCCAACTTCTCCAATGCATATCTTGCTCAATTTTGATCATATGAACATGTTCTTGGACATTTTGGAAAGGTCTTGAAGTCCTCTAACCAATGACTTTGGTCCCATGTCATTTGAATTTACCAATCTCAAGTTATGGTCTGTGACTTAAAATGCCTTTTTGTTGACTTTTGAAAATGACCTATAATGTTGAAATTGATAACTTTTTGTGAGAGCATTTCTTGGATTTGGAATGTGAAGATGAGTTGTAGGAAATGTCATCCCCTTCAAAATGAGCATTGGATGGGATTTTTATGATGAACCATGAAAAAGTTATGCCTTGGTCACGTTACAGTTGACTTTTCAACTGTCCAAAAATGGAAACTTTTGCATCTTGATGATTTTTGAGCCATTCTTGTGGAATCATGGTCAAGACTTGACCAAATGATGATGGTGGCTTCAAAATAAGATGTTGACCAAAATTTTTGACTTTTGACTACCAAATGACCATTTTACCCCTACAGTTGATTGTGAAGTAATTAGGGCTTTTGACTGTGCAACTTGACTTTGTGAACCTTGAAACTTGACATGTAGATGCTTGACAATGTATATAGGCATATGGGACTTGATTGAGCCCTTGAAAACCTCATCTTCCTTGCAAGAACCAAAACCCTAATTTTGACTGGCTTAGGAGGATGGTTTGACTGTGCAACCCTTGAGTAGACTTAAGCAAATTGAGATGATGTTTGTCAAACTTGAAGAATATGGGAGGGCAAATTTTGGGGTACAACAGTTTCCCCTGTTCAATCTTCTTAGACCTGAGTATGTAGATTGGCTTGCGTGCCTATCGTGATCTGAAGGTGGAAGATGATTGAACACTAAAGTGCCCAGAAATTTGCACTCACATAGTGGAGTATCAGCAGTGTGACAGCGGGAATGGGCTTACAAATGCCATTTGGAGAGATGATGGATAGGAGGATGGGCTTATAGATGCCATCTGGTAGTGTGACAGAGCCTTGTCGGGAATGGGCTTATAGATGCAATTTGGAGACTGTTGATAGGTGGATGGGCTTATAGATGCCATCTGGAGATGTTCTGTTGAACTGTACTTTTTGTAGGTTGAAAGAGGGAACCTGTGTAGGGTTGACTGATGATGAGCTCGTGTAAAACTGCATCTTTGGAGGAAGGAAACCTGTGTAGGGTTTACTGATAATGAGTCCGTATAAGACTGCATCTGAAGTGGAGAAGGAACCTGTGTAGGGTTAATTTGATGACGAGTCCATGTAAAACCGCATCTAGAGCTGAGAAGGAAACCTGTGTAGGGTTTACTGATGACGAGTCTGTGTAAAACTACGTCTGGAGTTTGAGAAGGGAACCTGTGTAGGGTTACTTTGATGATGTGTCCGTGTAAAACTGCATCTTGGAAGAAGTAAAACCTGGGTAGGGTTTCTGATGACGAGTCTGTGTAAAACTGCATCTTTGGGAAGAGAGAACCTGTGTAGGGTTTCTTCGGGATAAGTTCGTGTAAAACTTCTGGAGGAACCGGGGTAAGGTTACTTCGGGATAAGTCCGTGTAAGACTTCTGGAGGAACCGCGGTAAGGTTACTTCGGGATAAGTCCATGTAAGACTTCTGGAGGAACCGGGGTAAGGTTACTGCAGGATAAGTTCGTGTAAAACTTCTGGATGAACCGGGGTAAGGTCATCTTGAGATAAGTCCGTGTAAGACTTCTGGAGGAACCGGGGTAAGGTTACTGCGGGATAAGTTCGTGTAAAACTTCTGGATGAACCGGGGTAAGGTCATTTTGAGATAAGTCCGTGTAATACTTCTGGAGGAACCGGGGTAAGGTTACTGCAGGATAAGTTCGTGTAAAACTTCTGGATGAACCGGGGTAAGGTCATCTTGAGATAAGTCCGTGTAAGACTTCTGGAGGAACCGGGGTAAGGTTACTGCAGGATAAGTTCGTGTAAAACTTCTTGATGAACCGGGGTAAGGTCATCTTGAGATAAGTCCGTGTAAGACTTCTTCTGAAAGAAAAGGAACCGGCGTAGGGTTACTTTGATGATAAGTCTGTGTAAGACTTCGTTTGAAAATTGAGAAGGAACCGGTGTAGGGTTGCCTGATGATGAGTTCGTGTAAAACTACATCTGAGGTTGAGAAGGAACCGGTGTAGGGTTGCCTGTTGATGAGCCCGTGTAAGACTTCTTCTAAAAGAAAAGGAACCGGTGTAGGGTTGCCTGAGGATGATCAAGTAGATAATTGTCCTGTTTGGTTTCAGATATTAACCCATGATCAGTCGTCCACAGAATTTTCCTGGCTTGTTACCGGTGTTGATCTGGAACTGTAAAGGTAGATGGTAATCATCTTTTGATTGACTTTTTTTTTCTGAAAAGGCAAAGTATTAGTCATATGCAATGTCATGATGCATGAACTGCATGATTTTAAGATGTTCTCAAAAATAAATGAGATTTGTGGTGTGTGATGCGTATGCATGCTATAATGTATGAAGATGTGATTTTTATGAATGTATCTTTGTCTAGGAAAATAAATCCTTGACGAACGCCGGGAGGTTTGTTGAATCCTGGGCTGATGTTTGAAGAGTAGAGTTCTTCGTTTCCGCTGGGGATGATGATTGCAAGGATAAACCGGTAGGAGAAGATGACTCCGTTGGGGAATAAACTTGTTGGAGAGATTACTCTGCAGGGAATTACTCTATGGGAAGAGATACTTCGCTGAGGATTTGATGATAACTCCGCTAGGGATACCGTTGATAAGCTTTGATGAACTCCGCTGGGGGATAGGGAGAACTTCGCCGAGGACGATCTTTCCGTGGTAATTAGCTGAGGATAACCCAGTTATAAGCTCTGTTGGGGAATAACCTTTGAAAAAAGTCGGGGAGATGCTTTTGCACCCTGTGGGGGATAAGCTTCCGGGATTTACTGGGGATAGGCTTCCAGAATCTACTGGGGAGGATGATTCAACTCTCCTAGGGAAACCTTTTGAACTGTACCGGGGAAATGGCTCCACTGGGGTGTCTGGTATTCCGCCGGGGAACAATCTTATACTAAGACTGTCGGGGATGCTTGTAGAGGAACATCTGTATACTCCGCTAGGGAATATTGAGATCTGCTGGGGATACCCAACTTCCTTAAGGTTGACAGTAGCCTAACTCTGCTTGGGGAGAGTGTTGACTTACTGGAGATACTGTGCCTTTTCAGGACTGATTGGGAGACCAACTTTGCTCGGGGGAGAGTACTGTTGAACCCTGTCTTACTCTGCGGGGAGTGGAGGTATCCTGGTTACATTCTTCATCCGAACTTACCTTGTACCTGGTGGACAGAGCAGCTTGATCGCTTAGACAATTCTGATTGCCCCTGTTTCTGCGGGAGAAGGTACCTGTGGAGGCCTTGATAACTGACGGTTGACAATTCTTCTTCTGGTAGGCAAGTGACGAGATACCGGGACATAGTTGTACGCTTTTGATCCCTAATTTTTGCCTGGACCACCCTCTCGGGTTTTCAGTCCACCGAGATACCCATTTTTGCCCAAGCCGCCTTTTCAGGTTTTCGACTTGCCGGGTGTACAGATTCTTTCATTTCATCCCTTATTTTTGCCTAGGTGTGTCAACCTAGCGGGTCTTTGATTGTGCGTAGTATTTTTTCGACTATGTCCATGTTGCAGGGAGTTGTCATTGTCAGTAATGTAGTATTGCCCTACTACAAGAAGATGTCTGATCGTACAATGCCCCAAGTGATCCAGATGGAGATTTGCCCCAAGCTGGTTGGGCTTTTGAGAGATTCTCTGAATCTTGACTTAACAGCCCCAGATGATGGACAATGATCATGCCATGCCCCTTGATTGGAGGTGCTTTTGTTCATTAGACATTCGTCGTGCGAACTTATATGTTGTTCAAACAAATAGTCACATGCAAGCAATGTTATATTAAAAATGCAAAGCTCATGTCTGTCTTGAAATTTTTGAAAATGCATTTTCAGTAAAACAAGCAAATTTTGTAAAATGTGATGTCAACTCAGTATTTTACAGCAAGCCTTAAGGAGTCAGGATACCTTTCGTAACAGTATGCCTTCGAACTAACCCATGCTTCAGCTAGGACTTTTTAAGGGTTATAACGTGGCCTGGTTCACGGTTTAAGAAACAAAGGATAAAGGCTCAAATTATATTTGTACCCACCCGCTCTTCGTGATGTTCTTCAAACCTAAACTCAGTTGATCATGCGTTAGACCTTGTTCGAGTCTTTGTCCTAATATTCCCATGATGGTTCGGATGTTGACATTTTATTTTGAATAGGCAGTCATTTCCTTGTTGAGGGTTTGCAGGTCCTCTTTTCTTTTTGATTTCGTTATCCCTGTTTTTTACCTGAACTGTTTCTTTTGTGATTACAGTCAGCGGGATGCCCCAGTTTTGTAAGTCTCCTTCATAGGTTTTGACTTAATGGGCGTTTATTTTGAGGGATAATGACTGCCTGTCTTTATGATTATTTGGAACCATCACTGTCTTTTATTTTGTGAGGACCTCTCTGGTGCTATTCGTTGTGCACTTGGATCAACTGAGAGAACTACCCTGCCCCAGGTTATGATTAAGGGTTTTAATTTTCGAAAAGAAAAACTCCTACTTCTTTGGCTCGAAGGGGTTGACGAGGGATTATCTTCCTTATAACTCCAGTGTTTAGGAATTGAAACAATGCCTGTACCTCATCAGCAGGGTCTGTTCAAAAGCATACTGTAGATTATGGTATCGTTTTCGTCATCCTCCCTCAAGAGGCTTAGAATTATTAATTGAGAGTTGACATCAAAAAATGAAAGCAGTTTGAATATAGCGAATGAGAATATATTGATTCAAAACAGACATATGCGATGCATTGATAAAGTAAAAGAGTTTGACATGAACAAATGTTTGAACAATCAGAGAAAAATACAACTTGAACATTCGAATGAACAAAAGCTTCTTAGTTTGCACCAGTCATTTCAGATGGAAGATTCTCAGCAGAAGATTTTCATTTTCCCTCCCGGCATGAACTCCAGCACCCTTCCGTCGATCAAGTCTTGGATCTTGTTCCTCAGGCTCCAACAGTCGTCAGTGTCATGTCCAAAAGGTAATTAATATTCTGATTTGTTGTTTTTAACAGATTTATACATATAAATGATTCAAGCATGAAAAATGATTAGCTATACAAAATGAATTTGGCAGGCATGGATGTATATGTGAAAAAAGCTTGCAAAAAAATAATGGGAAGAAGAATACCTATCGGAGTCTCTCCGATGGAGCTTCAGAAAAAAAACAGTAAGTTCTCCCAACTTTAATCTCCTATATGTATTTTCTACTCTTCTCTTGCTGTGATTTTTGAACAAAAAGCTCTCTTTCTGAATTTTTTTTCTCTTGTTGTCTCTTTAAGTTGCTTTTATAGTGAAACAAGGGTGGAAATTAGGGGGGGGGGGGGAATTGGTGAATTTGAACATGTTTGGCAAACTGATTTTGAACCTTAAGATGCAGGTTTTCATTTTAGTCATTTTGGTATAAAACTTGGATCGACATGCTTGGAGTTTTTGTGGCTTATAATCTCAGGTTTTTGGGAAGAGTTATGCAGGCTGTTTTCTTGCAGGATATGTAGCAGGTTCTGGTTTTGGCTTGTTCTGTTTTGGTAATTTTACAGGACTGGATTGTGGGGCTGTTTTGGTTTTTGTATGATGCAGGTTTTATCTTTTTCTCTTTCATCTTTATATGATATAAAGCTAATCTGCTTTTTATTCCAATAAATCTGAAGGGTTTGCCTTTTAGGAAAATGATGCATTTGAGGTTTTGGCTGTTTGTTAGCCTTTTACATTATTTGTTTGGTTTGATGCTGCTGCCTTGCTTTTGCTGTGTTGTTGGTTTTTTGTTGCAGCCATTTGGTTTTGTGTTGCAAATGCCCGTATTTGCTACTGTTTTATGTTGAGGGCTGCTATTTTCTTGTTGTTGCTTGTTTACTGCGCTTGGCAGCTTGCTGCTTGTTTGTCTGCCTGTTTGACCATTGTGGGCTATCTTGCTTTATATGGCGGCCTAATGCTTTACTGCGATGCTATTTTCTGTTTTTGTTTGCAACAATAGAAAAATACTCGCAAACTCCCTTTTTCCTTTTTGTGAACCAAAGGTGACAACTTTTGTGATTTGCAATTGGGAGAAAAATAGTCCATGATTAAAAATAAATCCCTCTTTAACTGATTCCAAATGCAAACCCTTATGATGAAATTTTATCTTAACAAATAATTGTTTGGAAATTTTCATACGTTAATTGCTTGCTAATTTTTTATTTTCTTTGTTTCATGAGCACGAGAATTGGACGGCCAAAGCGAGGTTAAATGATAAAAATACCACAGCGAGAAGTGAGGACGAATCACTTGAAGAGGAAGCAAAACATTTAATTGTTTTTTTTTGTTTTGTAAACAGCAATTGTACTTGTGATTTCAGGCCTTGTAACTTGTCTCAAAAAAAATGTAATGAACACAAACTTGAATGACTTTATTAATGATGAACTTTGTTGTAAGAATCAAATAACTCTCGAATCTTGTTTGAATTCTGAAATTCTCTCTTGAATGATTTGAATGCACATCTTGACTGTGTAACTTAAACTTCAAGAAATCATGAACAATTGTTGTAACTTGTATTTCAAAGCAATCATGCGCCTTTTCTTTCAAAATCTAATCAAACTCTCAAAAAAAATAAATGCTTAAGAATTTAATTCCACTTGGTTAATTTGAACACAAAACAACGGTCATTTAAACCTTATCTTCACATCACGCTTGAACCAAACTTGCACTTCTCGACCAGAACCCTAATGTTGATATTCAAACCACAATAACTTGTAATTTAGGCAACAAAACACGCCTTGATCGTCATGACCCCCAGCCTCATTTCTTATGCCCAAACTCCACATTTGTCAACTTAAACTTCAAACTCTCGACTCAATGGCTTAGAGACTTTAAGAAGAAAACTTGAAATTCGAGGAGATGAAATTCTTGCATCAAATCATCAACAGTAGCAACAAAAAGATCTTCTTCAACAGCATAGGCATGGTGGCCATGCTTTGGCATTGGAGCAGAGATTACATTCGGCTTTTCAGGGGCGTCGAATTCAACTTCTTTATCGTCTATCAAATCCTGAATCTTTTTCTTGAGGGCCCAACAATTGTTGGTGTCGTGCCCCAGGCTATCTGAATGATAAGCACACTTGGCGTTCAAATGGTAGTATGAAGAAGCGGTATTCGGATTCTTCGGGGCTTCTTTCAAACTTGCAAGGTTTAACTTCAAGAGATGGGGTAGAACCTGAGCAGGAGTCATGTTGATCCGGGTGAATTGCCGTACAGGCCTTTCCACCCTTGTTTGGTTGGTTCTAGGTTGATTGTTTCTAGGCTGATCAGTTGCAGACTTCTGAATCATTACGGCCCCCACCGCTGGCCGGCGCTTAACTCTTCCTTGACCTCTTTGGGAGTAGACAACTGATACTTCCTTCTTTGCTGGAAAAGTCTTTTTGATGGTAGCGGAAGCAGATACATCTTTTTGAATTTTCCTGCTCTTTATGCCGGCTTCAACTCTCTCACCATTTAGAATCAACTCAGTGAACCCTGTAGACGAACTTCAAATCAGGTGATTGAAAAAGGGGCCTGATAGTGTACCCAAGAACATGTCTACTAGCTCCCTCTCAGATAGAGGTGGTTGTACTCGTCCTGCCAAGTCTCTCCATTTCTGGGCATACTCTTTAAAACCTTCATTTGAGACCATGCCCATACTCTGTAATTGAGTATGGGTCGGTGCTAAGTCCGCATTATATTGACACTATTTGTAGAAGGCAGCCGCCAAATCTTCCCAATTATGCACATCAGACCTCTCCAACTGGTAAAACAAATCCAGCTGAGTCCCCGATAAACTGTCCTGGAAGAAATGGACCCACAGGTCTTTGTTAGAAGAATGTGGTTGAATTTTCCTGACATAAGATCGTAGGTACATCTTGGGACAAGACAACCCATCGTAATTAGAAAATAGAGGCACCTTAAACTTAGGGGGAATTACAATTCCAGAAACCAACCCTAACTCTTCAAAGTCCAGCCCAGGCACTCTATGTATCTCCATGGCAGCTAAACGCTCTTCCAAGTTATTGTATTTGTCATCTGCATGAGGGTACAGCTGTTCAGAATAGTCTTCATCCTCGTCCTCTTATTCTTCTTCCTCAGAGTCAGATGGCATTGCAGTTTCTTTTCCCTTTCTTACTCCTTCATCAGATGTTGAGGGGAAATCCAGGACCCTTCTGGCTTGACCTTCAAATCTTCTACCCATGGTAGCCACACCAACCCTTTTCTTCTTCTTTTTCTCCTTTTCCTTTTCCAGTAGAGTCTTGAGCTCCTCCTGTCCCTTAGCCAAGGTCAAGAGTAGCTGTTGGAATTGTGAATTTTGAGCTTGTAAGTCTTTGACCGTCTGTTCAATATCTATCTTGCTGAAATAAATAGTAAAGAGATGAGGAAACTTGGTGTGAAGACCTGCTTATCCATATGATGAATGATATGTATTCATGTAATGCATTAAAGGATTCAGAAATTCAAATTTGTTTTAAACAAAAAAGGAACACACGTCATATTAATAAGATATAATTTTTTAGTACATCAATGCCACATGGGCAAAATAATACAAAATTCTAAGGTAAAAAGACGTTGCGCATCCTCTCTGGTGAAATGTAGGTGTTGAGAGTTTGATCTTCGTGAAGTTGACGAGTGAGTTCCAAAACCTTCTTCTCGCTAGCGTAGAATTGGGCTTCGAAAGTATCGCATTCTCCCTTGAGCTGTATCCAACTCCTTTGTAAATCATCTAGTGATGTTGGCATGTCAAGATGTAGGAGGGTGTATGGAACCTCTCCTTCCATAACAGACTCTATAATCACAGGGAGAATGTAGGGGTAAGGCATCATAAGACTTTAGGTGCGGGTTCGTACCCACTTGAGGTAAGGCTCAAGAGGGATGAAATTCTTGTGTCCCAAGGTCTTACTGTCCACCTTGTTGGGCATCCTCCAAGCTCGGATGAACCTTTGTCGGAGTCCCTGGTCGTTGTTGTCGAAGTCAAAAACCAAGTCTGGAATCAACATGTCATGTGGGCCATCCCTTCGGGCATACCCAAACTGTCTCATAGCCAAGCAGGGGTTGTAGGTGATGCCTCCCCTAATGCCAAGTAGAGGGACATTATGAAATTCTCCATAACGATCAATGATGATAACATTTTCTCTGGATCGAGAACACCAATGAACATCTGAATGGGTAAGAGTCATCAATCGTTGTGACCACCTCAAACCTTGCTCATTCTTCAAAACTGATTGGGGAAGATGAGAAATAAACCATCTCGCCAGTAGAGGAGTGCAACACATGAGAACACCTCTTTTCCTCATTGTTTGAGTGTGAAAAGAGTGGAGGATATCCCCAAGCAATGTAGGCACCGGGTTGCGAGCCATGAAGATTTTGACAGCACTCACATCTATGAGTTGGTCAGGGTTAGGGAACAAGACCAATCCATAGATGAGAAGAGCTAGAATCTCCTCAAAAGCTTGTAAGTCCAATGAATTCCAGCAGCTTTGGGCCTTCTCAAATAGAAACTTTGACAAGAAACCTTTGACACCACTTCTAGTTTCCCAAAGGCCTATGATATCAGATGGATGCAAGTGTAGGGCTTAAGCAACATCTTCAGGCTTTGGATCTCTTTCCGTACTGTTGAAGGGTAGTTGATTGAGAATAGGAATCCTCAAGAGTTGAGAAAATTCCTCCAAAGTAGGCACAAGTTGGTAATCAGGAAATGTAAAGCAATGATGCAAAGGGTCAAAGAACTGGAAGAGAACTTTCAGCATATCCTCCTCAGTGTTGGCAGTGACTAAGTTGAGAAGACGACCATGCCTCTCGGTGAATGGATAATTCTCAGGAATCCTTGAAGCTAGCTCCTTTAGTTGAGGAGGAATTCTTACAAGGTTGACTTGGATAGTTTTCCTGCAAAGTGAATCCATTACCTACAAAACAGGAACAAAGATGAAGATCCAAAATCCTTGAAATGGTTAGTGGATGCATATGATGCTTCATGATGTCCATGATGTTATGCACAGGTATATATGTACAAACAAATCACACAAGTTCCTAAATTAGGCTTGCATGGGGTTTCATAGGTAAGTACCCTCTTGAAGTTTAGTTGGCTCAACCTGTCCTAGAAATAGTAACCGGGTTCTAAGGAGCTCAATATCAGTGGGTTATTTTCTGTGTTCATTGTTTCAGTTTAGCCACTTTACTGGTGACTGAAATATTCCAAGAAAACAACCCTCAATGAGTGTAGTATCGAGTATCTACCAACTTCGGACTGCACCAAAGCCGGTCATCTCACTACATCCTAAAAGGCCAAGTTGGTCAAGTAAAGGTTCTAAAAGTCCATTAGTGCTTCATGACATCACTCAGCGGCCCCGTATTCTCTTTGATTGACTCAAAGGCTACCGGTACCCACAAATATGTCGCACTAATATAGCTATTTCTTCAACCATGTCGGTATACCCCGCACAGTTTCCACAACGTATTGCTATTTACCTATGAATGTTTCCCAAATCCGGGTAGAGGATTCAAGCCCAAACAATAGAACCAAATGTAAAGCAATCAAGTCAAACAAGATAAGCATGTAAAGGTGATCTAAAACCCTAAGGTAACCGCACTTTTAGAATAATCCCCAGCAGAGTCGCTAGTTCTGTGATGCGGTGGGAGAACTGACTTGAGGTTTTGCGTTTGTGTTCGCAAATGTTTCGGTTTAGCAAGAGTCGCCACCGACTTTTATTTTATCCAAAAGGAAAGGTAAAAAAACACATGAAATACCTTTGAGATTGTTTTTGGGTTCGGGGGGTAGATTATGAAAAGGGAAGGTGCTAGCACCCTTTTCATCCATGGTTTTCCATGGGCTCTTAGTTACTTGTTTTATATCACTTGCTTTTGCTTTTCAATTGTTTGAAATGGTGCTTTTGTGTGTGGTTTTGAAAGTATTTTGAAAAGAGGCCTTTGTTTAGGCAATCTTTGTAATGATTCTTGTTTGAATGTATACAAAGGCGTTTGTCTTTTGAAAAATGTTTTAATGTTTGAAAATTATTTGGAAATTGTTTTGAAATTGTTTTGAAATTGTATGTGTTTGTTTGAAAATAGCAAGGATGGTTTGCAAGAGATCAAGTAACTAGGAGTTGTCTACCCTACTCAAAAGTCTTTCCTACACATTTTTATTCCTTTGACATTGTTGTTTTACCATTGCATTTGGTAAACAACCCTATCTTTGGATGTTAAACGGGACGGGCGTGGGTCATCGTATGACCATGATAACAATGTTGCCAAGTATCTTAGAAAGTTTTTGAGGGACTAAATCATTTTTGTTTAGGCAACCAAGATAGCGTCATCGCGGGACTATGATCTTTTGTTTTTGTTTTGATTTTTTCCAAGATACCTAGCATGCATACCATGGGCATTTTAAGGCATCAAAGTGGATGAAACCCTAGGGGTGCTTGTGTGAGATGTGTTGTCATTTTTCATGCATTTTTGTCTTGTGTTTAAGTCATGCTATATGTTTGATTTTTTGTCTTTGCATACGAAAGCCTAGTTTACTATCATGGTATATGAAATCAATAAAATGCGTAAAGTAAATCTAGACTATTACACAATATTATGGGGAGGGGGATACAAGTTTTGAATAAGGGGATATTGCTCAAAATAAAAGTCCTAAACTATTATTACAACCAAATTGAAATATTTCACAAATAAATTAATAAACAAATATTTAAATATGCAATAAAATGTAAATATGCAAGAAATGTTTTTTGTATTAATTTTAATGTATGAGAAAATAAATTTATTTAATTCTTAGAAATAAGAAAATAAAATGATTATTTTTGAAAGGGTGAAAACCCTAATTTTGTTTTAAAGAAATTATGCTTTATATTATTTATTTTTTTATTCAAGAAAAATAATAATAATATATACAAAATGTTAAAAATGAATATTGTATGAAAATATTATCTTGAATTTATAAATGATAAAAATAAAAATATATAATATTTTTATATTATTTTCAAGTTTTATTTAAGAAAATAAAAGTATATTTACCTAATAATTATTTATTATGCAAAAAATAAAACAAATAAAATATGATAAAATGCAAAAAATAAAGAAAATATTTTTTGTGATTTTTAATGTTCAGAAAAAATAAATAAAGTTAGAAAATATAAATAGAAATGGAAAATATGCAAAATATAGAAAATGGGCCAAGGGGGTGCAAATAACAAAATGGAGGGTGCAAACAGAAACAGGCCCAAGCGCCAGGCCCAAGCCACTTCGTCCATGACCTCTGGACAACAACTATGCGCGCGTTTCTTCCTCAACCTGTATCTCTTGCATACGTGCATAAAAACGAAATCTTGCAACATGAAACTTGTAGAATTTTTAGTCACGATTCCATTGATATAAAAAACATGACCTAACTCTCAAAGATCAAGAAGAATTTTATCACCCCTAATTTCTGACCTAAAATTTTTAGCAACTTCAAATATCAAATACTCCTAGCTCAGTTAATATAAATGGAAGCTATGCATATGTACAGCTCAAGCACATTAAGGACTACATTTTTGCTTCACAAACCTAAGCTTAATGATGTCTAAATAAGGAGTTAGAAACTTGACAAATACCTTGTTCAGTTGAGTTTGGTTATGACAATGTAGCAACTTTGAGTGAGGCCTGAAGGTTGTGTAAGCTTGCTTGAAGTTCCCTCAACCTTTCCCAATGCTCAGCTTGCTTTGTAGATGCCTGAGTCTTCCTATAGAAGTCAACCTGCAAAGCTTCAAAATGAAAATGGTGAAGTGTTAAAATGAGCTCACAGTTGCTGGACAGGGGCCTGAACAGTTCAGGTGTGTTGTATGGAATGTGTTTTAAGTGATTCTAAACAAAACGCACGAGGCAAAATGGATTTGGCCAAGGTTCTGCAGAGGTTGCCCTGTTTTGGGTAGAAATGGGTTTTTTGGTGTATTTGGGTGTTTGAGAGGTTGGGAAATCGTGTATTTTTCTTGTTACAATATGCTGAACTTGTTTGAAATGTTACCAAATCTTGGTTTTAACATATCCTCAATTTATATGGACTTTTGCAAGTTTACTTGCTTTTGAAGAAAAGTTGGAAGTGACTTGCCAAAGGTTGTACTTGCTAGCTCGTGGGATGTAGAGGGTTGGTACACTTTTCCTGATGTTCATGGATCTTGTTTATAACCAAAGACCAGGTTCAATGCTTAAGGGATACAAAATTGCAAAAAGCATGCTTTATCAAAGTAGCATTGTTACCTTTATGCCATTTTTGGAATAATTCTTTGTACAAAGCTTCAAAGATTAGAACAATGCCATTATCCAATGTATTTGCATTAAATTAAGGAGTGTAGAAGGGATTAGAACCTGTAAACCAAGTACAAGCATGCTTATGACAGATTTGCAACTTGTATCAATGTGAAAAATGCCATGGACAAAAGTGAGAAATTGCCATTTTCTTTTCTTCGATTCTCCCTAACCATAAATGATCTTGGAGAGTTCTTGGACATTTTGGAAAGCTTGTAACATGATCTACAATCCATATTTGCAATTCATTTTGAGATTCCACTTGGAACTAGGTGAAAAGTTGCCATGATTTTAGGTAAAAAATCTGCCTAAACTAGGGCAAACTTTCACTAAGTTAAAAAGTTTTTGGACCCTTATTCACAAAATCATAACTTGAGATCCAAGCATCTTTTGGGAAAAATTTGTGAATCAAAGTTGTAGATTTTGTGGAGGAATACAACTTTAATGTTGGAAGTTTTCTTTGAATCCAATTGCATCATGGTGAAAAAGTTGGGAAAAGTTGGAAAAAAATAAGAAATTAAAAAGTTGAGAAAAATTCTAAGTTATGAAAAATTTCAAATTAAAACCCTAATTTTCAAAATTAGGTTTCTTGGTGAAAAAGTTTCATTTTTTGACACATTTTGATGAAAAATGACCCTTGGCACTTGATTTTGACCAAAAAGTCAAAGTTTGACTTTTCAGTGTACAGTTGATTTTTGATCAGTTGACTGGAAAATTCATCTGTCAATCCAATGCATTTGAGATCTTTTGAACCTTGTGATTAGGTCAAGATGATGCCATTGAGTCCTTGAAACCATGCTTGAACCCAATTTTCCATTAGCTAGGTGAAAAATCAAAAATTGCCTTTCTATAATCAAAACCCTAAAAATGACCATTTTGCCCTTTTGAAGATCTGATCAAATTTCTTGAGGAGTTGTGGTCCAAACTTGATCAAATGGTTCATATGAGTCTATAATATTGATGTGGATAAAAAATTATGAGGTTTGACTGTAAATTGGCCACAGTTGACTTTTTCCCCAATATAGTTGATTTTTAGGTCAACTGTCCAATTGACTGGGTAAAAATATGATTCAAGGTTTGAAACTTGGTATGAGCAATCTTATAGGTCCAACATGAAGTATGAAAGTCACACGAGGCATTGGAAGTCCAAAAACCCCTGTGCAAACTCAAACCCTAATTTCAGGTCATCAGTGCACGATGAGGTTTTGAGCTGAGCAAACCCTAATCTGGTCTTGAGTCCAAGAAGTCTTGTGAGGAAAATCTTGATAAAATGAGAGGGAAAATTTTGGGGTACAAAACCTACGACCTTAGAAAGATGACGCGATGGTAAGATCTACGGACGATCTGCGACCTTAAAAATAAGATGAGGAGAGGGTAAAGTCTACGGACGACCTACGACCCTAAGAGAGATAAAGTGAAGGTAAGATCTATGGCCAAACCACGACCTTAGAAAGATGATGCGATGGTAAGATCTACGGACGATCTACGACCTTAAAAATATAACGCGATGGTAAGATCTACGACCCCAAAAATATAACGCGATGGTACGATCTGTGGATGATCTACGACCTTAAAAAGATAACACGATGGTAAGATCTACGAACGATCTACGACCCTAAAAAGATAACACGATGGTAAGATCTACGGACGATCTATGACCTTAAAAAGATAACACGATGGTAAGATCTATGGATAATCTACGACCTTAAAAATAAGATGAGGAGAGGGTAAAGTCTACGGACAACCTACGACCCTAAGAGAGATAAAGCGAAGGTAAGATCTACTGATGATCTACAACCTTAAAAACAAAAGGAGAGGGTAAAGCAAAGGTAAGATCTACGGACGATCTACGACCCTGAAAATATAACGTGATGGTAAGATCTACGGACGATCTACGACCCTAAAAAAACGAAGGTAAGTTCTACGGACTATTTATGACCCTAAAAATATATATTGTGATGGTGAGATCTACGGACGTTCTACGACCCTAAAATGCGAAGGTAAGACCTACGAACGATCTACGACCTTAAGAGAGGTAAAGTGAATGTAAGATCTACGGACAACCTACATCCTTAGGAAATTTAAAGTGGGGGTAAGATCTACGGACGACCCTCAACCTTAGGAAAAGAGAACGTGAGTATTGAGAGTTGGGGAGCATGATGTACTAACATCATGGTTTATTTTGGTTGATAGTGTAATGACAGATGTTAACTGGGAATTATGAGGATGATATTCTTTGTGAGGATGTTTTGTTGATTTGGGACTGATCTGGCTCATGCTTCATATGCATTTGAGATGATCCATGGATATGCTATGCGTTTGAGGATGCAATGCAATATGTCGTGATGATTATCGTATGCAGAATGCCAAAAACTCATTGGGGTCTATTGCTCGTCATCTCGAGGTACTAATATGGACTGGTGCTTGAAATTTTGAGAGAACATAGTTAGCCTTGTCGAGTTCACTGGGGGATTAAATCTTGCTGAGGAGAAATGACTTGATCTGACTTCCTTCATGTGTTGGGCCTTTTTTGAATAACATAAAAGAGACGTGGATCTCAACCAATGCCCCAAGTCTCTCCATGTGGGAGAATCGGGCGCTCGGTCGATCGTAAGGAGGTGACGAGGATGACATCTTAGTCAAGGTGACCGTTATGACCTGCTATCTGCACAGAAGAGCGAACACTGGAACGCCACAGCATTCCCTTGGGATGCCTTCATATCCATGTAATGTAGTGTTTCACATCTTAGCTCTTGATTATTATTGACTTATTGTTTTCAATGCAATGCTTACCAAAGAATTTAAATCACGATTCACATATGAAAAATAAAGTAAAAGAACATAACAAAGATTTTTTAATGGAAGGGAAAATTTTTATTAATGAGTTTGGCCCGTGACTGGGCATTCATACATAGAAACAACCCCTAAATGAGGAAGTTGCGGAAAAGAAAAGAAATACAACGGTTAAAATTGCAATAAGAAAATCTCGAACTTCTGTTAAAACTGATATTGCTATAGTTCTCGCATCCTGGGTCGTCCTAGTGCCGTGCTTCCAGAGGATAATAGCTAGATTGATCCATCCCGCACCAGGAGGGTGTACGTGAAGAGTCTACAGACTGTAGTCTCTCGCTTTTTGTCCCTAATTTTTTCCTGGATCGCCCTTTCGGGTTTTCAATCCACCGAGACACCCATTTTTGCCTAATCCGCCCTTTCGAGTTTTTGACCTGGTGGGTTATTCTTTTTTTCTTTTTTTAGCCCTAACTTTTGCCTAATCCGTCCTTTCGAGTTTTCGACTTAGCGGGTCCTTTCATGCGTAGTATTTTTTTACTGAGTCTGAATTGACTGGAAGCGGAACATCTTCCACATCCATGTTTGTCAGGATTAGAGCACCTCCTGAGAAAGCTTTCTTCATGATGTACGGTCCCTCATAGTTGGGAGTCCACTTGCCTCCTGGATCAATGTGGATTGGGAGAATCTTTTTTAAGACCAGGTCACCTGCGCAGAACTCTCGAGGCCGAATCTTCTTGTCAAATGCCCTCTTGAGACGCTATTGGTATAATTGACCGTGACAAATGGCTGCCAAGCGCTTTTCATCGATGAGATTGAGTTGGTCGAGTCTCGTTTGAATCCATTCTACTTCATCAAGTTTAGTATCCATCAGAACCCTTAAGGAAGGAATCTCCACTTCGGCCGGGAGTACCACATCCATACGATAGACTAGTGAAAATGGAGTTGCCTTAGTGGAAGTACGCACCGAAGTTCGATAGCCATGCAGGGCAAAAGGCAACATCTCGTGCCAATCTTTGTATGCTCTCACCATTTTCTGGACAATCTTCTTTATGTTCTTGTTAGCGGCTTCGACTGCCCCATTCATCTTTGGCCGATAAGGTGACGAATTATGGTGCTCGATCTTGAACTCTTCACACATTTCCTTCATCATCTTGTTGTTGAGATTTGACCCGTTATCAGTGATGATCTTGTTAGGAGTTCCATAACGGCATATGATCTCTCTTTTGATGAAACGAGTGACAACTTGCTCGGTCACATTCTTGTACGAAGCCGCTTCCACCCACTTGGTGAAGTAATCAATAGCAACGAGGATAAACTTGTGTCCATTTGAAGTGTTTGGCTCGATGCGTCCAATCATGTCGACCCCCCACATTGCAAAGGGCCATGGTGAAGTCATCACATTCAAAAGAGTGGGAGGAACATGTATCCTGTTTGCGTAAACCTGACATTTGTGGCACATTTTGGCATACACACAACAGTCACTTTCCATCATCATCCAAAAATAACCTGCTCGTAGGATTTTCTTGGCCATGGAATTCCCACTTGCATGAGTCCCAAAAGAGCCCTCGTGTATTTCTCGTATAATGGATTATGCCTCGTGTCTATCCACGCATCTGAGAAGAACCGAATCATAGTTTCTCTTGTATAGAATGTCTCCTGAAAGTAAAAACTTAGACGCCAACCTTCAAAGAGTCCGCTAATCACAAATTGTAGCACCTTCGGGGTACTCTTGCTTCTCAAGATATCTTTTGATGTCGAAGTACCACGGCCTTTCATCTGATACATCTTCAGTTGCGAGACAATGAGCAGGGAAAAATGTGTGCTGGCTCCTTGTAACGACAGATCCTTATACCGGGGGCATGATTTGGGTAACTGACTTTGAACATTGCTGCTAAAGTGGCCATAGCGTCTGCCAGTTGATTTACTTCTCTAGGAATGTGCTCAAAGGTGACCTCATCGAAAGCGGGCAACAACTCTAATATGTAATCCCGGTATGGAACTAAATTAGGGTGTCGTGTATCCCAATCACCCCGTACTTGATGTATCACTAAGGCAGAGTCCCCATAAACTTCAAGAATCTTGATTTTCAAATCAATGGCTGCTTCAAGGCCCATCACACAAGCTTCGTATTCAGCGACATTATTTGTGCAATCAAAACATAATCTGGCGGTGAAAGGTATGTGAGTGTTGCGTGGAGAGGTCAGAACTGCCCCAATACCATGGCCCATATCATTTGACGCACCATCGAACGTGAGAGTTCATCGCTCCCCTGTTTCAGGTCCTTCATTATCATAAAGTTTCATAATATCCCCGTCTAGAAAGTCGAACTTTATGGGCTGATATTCTTCCAATGGTTGGTGAGCGAGATGATCAGCAATAATGCTACCTTTGATAGCCTTTTGTGTGACGTACTGTATGTCATACTCAGACAAAAGCATTTGCCACCGAGCCAATCTGCCTGTAAGTGCGGGTTTCTCGAAGATGTACTTTATCGGATCCATCTTAGATATTAGAAGCGTAGAATGTGTCAACATATACTGCCTCAAACGTCGGGCTGCCCACGTAAGAGCACAACAAGTCTTCTCAAGTAAGGAACACCTTGATTCACAATCAGTAAACTTCTTGCTCAGGTAATAAATGGCGTGTTCTTTTCGTCCAGTATCATCATGTTGTCCGAGCACACAACCCATAGATCCTTCAAGCACAATTAAATACATAATGAGAGGTCTCCCGGGAACTGGTGGTATGAGTATTGGTGGTTCTTGAAGATACTGCTTAATCCTCTCGAAAGCTTCTTGACAACTCTCATCCTAATGGACATCCTGATTCTTACGTAACAATTTAAAGATGGGTTCACAAGTAGCAGTAAGATGGGAAATGAACCTGGCTATGTAATTCAACCTTCCAAGGAAACCTCGTACTTCCTTCTCATTTTTCGATGCCGGCATATCTTGTATTACTTTAACTTTGTCTGGATCAACTTCGATTCCTCGTTGACTCACGATAAAACCAAGTAACTTGCCCGATCGAACCCCAAAGGTGCATTTGTTGGGATTAAGCCTTAACCTGAACTTTCGCAAATGATCAAACAACTTCTTCAAATAAACCAAATGTTCTTCCACAGTCTGTGACTTAGCAATCATGTCGTCGACATACACCTCGACTTCTTTATGAATCATGTCGTGAAAGAGAGTCACCATAGCTCGCTGATATGTCGCACCAGCGTTTTTAAGACCAAAAGGCATGACTCTATAGCAAAAGGTACCCCAAGGAGTTGGGAAAGTTGTTTTATCCATGTCTTCCGGAGCCATCTTTATGTGATTGTAGCCAGAGAACCCATCTATAAAGGAAAACACCAAAGACTGAGCAGTGTTATCAACCAATACATCAATATGAGGCAACGGGAAATCATCCTTCGGGCTTGCTCTATTCAAGTCTCGATAGTCGACACACATACGTACCTTACCATCCTTCTTAGGTATGGGCACAATGTTAGCAATCCAAGACGGGTAATTTCTCATAGATAGGAAACCTGCTTCGAGTTGTTTCTGAACCTCTTCTTTTATCTTCAAAGCCATGTCGGGTCTGGTCCTTCTTGGTTTTTGCTTTACAGGAGGACATTCTGGCTTGAGTGGCAATCTATGAATTACTATATCAGTGTCTAAGCCGGGTGTTGTACCCCAAAATATTCCCTCTCATTTTATCAAGATTCCCCTCACAAGACCTCTTGGACTCAAGACCAGATTAGGGTTTGCTCAGCTCAAGACCTCTCCTTGCGTTGATAACCTGAAATTAGGGTTTGAGTTTGCACAGGGATTTTTGGACTTCCAATGCCTCATGTGACTTTCATACTTCATGCTGGACCTCTAAGATTGCTCATACCAAATTTCAAGCCTTGAATCACTTTTTTGCCCAATCAATTGGACAATTGACCTAAAAATCAGCTGTATTAGGGAAAAAGTCAATTGTGGCCAATTTACAGTCAAACCTCATAATTTTTGATCCACATCAACATTATAGACTCATATGAACCACTTGATCAAGTTTGGACCACAACTCCTCAAGAAATTTGATCAGATCTTCAAAAGGGCAAAATTGTCAAAATTAGGGTTTTTGACTATAGAAGGGAATTTTTTTATTTTTCACCTAGACAATGACCAATTGGGTTCAAGCATGTTTTCAAGGACTCAATGGCACCATCTTGACCTAATCACAAGGTTCAAAAGATCTCAAATGCATTGGATTCACAGATGAATTTTCCAATCAACTGATCAAAAATCAATTGTACACTGAAAAGTCAAACTTTGACTTTTTGGTCAAAATCAAGTGCCAAGGGTCATTTTTCATCAAGATGTGTCAAAACATGAAACTTGTTCACCAAGAAACCTAATTTTGGAAATCAGGGTTTAAGTTTGAAAAATTTCATAACTTAGAATTTTTGTGTCATGAAAATTTCTTATTTTTTTCCAACTTTTCCCAACTTTTTCACCATGATGCAATTGGATTCATAGAAAACTTCCAACATGAAAGTTGTAGTCCTCCACAAAATCTACAACTTTGATTCACAAAGTTTTCCCAAAGGATTCTTGGATCTCATGTTATGATTTTGTGAATAAGGGTCCAAAAACTTTTTAACTTAGTGAAATTTTGCCCTAGTTTAGGCAGATTTTTTACCTAACTTCATGGAAACTTTTCACCTAGTTCTAAGTGGAATCTCAAAATTCATTTCAAATATGGATTGTAGAGCATGTTACAAGATTTCCAAAATGTCTAAGAACTCTCCAAGATCATTTATGGTTAAGGATAATCTAAGGAATGAAAATGGAAAATTCTCACTTTTGTCCAAGGCATTTTGCACCATGTTACAACTTGCAAATCAGTTTGAATCATGTTTGTTCTTGCATTACAGGCCCTAATACTTTTTACACTCCAAAATTGAATGTAAATACAATTGTTAATGGCATTTTTTTGATCTTTGAAGCTTTGTACAAGGGTTTAATCCAAAAATGGCAAAAAGGTTACATTGCTACTTTGATAAAGCACACTTTATGCAATTTTGTTTATCTTGAGCATTGAACCTGATATTTGGCTACAAACAAGATCCACAAACTTGAGGCAAAGTACACCAACTGTGCTCAGACCTTAAGCTAGCCTGTACAGGCCTTGAGCTTTGTCAACTCACTTTTGCTTCAAAAGCAAGTAAGCTTGCAAAAAGTTCATAACTCTTGTATCTGATAAAACCAAGCCTTGGTGTCATTTCAAACAACTTCAACATATTGTAACAAGCCTAATACATGAGCTCATAGCATTGAAAACACCCTTAAACACAGAAATCACCATTTTTGCCCAAAACAGGGCCATCTCTGCAAATCACATTCCAAAACCAAATTGGCTCGTGCGTTTTGTCTTGAATCACTTCAAACACATTCCATACATCACAACTAAGTTGTCCAGACCTTTCTCAAGCAACTGTAACCTCGTTTTCACACTTCACCATTTTCATTTTGAAGCTTTACAGGTTGACTTCTACAGGGACATTCAGGCAAGTTCAAGGTAAGCTAAGCATTAGGAAAGGTTGAGGGAAGTTCAAGCAATCTCACAAGTACTTTAGGCCTCACTCAAAGTTGCTACATTGCCATAACCAAACTCAACTGAACAAGGTAATTTTCAAAGTTCTATCTCCCTATTTAGGCATCATTAGGCTTAGGTTTGTGAAGCAAAAATGCAGTCCTTAATGTCCTTGAGTTGTACATATGCGTAGATTTCATTTATATAAACTGAGCTAGGAGAATTTGGATGATGAACATGCTGAAAAAACTAGGTCAGAATTTAGGGCCACTGAAATTCTCTCTGTCCTTTGAGAGTTAGGTCACAAAATGGATATGGTTGGAATCGTGATTGAAAATGCTATAACTTTCATGTTGTAAATTTTTGATTTCATGCAAGCAATAGAGAGAACATGATTCAAGCACAGAACCTGGGCGTGCGCGTGTTTGTTCAAAGGTCAGGGATGAAGTGAAGTGGGCCTGGCGCTCTGGGCTTGGTTCTATTTGCACCCCCATTTTGTTATTTGCATCCCCTTGGCCCATTTTCCATATTTTACATATTTTCCATTTACTTTTATATTTTTTGACTTTATTTATTTTTTCTAAATATTTAAAATCACAAAAAATATTCTGTTAATTTTTCACATTTTATTTTATTATTTTTATTATTTTCTTGGCATAAAAATTGTTTATTAAATAATATATACTTTATTTTCTTAAATAAAATTGTAAATAATATTAAAATACTTACATATTTTATTTTATTATATTATACATATCAAATAATATTTTCATGCAATATTTAATTTTTTAACATTTTTGTATATATTATTATTATTTTTCTTAAACAAAAAATGAACAAATAAATAATATAAAGCATATTTTCTATTAAACCAAAAATTAGGGTTTTCACCCCTTTAAAAAAATAATCATTTTATTTTCTTATTTTTTAAGACTTAAATAAATTCATTTTTTACATACATAAAAATTAATACAAAAAACACTTTTGCATATTTACAATTTATTCCATATTTAAATAACTGTTTATTTATTTATTGTTGTATAAATTCAATTGAGTTGTAATAGTAAATTAGGGTTTTATTTTGAGCAATATCCCCTTATTCAAACTTGTACCCCCTTCCCATAATATTGTGTAATTGTTTAGATTTACTTTACGCATTTATTGCTTTCATATATCATGATAGTAAAAACTAGGGTTTGTATGCAAAGACAAAAAAATCAAACAAATAACATGACTTAATACAAGACAAAAAATGTATGAAAAATGGAACACATTTCACACAAGCACCCCTAGGGTTTAATCCACTTTGTTGCCTTAAAATGGCCATGGTATGCATGCTAGGTATCTTGGCAAAATCAAAACAAAACAAAAGATCATAGTCCCTCGATGACGCTATCTTGGTTGCCTAAACAAAAATGATCTAGTCCCTCAAAAAACTTGTTAAGATACTTGGCAATATTGTTATCATGGTCATACGATAACCCACGCCCGTCCTGTTTAACATCTAAAGATAGGGTTGTTTACCAAATGCAATGGTAAAACAACAACATCAAAGGAATAAAAATGTGTAGGAAAGACTTTTGATTAGGGTACACAACTCCTAGTTACTTGATCAACTTGCAAACCATCCTTGTTGTCGTACCCCAAAATTTTCCCTCCCTTTTTTTCACAAGAAATCACAATCCTAGGGTTTTCTCAGATACTCAAGATTGGCTCAGGAATCAATTAGACAGATTTTCTCCTATGGCAGTAAATCAGGAATTAGGGTTTTTCTCGCATTTCTAAGAAGAAACTGAATTCTCATAAATTCAATTAACTGTCACATGTTTTCACGCTTTTTCAAGTTTACTGAAAGGTTACTGGTTGTTCTCAAGGCTTGTTTGTCCGGGACAAGAAATGGGAGTTGAGACTGTCATTTGGAACGTTCAGGTTTTGTCTGATCCAGGTTAACCAGATAATGTGCGTCTGTTAAGACATTTGCTTGTTAATGGAATGAAACGTTTGCTTGTTTTTTGGAATACACAGTGCATGTTTGGATTGGAATACTGTTGCAAGGTTACAAGATTACAGAGTTTTGAATTACTTGGAGTTTAAGTTATCTGGATTGGAATTATTGGAATGCAGTTCAATTATTTTGATCAGGGAACCTTAAAGGATTAGTGAAGATGCAAAGAAAGAATTACAAGTTGCTAACAGTAATGGACTTTTATTGGATATCAGATGATCTCATAAATACTTTCTTTATTTATTTCATATGTTGTTACAAAAATGATTTATTATTCAAATGCTGTAGGTTTTACAACTTATAGTACTTGAAAAATAAATTATTACAACTAATGGAAAATCTCTCTAAGTTACAAATCTAAGCCTAAGCTTCCATTGCTCCCATGCTCGCCATAAAGAATTTCTTGCTTCCTCTGTTTTGCCACCTTCCAATTTGCGCTCACATGAAAGAAAGACAAAAAAGAAAAAAGATTAGCACAGTTGATTGAGCATTAATAGGAATTTTCAAAACAAGAAGAAAGAAAACTTTCATCATTAAAGTTTGCCGTTTGGAATCAGAGGGCTATTTTCATCACGTTTTTATTTTTCTCTTTGCAAATCACAAGAAGATTACTCTTCTTGGTTCACAAAGAGAAAAATAAAAATGCAAGTTGTCAAATTTATTCAAATGCAAACAAGGCGCGCAAATGCAACAAGGAAAATGGAAACAAGGCCAAACAATGCAGTAACTAGACAGTAACAATGCATCATACAAGGCAACTGGACAATAGCAACAAAATTACAAGCAAGTAACCCAGCAGGTGCCAAACTGAAAACATATATTCCAAAATGAACTAAACAATGCTGCAAAACAAAGTACAGGCCAAGCTAGACAGCAGCAAAACAAGTACAAACAGCAGGCAAAAAGTACAAAGCATGGTAAACCAAATCACAAGCAAAGGGTTTGTTTCACAGCCTTTCATCATTTTCCTAAAAAATGGGCAAACTTTTCAGAAAAGCAGAGAAAAGCATTGTTGCCTTTTATCATGGAGAGAGGAGAGATATCACCTTTTTGTTGGGATTGTACAGTTTGGCTAATCTGTCCCAAGTAACAAAACAAAAGCAACTAGATATAACACCATAAAATTGGAAGAAGAAGGAGACAGTTTTGGTTCAAGCATAAAACAGGCCTGAAGCTGCAAAAATATACACAAAAAGCTCCTAAAAACCTGTTATCAAACCAGGAAAACAAACCACAAAACCTGTTGTCAAACAAACAGTCTAACAACCTTCAAGACTGCAACAAACCACAAAACTGCATAACAGTTTCAAACAGTTCCAAAACTACCAATCTCCAAACCTGTGTAACAGTTTCAAACAACAAATCCCAAACCTGTTAAATACAGTCAAACCCAACAAAGGGTTACATACAGTCAAACATTTCCTGGAAAAGCCATAAACACTCGCTACTTGGGGCAGTGACAAATCTCTCCAAAATACTTCTCATAAGATGGCTCCCAGTCAGAGTTTCAATCTTTGATAACCTCTTCCCAGTTAAGTTGACCTCAAGAATTCCTGAGAATTTTTCCCATTAAAGTCTCCAGATTTTCCACTATCGGAAACGAAGAATTCAACTCTTTTTTCCAGCACCAATTTGGGATTTATTTTCCTCAGCGAGAGATCATTACATCACCATACATCAGGATATCATACAGTGCAATCTCATTTATTTTGAGAACATCATTGTTTGATATATGTCTTGCAACTAACCTTTACCTTTCAGAAAAGATGCAGTCAAATTCTCATAAAATTCAAGCTTTGAAACCTGGACCACGACCAGATAGTAGTTTGTTCAACTTTCCCCTTCAATAGCAGTCCAGGATTTATTTTGCCCGACATCTGTTGAAGATATTCCAAGACTTTTGTCTGGATCAGTTAAATCGATACTAAGATTTTTCAGATTCTTATCCAGTCAAAGTAATTCAAGACCTTCTCTGGCTCAATCAGATTGACACTAAGATCTCCCTGATTCTTATTCAAGTTGAAGATATTCCCGATTTTGCTGTTTCAGATAAATCTCTCAATGGTTTATTCTGATTCGCTTCCAGATTTTTGTTGTTTCAGATAAATCTCTCAACGATTTATTCTGATTCACTTCAAGATTTTGCTGTCATAGATCCAGTTCAAACTTTCCGTCAACAACCACTTTTGAATGGTATCTTTAAACATACTTCCATAACGCCTCCAAATCAGCATGTCATTAATATCCCCAGAGGAGATGAGACTACCAACTACCAATCCCCAGCAGAGCTGA
The DNA here is from genome assembly GCA_948472305.1 of Vicia faba. Lineage (NCBI taxonomy): Eukaryota > Viridiplantae > Streptophyta > Magnoliopsida > Fabales > Fabaceae > Vicia > Vicia faba. The sequence goes on from OX451739.1 coordinate 1,169,576,648, forward strand.
AACTATCAAACCACAGTGGAAATCATCTGGTTTCTTCAATTCCCCAACAAGTTATCTTAAAGCCTGGAAATCAACCAGATAACAGTTAACTTTTGTTTTATCCCCAACCAAGGATAATTTCTCAAAAGATTGGCATACACCCATGCTCCTGATACCCTTAACAGAATGAAGATTCTCATTCTTGAAACCTCAGAAGATTGGCATACTCCCAAGCTCCTGATACCCTTAACAGAATGAAGATTCTCATTCTTGAAACCTCAGAAGATTGGCATACTCCCAAGCTCCTGATACCCTTAACAGAATGAAGATTCTCATTCTTGAAACCTCATAAGATTGGAATACTCCCAAGCTTCTGATACCCTTAACAGAATGAAGATTCTCATTCTTGAAGCCTCAGAAGATTGGCATACTCCCAAGCTCCTGATACCCTTAACAGAATGAAGATTCTCATTATTGAAACCTCATAAGATTGGCATACTCCCAAGCTCCTGATACCCTTAACAGAATGAAGATTCTCATTCTTGAAACCTCAGAAGATTGGCATACTCCCAAGCTCCTAATACCCTTAACAGAATGAAGATTCTCATTCTTAAAACCTCAGAAGATTGGCATACTCCCAAGCTCCTGATACCCTTAACAGAATGAAGATTCTCATTCTTGAAACCTCAAAAGATTGGCATACTCCCAAGCTCCTGATACCCTTAACAGAATGAAGATTCTCATTCTTAAAACCTTAGAAGATTGGCATACTCCCAAGCTCCTTATACCCTTAACAGAATGAAGATTCTCATTCTTGAAACCTCAGAAGATTGGCATTCTCCCAAGATCCTGATACCCTTAACAGAATGAAGATTCTCATTCTTGAAACCTCAAAAGATTGGCATACTCCCAAGCTCCTGATACCCTTAACATAATGAATATTCTCATTCTTGAAACCTCATAAGATTGGCATACTCTCAAGCTCCTGATACTCTTAACAGAATGAAGATTCTCATTCTTGAAACCTCAGAAGATTGGCATACTCCCAAGCTCCTGATACCCTTAACAAAATGAAGATTCTCATTCTTGAAACCTCAGAAGATTGGCATACTCCCAAGCTCCTGATACCCTTAACTGAATGAAGATTCTCATTCTTGAAACCTCAGAAGATTGGCATACTCCCAAGCTCCTGATACCCTTAACTGAATGAAGATTCTCATTTTTTCTTCCCCAGTAGATTGGCATACACCTAACCTCCTGACCCAAACTCCTGAATGAAGATTCTCATTCTTGCTTCCCCAGTAGATTGGCATACACCCAACCTCCTGACCCAAACGCCTGAATGAAGATTCTCATTCTTTCTTCCCCAGTAGATTGGCATACACCCAACCTCCTGACCCAAACGCCTGAATGAAGATTCCCATTCTTGCTTTCCCAGAATATTTGCATACTACCTAAACTCCTAAAGTTTTTCCAAACAAGAATAATCTTTTCCCCAGAGTCCTGAGCTCACTCTCCAGTAAGCTATCTACTCCCACACAGTATAGCTATTCCCCATAGAGTTTATACTCCCCAACAAAATGAAGATTCTCATCCTTGATTCTCCAGTGAAGTTGCCAGAGCTTTCTTTACTCTCAGCATAAATTTGTCAATTTTTTTTAATCCCCTGCAGATCAAAGATTCTCATTCTTGACTCCTCAGCACAAATTCCCCTAGCAGAATGAAGATTCTCATTCTCAATTCCCCACAGAAGTTGTCAAAGTTTTGATAATCCCTGCGAGTTGTCAAAAATCTTGAAGCTCCAGCAGCAATCATGGATTTATTTTCCCAGGAAGCAGTCGAAGATTTTATCATCTTCAGTTGTCAAGGACTTATTTTCCCCAGCAAGACGGCTAATTAGCTTACATGCGCATACATATGTCATAAACATTGATAAAACACATATATCGCATCATACATGCAACATAACTTTGTGTTTCAGCTAATATTTTACCCTTTTTAGGATAAGATTAACAAGCTACCAGTATAGGATCATGAAAACAGTTTATGGATGCTCCAAACATGGATGCTAATCTATCGCTTTTTCAAATTCAAGGATCATGAAAACAGTTTACGGATGCTCCAAACATGGATGCTATTCTATCGCTTGTTCAAATTCAGCTTTAGAAAAACAACCTAGAGATGCTCCAGACACGGATGCTATTTTATTGCTTATTCAGATCCCCAGTTCAGAGATGCTCCAGACGCGGATACCATTCTGACGCTAACCTACAACTTACAAGTCAACAAACATTCTTGGATGGCATCTTTAAGCCCATCTCCGACAATATTCTGTCACATCTCCAAATGGTATCTTTAAGCCCATTCCCTCAACTATACTTTGACGAGTGCAAATTTACGGGCACTCTAGTGTCCAATCATCTTTTACCTTCGAGTCGCGAACGGCAAACTCGCTGATCTAACTCTTCAGGTTCAAGAAGATTGAACAGGGGCAGTTGTCGTACCCCAAAATTTTCCCTCCCTTTTTTTCACAAGAAATCACAATCCTAGGGTTTTCTGAGATACTCAAGATTGGCTCAGGAATCAATCAGACAGATTTTCTCCTATGGCAGTAAATCAGGAATTAGGGTTTTTCTCGCATTTCGAAGAAGAAACTGAATTCTCAGAAATTCAATTATATGTCACATGTTTTCACGCTTTTTCAAGTTTACTAAAAGGTTACTGGTTGTTCTCAAGGCTTGTTTATCTGGGACAAGAAATGCAGTTCAATTATTTTGATCAGGGAACCTTAAAGGATTAGTGAAGATGCAAAGAAAGAATTACAAGTTGCTAACAGTAATGGACTTTTATTGGATATCAGATGATCTCATAAAGACTTTCTTCATTTATTTCATATGTTGTTACAAAAATGATTTATTATTCAAATGCTGTAGGTTTTACAACTTATAGTACTTGAAAAATAAATTATTACAACTAATGGAAAATCTCTCTAAGTTACAAATCTAAGCCTAAGCTTTCATTGCTCCCATGCTCGCCACAAAGAATTTCTTGCTTCCTCTGTTTTGCCACCTTCCAATTTGCGCTCACATGAAAGAAATACAAAAAAGAAAAAAGATTAGCACAGTTGATTGAGCATTAACAAGAATTTTCAAAACAAAAAGAAAGAAAATTTTCATCATTAAAGTTTGCCGTTTGGAATCAGAGGGCTATTTTCATCACGTTTTTATTTTTCTCTTTGCAAATCACAAGAAGATTGCTCTTCTTGGTTCATAAAGAGAAAAATAAAAATGAAAGCTGTCAAATTTATTCAAATGCAAACAAGGTGCGCAAATGCAACAAGGAAAATGGAAACAAGGCCAAACAATGCAGTAACTAGACAGTAACAATGCAGCATACAAGGAAACTGGACAATAGCAACAGAATTACAAGCAAGTAACTCAGCAGGCGCCAAACTGAAAACATATATTCCAAAATGAACTAAACAATGCAGCAAAACAAAGTACAGGCCAAGCTAGACACCAGCAAAACAAGTACAAATAGCAGGCAAAAAGTACAAAGCATGGTAAACCAAATCACAAGCAAAGGGCTTGTTTCATAGCCTTTCATCATTTTCCTAAAAAATGGGAAAACTTTTCAGAAAAGCAGAGAAAAGCATTGTTGCCTTTTATCATGGAGAGAGGAGAGATATTACCTTTTTGTTGGGATTGTACAGTTTGGCTAATCTGTCACAAGTTACAAAACAAAAGCAACTAGATATAACACCATAAAACTGGAAGAAGAAGGAGACAATTTTGGGTCAAGCATAAAACAGGCCTGAAGCTGCAAAAATATACACAAAAAGCTCCTAAAAACCTGTTATCAAACCAGGAAAACAAACCACAAAACCTGTTGTCAAACAAACAGTCCAACAACCTTCAAAATTGCATAACAGTTTCAAACAGGGCCAAAACTACCAATCTCCAAACCTGTGTAACAGTTTCAAACAACAAATCCCAAAACTGTTAGCAGAACCAAACTGCACAACCAAACAAACATCCAAACCTGCAGATTCCAAACTGCAACAAAAACTCTCCAAAACACTGCCTAACAGTTCCCAAACTAACCAAGCTTGCATAACCAAAGCTTACAAAATATTCCAACAAAACTGCAGAAAATACACAAAACCTGCACAAAAACTCCAAACCTGCAGATTCCAAACTGCAACAAAAACTCACCAAAACACTACCTAACAGTTTCAAGCAACTCAAACTGCAACAAATACACAAAAAAACCTGTACAGTAAACAGCCAAACTGTAAACAAACTCAGTTCTCAAACTGTCTCAAGCGTCCAACACTGATCGGGATTATACTTATGTATCCAATGATTCAGACTGCAAGTGCACAGTCTTATCGTGTAGTTTTAAAAGATATTGAACCACAGAGACTGATAAATTGATCTACCGTCTTCTATTGTTACTTCACAAATCTAAAGCTAATGAATATTTGATTGGGTTGTAGGGAAAACTAAATACTAAATTAAATTGGATTTTTATTAATCAATTAGCGTAATTACCAGTATGCAATAGTCGTACCTCGGGAACTAGCGACCTTTTGGGCGTCTTTATATTTTCAAAACAACTTTTAGTAAAACTTATTTAGTTTAAAAACCCTCGTCTCACACTGTCGTTTTGTTGATCTAGGCTATGCAGTTAAGTCCTAACGTACGCTTCCGCCATCCCGCAGGAGTTAAAAACACTTTTTGAAAACTAAATAAAATCTTAATTAACTTTAAAGTGCTTCCGCTGTATTTTAAGCCAATGCCTAATTACTACTGTCCAGTTAAAAGATCTCAAACTTCCGCTTTGTTGACCCTAACCTCTATCTGTTTTTTACTTCCGTAACAAAAAATTTAATGATTGAAAAATAGTAACTTAGGCCAGAAAAGAAAGTTTCGTAGTAAAAATAATCCCAACTAAGTTACTCGTTCCCTTGGTTGAGTGACTTTACATACCGGTATAGGATTTCTAGCCTAACATAATATTAAACCAAATCACAGAATAATTTAAGGGACAAACAAAAATAAACATAATTATATTGATTAAAAAGCAATAAGAATTTTGTAAACATAAACCTGGTAATAACTCAGAAGAAAGAAGCACTCCTCCACAAATTGTAGGCTTTGCTTCGATCACATAATATATTTAACCGTACAGAAGAAAATAATGCTGGAAAGGAATATAGAAATAACTGGGAAATAAAATAATGCTGAAAAGAATATTCGCTCAAAATAAATATAAAATCTCTAAAGTTTCTTGCCAAGAAGAAGAACCATTTCTACTGTGGTCTAAGGCTCTATTTATAAATCTTGCGTGATAGTTGTTCTCGAAAATGTAGGAACAGATTATTTCTTCCTTTGAGAAATAATAGGGCCATTAATCTGTCACGTTCCTTGGTGCTTTGACTGAGTGGGTGAGAAAATATAGGTAGTCGCTGGATTAACATTTGAATGCGTTTCTGTCCGTTGGATGAGAAGAAAGTGGGTCGGTGGCTTGTGACGTTCGTCACATTCAAGTGACGATAGTCACTTGGTCTTTCTTGGCGCGTGACGTTCGGCACGCCTCCTTGACGGTCGTCAAGGTCTTCTTCATGGTGGGTCACATGCACACATGTATAATGGGTTTGAACTCATTTCTTCTCCTTTGGCCTTTTTGCTAGTTTTGCACCTCTTTTTTCTTCATTTCTTCCAAAGTGTTCAGCTTAATGCATATCTGCAAAAATAGAAAAATACCTGCATAATACTTATAAAATAATTTAATTTAAACTAAAGTATGAGAAATATTTGGTGTATATCAAGCCAAAAATATCACATATTTGTGTGTCATCAAACTCCCCCATACTTAAACTTTGCTTGTCCTCAAGCAAATGTTAAGTACGGTGTTTTTCTAAACATGGTCAGATGCATGGTGATGACTCAGATCAACTAATATATAGCTGCGCTGTGTTTTTGTCAGAAAATCGATGGCTCGATTCATGCTCCATTACTACATCAATGACACTAGACAATCCCATTTTACGTAACGAGTTACAGGTCCTATCATAGCCTACCTCGAGTATTTGTCTTGTTTTGCCCTTTTCATTCTAGCGCAATCACATTAAGCCCTTTATCTTTACACGCACATAGCAGAATAGTCGGTTAGTGGTTATGATCCTTTTAAACATTAGAGGTTTCTGGCACAGTAATGTGGCAACCTTTTTCAATTCAACGGTTAGATGTGGGGGATCAGACTGTAATCTTCCCTATCGAGTTCAGTACCAGATGCTCCTGAACCATCCAACATATGAATTTTCATGTTACTTTCTAAGGTTTACATCCTTTGGATTAGGCAATCGGGTAAGGATCATCCAATTTAATTGGTGTGTTTCCTTGCAACATTTTGCTGAAATATTATATCATCCACTTATATTCATCGACTTCCTGCGTAGTTTGTATTTAAGACGGTGCTGACTGCTAATATAAACTACTCAGGGTTACTATAAAGACTAAACTCAGGGTGTTGGAATAACAGGTACTTGAACTGATCTATCATACTCTGGGGTTGTAGAGTGTCTAGACGGTAGAAATTTCGCTTAATCTTGCCCCAATTCCTGACGATTAGAGATCTTGCAGTCTGTGTACTTGTCGAGTGAGTCAAAAAAAATTTTATAGGGCTCAAAAAGGAAAGGGGAGTCTAAAAGAACACAAATTGCTTTAATAGATAACTTGATAAAAAAAATTTATTGAAATAAAGATAACGGAAGGGAAATTACAAAGAAAAATAAAAATTACTAGGAAAGGGAAGTACTTCCTCCCCCATACTTGAATCATACATTGTCCTCAATGTATTGACAGAAGATGGAAGGGGAAATGGAAACTGGATAATCATTCTTCCTCCTCTTGTCTTTGGTATCGGCCATGTGTCCTCGCTCTTCGACTTGCTTGCCCACCGTGTCTGGAGGATTCGCCTCCATATCTCTTGGATATGATGTTATGCAAGTCGTCAACATGAAGTGTTAAGGCTCGCATATCTTCCGTCATTCCTGTGGTGAATTCTAGCATACTTTGATCATGCCTGCGAGTGTAGTCGTTTTGGTCTCTATGCATTTGTTGCATGAGAGTCATCATCTCGATTTGGCGCGTCTCGATGCTCTGGTGGCGTTGAGTGGACAACTGGTTTTTCTGCATTATTGTGGCATAGATTGCGTCGATGGTGGCGGGATTGTTGGCTTGTTGTGGTTGGGGATCTTGCTGCTCTAATTCTTCTTCAATTTTGTCAGAGGCAGCATTGTTGGCCTCACCTTGATTTCCTTGCACATTTTCTCTGGGTTCTGGGGCGTTCAGGTTGTAAATCCAGTTATCCGGATTACCCAAGTAATTACGGTTGTGATTTGGCATGATCACGCTAAGAACTTTTGCATTCTTAACCATTAGATAGTACCCTCCAGCTTCTCGCACTTTGATCAGGCGGCCAGCTCTACAGTTATCAATATCCATATAAACTGCTGGCAACAGAGGTAGGCGTTGAATCCTTTCCCCCCAGTTCAGGTGAACTGCGATGGTGGTGACGATGCCTCCGATACAAAAAGGCGTAGTCCCATCTCTTGTAACGAGGTTTTGAATACGGGCTATCATTAAAGTAACTGGATTAAGACGGAGGTTTTGTGAAAAGGTACAGTGAAGAGCATACAATTCTTTGGTGTTGACCTTGTTGTTGTTTACCCTTCCAAATACTGTGTTTGCCATAACGCGGTGTAAGAAGCGAATGTTCGGGTTATGGATGTGAGAGGCGTACCGTGCTTCGAGATTGCCATTTGGTTCGCCGGTTATTCTCTCCCATAGTGCGTATGCACTTCCATTCCAATCCAATTCTGGGGGAATGCGATATTGCACATTATTTCCATGGGGAAAATGAAATATGTCGCTCAAATTTTCATGGCTAAGTGTGTACTCTCAGTTGAACATTCGAAATTGAGCGGCTCTCGTTAGGTGTGTGTCGGCATCATCGCGAGTGTGATAGGCGTAGGAACTTAAGCATTCCAACGTGAGAGCTTCGTAAGTTTGTGTGTTCATCGTGCTAATAAAGCTCAGGCCAGCTTTGTTCAGCAAGCCTTGCATATGGATTTGCAACCCCAATTCTTGCAAGCAGTTGCTGTCGACGAACTTCGTGGATGTTAGCCCTCAACGATGGAATTTTATGTACCTTTCCTTTTGAAGTTCACCTACTTCTCCTTGTCGGAGCACAAGATGTCGCATGTCGGGTTCGGGTTGGTTTGGTGTATTCCTTTGGGTGGCCATGATTTTGAACTTGATAGAAAAATGTATATGTGATGAAGAGATGGAAGGTGGGTGGTAGTGATGAAAACTAAGGGATGGGGGAAAGGTTTATATAGATGGTTTTTATTGGGTAGGAAATTGAATGAGGTTTATGGGAGAATTTTGAATATGAGAGGTTATGGAAGTTAAGGATGAATGGAGTAAATGGGGTAGTGGGGGTTTTAAAACAAAATTTCGTTCAAGTTTCAATGTGGTTCAACGGTCACGGGAAGAGAAATCATGGGAGACAGGCTTCTGACGCTCATCACGCACTCTCTGACGTTCGTCAGGGTCGGCAGGGTGTTGGGCAGAGAGTGTCTGAGCCTTTGTTTGACCGCGTGCAGTAAAGCATAAATTTATTAATTAACTAATTCATATAGTTTGAGTAGTGTTGCAAGGGATATATATCTATGTAAATAGTTAGTGGCACATAGTAGAATCGGAGGAATGATAATCGAAATAGAAAATAAGAAATAAATAAGAAATAATTTGTTTAAAGATAAAAATTAAATAAAAAACTTGTGGGTTGCCTCCCACACAGTGCTTGTTTAATGTCGTTAGCTTGACAGCTCAAGAGTGCATGTACTCATGGTGGTTCTCTCGAGGATGACTCCTCGGTTGAACTTTTAGTATTGTCATTTTCCATGGCCACTTATCAAGCCATCTCACATATCCCTCACCTTTTCTTTTCTTTCTTCTGTGGGGTGGTTCATTCTTCTGAACTTGTGGTGGTGGTTCTGGATCTATCCTAAGTATCAAATTTTCAAGTGTGGGCTTAGTGATTTCATCCACCACCTCAAAGGTTAACCTTACCCTCTTAATTCTAATAATATCCCTAGTTTCATGGTCCTCTAATTTTCTCTTTTTATGAAAGATTTCAAACAAGGGTGCAATGGTGTGGATATTTTCCAATACCTTCATACACGTTTTAGATTGGGAGTCTATATGAGCTTCCATAAAACTTTTCGAGAAAGGAATCCGTGGGGTATAGGGATAAGGAACTACAATAGGTGCTTCCTTCTCTACCTTTTCTGCAACCTCCCTTTTAGATGGTGTTGGAGGATTTTTCTCAATCATTACTCTTTTCTCGTCTGAACTCTCCTCAACTACATTATCACTCTCCTCAACCTCATTATCACTCTCCTTAGGATTTTAAATTTGTTTTTCACTACTGGTTGTTACAACATCCATTTTCTCCTCAGGGAAGGGTCCTAGAGGGTTTTGTTCAAGCTGGGAGATTTGAGTCTCTAAGGCTATGTTGTGAGTCGCGAGCGACTCAACCACAGTGGTCAGTTGCCTAAGGTTTTCACTATTTTGAAGACTTTGTTTTCTAGACTCTCCGTTCTGGACAGTTTGTGCCTCTACAAAGTGCTCCATCATAGATTCTAACCTAGAGTGAATTAGCGTCGCATCAGAATCCTCCATTGATGTTTCGAAGTTGAAATCATGCGATTCTTCTGATTCTTCAAAGTGAGTTAGAGTCACATTTTGTGTTTCCACAAAGCGCTCTTTCATCATAGATATTTCATTTTCCATTAATATTTCGAGGTCGGATTTATAGGATTCTTGCGTCTCCTCGAAATATTGGGTGTCGTGATTGTAGGGGAAATTTGGTTGAGGATAAGTTTGGTTGGAATTATAATATTCTTGCGATTCCTCAAAATTTTGGGATTGGTAGTTGGAAAGGTAATTCGGGTGATAATGAGTTTGTGACGCATTGAAATTCTCCAATAGTATTTCGAGGTCGGATTTATGGGATTCTTGTGATTCTTCGAAATACTCGGAGTGGGAGTTGTAGAAAAAATCTGGGTGATACATAGTAATTGGGACAAAAATTTGAGATGATACTCTTGAATGCGGCGTCTAAGTCTGAGATACCGCTCGATATCGTTGATTTGTATGTATAACGTCTCGCCTTGCAAACGAGTGTTTGGCATACAATTAAGAAAATAAATAGAAAAGAAATAGAGAAGAAAAAGAGAGAGGTTTTTGCTCTAGTCTCTCATGCGTAACAAAAGAGTAGCGATATCGACTTAAATCAGTCCCCGGAAATGGCGCCAAAAACTTGATCGAGATTATACTTATGTATCCAATGATTCGGACTGCAAGTGCACAGTCTTATCGCGTAGTTTTAAAAGATATCGAATCACAGAGACTGATGAATCAATCTACAGTCTTCTATTGTTACTTCGCAAATCTAAAGCTAATGAATATTTGATTGGGTTGTAGGGAATACTAAATTAAATTGGATTTTTAATAATCAATTAGCGTAATTACCAGTATGCAATAGTCGTACCTTGGGAACTAGCAACCTGTTGGGCGTCTTTATATTTTCAAAACAGCTTTCAGTAAAACTTATTTAGTTTAAAAACCCTCATCTCACACTGTCGTTTTGTTGATCTAGGCTATGCAGTTAAGTCCTAACATACGCTTCCGCCATCCCGCAGGAGTTAAAAACACTTTTTGAAAACTAAATAAAATCTTAATTAACTTTAAAGTGCTTCCGCTGTATTTTAAGCCAATGCATAATTACTACTGTCCAATTAAAAGATCTCAAACTTCCGCTTTGTTGACCCTAACCTCTATCTATTTTTTACTTCCGTAACAAAACAATTTAATGATTGAAAAATAGTAACTTAGGCCAGAAAAGAAAGTTTCATAGTAAAAATAATCCCAACTAAGTTACTCGTTCCCTTGGTTGAGTGACTTTACATACAGGTATAGGATTTATAGCCTAACATAATATTAAACCAAATCGCAGAATAATTTAAGGGACAAACAAAAATAAACATAATTATATTGATTAAAAAGAAATAAGAATTTGTAAACATAAACCTGGTAATAACTCTGAAGAAAGAAGCACTCCTACAAAAATTGTAGGCTTTGCTTCGATCGGAGAATATATTTAACCGTACAGAAGAAAATTATGCTGGAAAGGAATATAGAAATAACTGGGAAATAAAATAATGCTGAAAAGAATATTCACTCAAAATAAATATAAAATCTCTAAAGTTTCTTTCCAAAAAGAAGAACCCTTTCTACTGTGGTCTAAGGCTCTATTTATAAGTCTTGCGTGATAGTTGTTCTCAAAAATGTAGGAACAGTTTATTTCTTCCTTTGAGAAATAATAGGGCCATTAATCTATCACGTTCCTTGGTGCTTTGACTGAGTGGGTGAGAAAATATAGGTATTCGCTGGATTAACATTTGAATGTGTTTCTGTCTGTTGGATGAGAAGAAAGTGGGTCGGTGGCTTGTGACGTTCGTCACATTCAAGTGACGATAGTCACTTGGTCTTTCTTGGCGCGTGACGTTCGGCACGCCTCCTTGACGGTCGTCAAGGTCTTCTTCATGGTGGGCCACATGCTCACATGTATAATGGGCTTGAACTCATTTCTTCTCCTTTGGCCTTTTTGCTAGTTTTGCACCTCTTTTTTCTTCATTTCTTCCAAAGTGTTCAGCTTAATGCATATCTGCAAAAATAGAAAAATACCTGCATAATACTTATAAAATAATTTAATTTAAACTAAAGTATGAGAAATATTTGGTGTATATCAAGCCCGAAATATCACATATTTGTGTGTCATCAAACACCCCAACATTCCATCAAAAGAGTCAAACTAAATTCCAACAAGTCTCAGAAATCATCATCATTAACCAACAACAAACAAGTCTCAGAAATCATCATCATCATCAACCAAACCAAATAAGTTTCAGAAGCAATCATCATCAACAAATCTAAACATACCAACAAAGTTTCAGAAACAATAAGCATTACCATCATCATTCAAGTTCAAGAGAGAGGAAAGAAATAACGAAGTCAGCATCACCATCATCATTCAAGTTCAAAGAGAGAGGAAAGAAATAATAAAGTTTCAGAAGCAATCTTCATCATCAACCACCAACAATAACAAAGTTTCAGAAGCGATCTTCATCATCAACCAACAACAATAACAAAGTTTCAGAAGCAACACCATCATCATCTCAAGTTCAAGGAACAAACAAAATATTACCAGAGGCGCATGTTCTTCACCTCATTATTTCTTTCCTCCCCTCGTGTCCAGCCGCCAAGGAACACCTAGCTTAAATCTCTTTCCCCTCCATTTTCCAGAAAAAAGCTCCCAAGGTACGTTTCTCTTCAAACCCTTTCCTACACCTCGTGAGACAATAAGTTTGATTTACAAAAAGATAAGAACAAGATTAACAAAAAGAAAACAGAAATCGTTCAACATTCAAAACCAACAGAACATCACCTTTTTTATGAGAGAATCGTTTGAGCATGGTTAGGAAGAGAGTGAGGGGTACTCCGGTGGCGAAATGGGGAAGGGAAGATCAGAAGGGAACGAGCAATTGAGTGAGAGAGAGATGAAGAGAGAACGAAGGGTACGGCGCCACTGTGAGGAAAAACACAACAAACCCTAATAAAAAAGAACCCTAAACTGAGTTATGGAATTGGGCCTATCCGCCCCGAAGCCACAAATCTCGTGCGCATTGCTAACACACTCCCCTCTGCTTTGTTTTTTTCCTTTCAACAACATTAACTTAAGCATTGGGCCATCTACAAATCTGAGCCACTAAGCTCATATGCGTTTCTAGTTCCCACCCCCTCCTTTCTGACCTTATCTCTTCTTTTATTTTGTTTGGGCCTAGCACTTTACGATATCCTCTTAAGCCCACCTTTTTTTAATTTGTTTTCTTTTCTCTTAGTTAATAATACACTAATAATATGTTAAAACTTTATTTTAGTAAATTACTTTGATTTTCTTAAATTAGTTTTATTTTAATCATTTTCTTCTTTTATTAATTAATCTTGTTTCATTTGATAAAATACCAAAAACATTTAAGTTAGTTTATTTTTTCCTTTTTACATGATTAATAAAATACATAAAAGAAGAATAATAATATTTTTTTTAGAATAGATTTTTATTTATTCCTTTCCAAGTAAATACATACATCTCATACTTTGTTGATTTTATTTTGTCATGGCTTTGTATTGAATCGCGACAATTCGATTTGATTGTAATATTTGGACTTTGATATTATTATGAGATTCATCCCCATTTATAATAATTGTACCCCCATTCTGGGATACTTTTGTAATAGCTTAGACTTTTAATTCCCGCAATTTATTGCTTTCAAAATACTGTGTAGTAATTAAGCGTGTATGGCAAGATTTAAAAATCAATCGCTAGATGACCTAATCCAAGAACAAATAACTTGAAATCAACACACTTCTCACACGAGCACCTCTAGGGTAACCTCGCTTGTTGCCTCAGAAATACAATCATGTCCCTCGAATATGAGACACTCTAGCAAACGACCCTTAGATAAACAAAGATCGTAGTCCCTCGATGTTTCCTTCGATAAAATGATCATGTTCCTTACAAAATTGCTAGAGCGTCTCACAAGTTGCTTTCAATGATTGTATACGATGACCCGCGCCTGTCCCATTTAACATCTAAACACAAGGTTGTTTACCAAATGCAATGGTAAAACAACACTGTCAAAAGGGTTAAAAATGTGTAGGAAAGACTCTTGAGTAGATAGGGTAGACAACTCTTAGTTACTTGATCAAAACATGCAAAAACATCCTTGCTATTTTCAAACACACCTCACAACACAATTTCAAAACATTTCCCAAAACAAACTTTCAAACATTGAAACATATTTTCAAAAGACAAAAACCTTTGTATATATTCAAACAAGAATCATTACAAAGGTTGCCACAACGATGGCCTCTTTTCAAAACATTTTCAAAACCACACACAAAGCACCATTTCAAACAATTGAAAAGCAAAAGCAAGTGATATAAACAAGTAACTAAGAGCCCATGGATAACCATGGATGAAAAGGGTGCTTGCACCTTCCCTTTTCATAATCTACCCCCCAAACCCAAGAAAACATCTCAAAGGTCTTTCCTGTGCTTTTTGACCTTTCCTTTGGATAAAATAAAAAGTCGGTGGCGACTCTTGCTAAACCGCGCAAGTGCGAACACAAACGCAAAACCTCAAGTCAGTTCTCCAACCGTATCACACTTGCTATTTTCAAACAAACACACACAATTTCAAAACATTTTCCAAACAAACTTTCAAACATTGAAACATTTTTCAAAAGACAAACACCTTTGTATATATTCAAACAAGAATCGTTACAAAGGTTGCCAAAACAATGGCCTCTTTTCAAAATACTTTCAAAACCACACACAAAAGCACCATTTCAAACAATTGAAAAGCAAAATCAAGTGATCTAAAACAACTAACTAAGAGCCCATGGAAAACCATGGATGAAAAGGGTGCTAGCACCTTCCCTTTTCATAATCTACCCCCCGAACCCAAAAACAATCTCAAAGGTATTTCCTGTGCTTTTTTACCTTTCCTTTTGGATAAAATAAAAGTCGGTGGCGACTCTTGCTAAACCGCAACATTTGCAAACACAAACGCATAACCTCAAGTCAGTTCTCCCACCGCATCACAGAACTGGCGACTCTGCTGGGGAGAAATATAAAAGTGGGTTACCTTAGGGTTTTAGATCACCTTTACATGCTTATCTAGTTTGACTTGATTGCTTTACATTTGGTTCTATTTTTTGGGTTTGAATCCTCTACCCGAATTTGGGAAACATTCATAGGTAAATAGCAATACTTTGTGGAAACTGTGCGGGGTATACCGACATGGTTGAAGCAATAGATATATTAGTGCGACATATTTGTGGGTACCGGTAGCCTTTGAGTCAATCAAAGAGAATACGGGGCCGCTGAGTGATGTCATGAAGCACTAATGGACTTTTAGAACCTTTACTTGACCAACTTGGCATTTTAGGATGTAGTGAGATGATCGACTTTGGTGCAGTCCGAAGTTGGTAGATACTCGATACTACACTCATTGAGGGTTGTTTACTTGGAATATTTTGGTCGCTAGTAAAGTGGATAAACTGAAACAATGAACACGGAAAATAATCCAATGATATTGAGCTCCTTAGAACTCGGTTACTATTTCTAGGACAGGTTGAGCCAACTAAACTTCAAGAGGATACTTACCTATGAAACCCCATGCAAGCCTGAAACTAGGAACTTGTGTGATTTGTTTGTACATATATACTTGTGCATAACATCATAAACATCATGAAGCATCATATGCATCCACTAAACATTTCAAGGATTTGGATTTTCATCTTTGTTCTTGTTTTGTAGGTAATGGATTCACTTCGCAGGAAAACTATCCAAGTCAATCTTGTAAGAATTCCTCCTCAACTCAAGGAGCTAGCTTCAAGGATTCCTGAGAATTCTCCATTCACCGAGAGGCATGGTCGTCTTCTCAACTTAGTCACTGCCAACACTGAGGAGGATATGCTGAAAGTTCTCTTCCAGTTCTTTGACCCTTTGCATCATTGCTTTGCATTTCCTAACTACCAACTTGTGCCTACTTTGGAGGAATTTTCTCAACTCTTGCGGATTCCTATTCTCAATCAACTACCTTTCAACGGTACAGAAAGAGATCCAAAGCCTGAAGATGTTGCTCAAGCCCTACACTTGCAACCATCTGATATCATAGGCCATTGGGAGACTAGAAGTGGTGTCAAAGGCTTCTTGTCAAAGTTTCTGTTTGAGAAGGCCCAAGAATGCTGGAATTCCTTGGACTTACAAGCTTTTGAGGAGATTGTAGCTCTTATCATCTATGGGATGGTTTTGTTCCTAAACCCTGACCAGCTCATAGATGTCAGTTCTGTCAAAATCTTCATGGCTCGCAACCCGGTGCCTACATTGCTTGGGGATATCCTCCACTCTTTTCACACTCGAACAATGAGGAAAAGAGGTGTTCTCATGTGTTGCACTCCTCTACTGGGAAGATGGTTTATTTCTCATCTTCCCCAATCAGTTTTGAAGAATGAGCAAGGTTTGAGGTGGTCACAACGATTGATGACTCTTACATATTCAGATGTTCATTGGTGTTCTCGATCCAGAGAAAATGTTATCATCATTGATCGTTGTGGGGAATTCCCTAATGTCCCTCTACTTAGCCTTAGGGGAGGCATTACCTATAACCCCTGCTTGGCTCTGAGATAGTTTGGGTATGCCCGAAGGGATAGCCCACATGACATGCTGATTCAAGGTTTGGTTTTCGACTTCGACAACGACGATCAAGGACTTCGACAAAGGTTTATCTGAGCTTGGAGGATGCCCAACAAGGTGGATAGTAAGACCTTGGGACACAAGAATTCCATCCCCTTGAGCCTTACCTCAAGTGGGTACGAACCCGCGTCCAGAGTCTTATGATGCCTTACCCCTACATTCTCCCTGTGATCAAAGAGCCTCTTATGGAAGGAGAGGTTCCATACACCCTCCTACATCCTGACATGTCAACATCACTTGAAGATTTACAAAGGAGTTGGATACATCTCATGGGAGAGCGTAATACTTTCGAAGCCCAATTCTACACAAGCGAGAAGAAGGTTTTAGAACTTACTCGTCAACTTCACGAAGAGCAGACTCTCAACACCTACATCGCACCAAAGAGGATGCGCAACATCTTTTTACCTTAGAATTTTGTATTATTTTACCCATGGGGCATTGATGTACTAACAGATTCTATCTTATTAATATGACGTGTGTTTCTTTTTTGTTTAAAACAAATTTTAATTTCTGAATCCTTGAATGCATTACATGAATACATATCATTCATCATATGCATAAGCAGGTCTTCACACCAAGTTTCCTCATCTCTCTGTTGTTTATTTCAGCAAGATAGACATTGAACAGACGGTTAAAGACTTACAATTGCAGAATTCACAGTTTCAACAGCTACTTCTGACCTTGGCTAAGGGGCAGGAGGAGCTCAAAACTCTACTGGAAAAGGAAAAAGGGAAAAAGAAAAAGAAGAGGGCTGGTGTGGCTACCATGGATAGAATATTTGAAGGTCAAGCCAGAAGGGTCCTGGATTTCACCTTAACATCTGATGAAGGGGTGAGAAAGGGTAAAGAAACTGCAGTGCCATCTGACTCTGAGGAAGAAGAAGAGGAGGAGGATGAAGACTATTCTGAACAGTAGTGCCCTCCTGCAGATGACAAATACAAGAACTTGGAAGAGCGCCTAGTTGCCATGGAGATACAGAGGGTTCCTGGGCTGGACTTTGAAGAGTTAGGGTTGGTATCCGGAATTGTAATCCCTCCTAAATTCAAGGCGCCTCTTTTTGCTAAGTACGATGGGTTGTCTTGTCCCAAGATTCACCTACGATCTTATGTTAGGAAAATCTAACCATATTCTTCTGACAAAGACCCGTGGGTCCATTTTTTCCAAGATAGTCTTTCAGGGACGCAGCCGGATTGGTTTTACCAGTTGGAGAGGTCTGATGTGCATAATTGGGAAGATTTGGCGGCCTCCTTCTACAAACAGTATCAATATAATATGGACTTAGCACCAACTCGTACTCAATTACAGAGTATGGGCATGGTCTCAAATGAAGGTTTCAAAAAGTATGCCCAGAAATGGAGAGACTTGGCAGGACGAGTACAACCACCTCTATCTGAGAGGGAGCTAATAGATATGTTCTTGGGGACTCTGTCAATTCATTTATTCAATCATCTGATTGGAAGTTTGTCTACGGGGTTCACCGAGTTGATTCTAACTGGTGAGAGAGTTGAAGCCGACATAAAAAGCGGGAAAATTCAAAAGGATGCATCTGCTTCCGCTGCCATCAAAAAGACTTTTCCAGCAAAGAAAGAAGTATCATCTGTTTACTCCCAAAGAGGTCAAGGAAGAGTTGAGCGCCGTCCAGCAGTGGGGCCGTAATGATTCAGAAGTCTGCAGTTGATCAGCCTAGAAACAATCAACCTAGAACCAACCAAACAAGGGTGGAAAGGCCTGTATGAAAACTCACTCGGATAAACATGACTCCTGCTCAGGTTCTACCCCATCTCTTGAAGTTAAACTGTTGTACCCCAAAATTTGCCCTCCCATATTCTTCAAAGTTTATCAAGAATCATCCTCAAATGGTTCAAGACTTCTCAAAGATTGCACAGTCCAACTGCCTCCTAAGCCAGTCAAAATTAGGGTTTTGGTTCTTGCAAGGAAGTTGAGGTTTTCAAGGGCTCAATCAAGTCCCATAGGCCCATATACATTGTCAAGCATCTACATGTCAAGTCTCAAGACTCACAGAGGCAAATTGCACAGTCAAAAGCCCTATTTGGTTCACAGTCAACTGTAGGGGTAAAATGGTCATTTGGCAGTCAAAAGTCAGAATTTTTGGTCAACATCTTATTTTGAGCACACAATCATCATTTGATCAAGTCTTGATCCTGATTCCTCAAGAATGGCTCAAAAATCATCAAAAATGCAAAAGTTACTATTTTTGGACAGTTGAAAAGTCAACTGTAACTTGACCAGGGCATAACTTTTTCATGGTTCATCAGAAAAATCCCATCCAATTCTCATTTTGAAGGGGATGACATTTCCTACAACTCATCTTCACATTCCAAGTCCAAGAAATGCTCTCACAAAAAGTTATCAATTTCTAAATTATAGGTCAATTTCAAAAGTCAACAAAAAGGCACTTTAAGTCAAAGACCATAACTTGAGATTGGCAAATCAAAATGACATGGGACCAAAGGCATTGGTTAGAGGACTTCAAGACCTTTCCAAAATGTCCAAGAACATGTTCATATGATTAATATGCAGCAAGATATGCATTGGAGAAGTTGGGAAATTTTTGTGAATTTGCAAAAGTCAACTTTGCTCAAAACTCATCATTTTTCCTAATGGGCCTCAATTTCCTTCTTGAATCTTTACCCAAAGCATATGCACGACCCATCAAGCCTATTTGAGTTTATTTTCTTATTTTTATTAATTAATTGGATTTTTTATTAATATTAATTCATTTAATTGATTTAAAATATAGGAAATTCAAAGATATGGTTTTCAAATCTTTTTGTGAAGCAAACAAACTCAGGGCAAGCTGGAAAATTCGTGTATCAATCAAAGAGACAAAAATCTCCATGTTTGGCAAGTTTTCTCAATCAAAAAGATTGGAAAATATTTGATTTCCAATCAAATATTGAAACCATAATGCAATGGATTTCTTGACCAGAAGTTAACCTAATTCCATTCTATTATAAGTGCATAAGCTAAACCTAAATCCTTGGACGTGATAAAGTTGCTGCAAAAAGCCATAACCAATTCCAAAAAAATCAAAGAAAACTCAAAATTGAATTCCATAATTTAACGTGATTCAAAGCTTGTTCTTGTTTCTAATACATTGCTAGGCCTCCCAGGAACGATTTGCAATCAAAACCAAGCTTCATAGCTCAAGAAATCGTGGCAAACAGTTTTACGGTTTGAAGATTTTTTCCATAATTGTATATATTGATTCATGCATATTTAACATATTCTTGTGGTTGTTTTGTGTTAATAGGACTCATACGAAGCTATTGGTGTGATTTAATTGCATTAAGACGCCCTGAAACGCAAGTTGCCATTGAAGGATTCTAGGGTTCATGAGTTCCTAAATTAGGGCTTTTCAGGTCTGGTAAAATTAGAACCTCCAACGCCTGTGGTTGAATTCGTCAAGGCCAGACGAATCAAACACCATGCTCGCGAACAGTTTACATTTAGCATACATCTATTCGTTATTTTTCCTCGTTCTGCTTTGTGGGGGTTAAAAACCCCCGCTATCCATTTATGTTTTACGGGGAATCTGGGGAAGACGATGACGTGCTGATCTCTGAGTGGATGGTTCAAACGGACGCGCGCTTTTTCTCTTTCCAGCATAATTGATGTATTTCATATATTATTTTCATTGCTTATTATAATTACAAATACAGGCGCATGGCTCAGTGGAAGATGATGTGGCTGGCAACCATTGGGACCTGGGTTCGATTCCCAGGTCCCCCCAAACACTTGTTTCTATTTTTTCTAATACGTTCACGTGCAGGCTTTACAATGCGTTCCACCATACACCTCAACCATCCAAGCGCCAGGTGTTTACAAGCAACAATCCAAGGGCCAAAGATGGAAGACTATGGTACTACCTAGTCAATGAACACACAGTTAATCCCAGAAGTCAACGCAGGCTTGAGTTAATGGGCCTGAAATTTCCAGCATGAACCTCCATATTTGGGCCATCACCCCCCTGGTTAAATGTTTTCTCTTTTATTTTTCTTTTACTAATTTCTAACTATTATTATTATTATTTATTTAACTAACATAATTAATATTATTTTCATAATAAATCCAGTAAATATTTATATTATTATTATTATTATTATTATTATTATTAAATTTCACCTTAATTATTATTTTTGTAAATAAAATGTAAATTAATTAATCTAGCCTTTTAAAATTAGGTCAACTTTAGTTTTTTCTCAATAACTTAAAATAGATTAGAATTAGGGTTTTCTTTTGACTTTTAATTTCTTATTTTTATTTTCATAAAAAACATTCAAAACACAAAAAAATACTTTTTCTTGTAAATAATTAATTAATTAGTAAATTAGGTTTAATATTTAATTTAATTGCAAAAAAAGGACCAATTTCAATTCTTTTCTCAAAAAGGGTCAAAACCCTAAGGACGTCCCGATCCAATTCTTTCGCGCGCATATTTATTTTTAATTTATTAATTTTTGATTATTATTCATGTATCTGTTCCGAGTATGTAATAATTAATTAGGATTTTATCGCTTTATTTATTTTCTCGCAATTTATTTTTCCAAAGGGTTTGTTTTTGGCGATGTATATACCCGCGCCTTGTAATAGCGTAGATTTACCTTTCCGCACTTTATTTCCCGCAAACTATTAAACTGTTAATTATGCATGACCAGACTTGTATGAAAAATAAAATCAACCCGTAGCTCACAAATAACATGTACAAGATAATCTTAACTGAATTTGACACACATGCACATGCCACTCTTAGGGTACGCCTCACTTGGTTGCCTCGACGTGGTCGTCAAGTATAGGGTGTTTTAGAGGTCGCCCTCCTGTCTAAAGATCCAGTTGCCTCGAAACGGTTGCCTCGGATAAAAAGGATCTAGGACATTAGGGTTACCGCTAAGGCGTCCTCTATTGCTTTGGTGACCACACATGTCCCTATAATCGAATTGACCCGAATAATTCCAACGACGGTGCTACCTACTTCTCAATAGTGGGATAGTACTGTCTAAAGGACTCTTACACACCTTAATTCTTTAGAGTAGGTAGATATCTCCTGGGTACTTGCTCTTTCAAAAAACAAAAACAACTTTTCGCACCTACACTTTCAAAAAGTTTTCAAACAAATACTTCATACACTCTTGAGGACAGATACAAGAGTTACCTAGAAGTTTTTTCAAACTAAACTTTTTTCAAAACCCACACACACTTGAAAAGCAAATAAACTTTGAAAACATAGTGAGCAAGTACCTAAGAGCCCGTGGATAACCATGGATAGAAAGGGTGCTAACACCTTCCCTTTCTATAAATCTACCTCCCGAACCGAGAAACATCTCGAAAAGGAATTTTGCTGTGATTTTGTCCTTTCCTTGTTAGAGAACATAAAAGACGGTGGCGACTCTTGCTTACCGCGATATTTCGCGAACCAGCATTTCAAAACAGTCAGTTCTATTTCCACCGATCACAGAACTGGCGACTCTGCTGGGGATATTATAAGTGAGGTGTACCTTAGGATTATACCACTCTTGTTTTCAATTGCTTGCTTTGTTTGCTTTAATATTGTGGGCTTGTTTTGAAGTTTCATAGATCCTAACCCGGATCTGGGGCATACCTTTTAGGTAGCAACAAACTGTGAGGGAACTGTGTGGGGTATACCGACACGGTTGAAGCAGTTGCTACGTTGATGTGGCACTTTGGTGAGTACCGGTAACCCTTGAGTCAAGTCAAGGAGAGTACGGGGCCGCCGCGTGGTGTCGTGAAGCATCAACTGACCTTAGGAACCTTACTTGACCATCCTGGCCTCTTTAGGGGTAGTGAGATGACCGACTTTGGTGCAGTCCGAAGTTGGTAGATACTCGATACTACACTCATTGAGGGTTGTTTTCTTGGAATATTTTGATCGCCAGTTCAGTGGATAAATCAAAACAATGAACATAGAAAACAACCCAATGATATTGAGCTCCTTAGAACCCGGTTACTTTTGATAGGACAGGTTTTGAGCCCACCAACTTCAAGAGGGTAGTACCTAAACTTCATGCCAGCCTGAAATCTAAGGGCTCTTTTGTGTGACTTGTGTGCTTTCAAACTTGAATTACTTGCACATTCTTGTTATCTGACACATGAGTTCCTTGCAGGTTCTGTTTACAGTCCTTAATCTGGGCTTATAACAGGGTTTACTTATATCACTCCACGCATAGCATACCATCATACCATTGCATACATCCTGCATAAGGACTAACCCATTTCAAGGATCTCAAGGGTCTGTGATGCAGGTCATGATGAATCAAAATGTCTAGCAAGGGGCAAAGGGGGATTTATTTTCCTCCAGCCATGATAACTTGAGTCAGGGGCTATGACCCACTCGATATGGTGAGCTTTGACTCTTAAAGAAGGACTCTCAACAACATGAAGTTCCTTCAATCAAGCTACCGGATTCAAATTCTAACAAGTTTCTTTGTTTACCCCGCGAGATCCTTGAAAACATTGCATGCATACATATCATTGCATAACAGGTACCCTTGTTACAAGTCACTTACCTTCTTCGCTGTTTATTTCAGCAATCAGTATGAATCCTACACCATCCACTGAACAAGCTATCCAGGCCCAGAATGCCCAGTTCCAGGAGTTGGTTATGAGCCTAGCCCAAGGTCAACAGGACTTGAAAGCTCTGATTCTGAAAGAGAGGAAGAAGAAGAAGAGAACTGTCTTGTTCAACACCAGACGCAGATCTGGGAACGGAGTACAGAATGAGGCTAAGCGGACTACCTCATCTGTGGGCAAAGACAGTCCCCAAGAGAGAAGGGTTCCTAGTCCCTTGGTCTCCGACAACGAGACGGATTTTAATGATGAACAGTACCCTCCCGCGAAGGACAGGTACAAACAGTTGGAAGACCGGTTGAGCGCTATGGAGATACAGAAAGTGTCCGGCCTGGACTTCGAAGATCTAGGTCTATCCTCTGGGGTAGTGATCCCACACAAGTTCAAGGCACCTGCCTTTACGAAGTACGACGGGGCTTCCTGTCCTAAGCTTCATCTCAGATCATACGTAAGGAAGATCCAACCGTATATTGCAGACAAGAATTTATGGATCCATTTCTTCTTGGAAAGTCTTTCAGGGACTAAACTTGAATGGTTCTATCAGCTGGATGGAGCCAGTATTCGTAACTGGGAGGACTTGGCTACTGCGTTCTACAAGCAGTATCAGTATAATTCCGACCTCGCTCCTATGCGTACCCAACTCCAGGGTATGTCACTAGGGACGGGTGAAGGATTCAAGGAATATGCGCAAAAGTGGAGAGACCTTACTGGAAGGGTGCAACCACCTCTGACCGACCGTGAGCTCGTTGATATGTTCCTGGGGACCCTGTCTAGTCCGTTCTTCAACCATCTGATTGGGAATTCTTCTGCTGGGTTTACAGATTTGATCTTGACCGGGGAGAGGATTGAAGCTGGTATCAAGGCTGGAAATATTCAAGAAGCTGCACCTTCTGATGCTCATAAAAAGCCTTATCATGGAAAAAAAGAGTCCAATGTTGTGCATGGTAAAAAGAGTCGTCATGATCAACATGTAGGGGAAACCCATATCTCCAATCCTATGCCTGCTCAGCAAGTACAGGGGCATCAACATAATGAGGTCGCACCTAAAAGATAGTTCACTAAGATCAACATGACACTGGCTCAAGTGCTACAGCAAATGTTGAAGGCAGGGCTGATTACCTTAAGGGCTCCTCTTCGGAATCCAAATACTTCCGCTCCTAACTATCATCCCAATAAGAGGTGTGCATACCACTCTGACAGCCCGAGGCATACTACGGACAACTGTTGGACTCTGAAGAACAAGGTCCAAGACATGATTGATGCCAAGGAAATCCAGTTTGAAGCACCAGAGACTCCAAACATAATCACTGCTCCTTTGCCAAATCATTGAAAACTTTTGTTCATTCGAATGTTCAAGTTGTATTTTTCTTTGATTGTTCAAACATTTTATTCATGTCATACGTTGTTATTTCATTAATGCATTACACGTGTCTGTTTTGAAGTAATTGTGTTTACTATATTCAAAATTGCTTTTATTTTTTGATATTCAACTCTCGATTGAAAACTCTAAGCCTCTTGAGGGAGGATGACGAAAACGATACCACGATCTTTACAGTATGCTTTTGGACAAACCCCGCTGATGAGGTACAAGCATTGTTTCAAATCCTAAACAGTGGAGTCATAAGGAAGATAATCCCTCGTCAACCCCTTCGAGCCAAAGAAGTAGGAGTTTTTCTTTTTCACAAAAAATTAAAACCCTTAATCATAACCTGGGGCAGGGTAGTCTTCTCAGTTGATCCAGGTGCACAACAAATGGCATCAAAAGAAGTCCTTCTGAAACAAAAGACAGTGATGGTTCCGAATAATCATAAAAGATAGGCAGTCATTATTTCCCAAAAATAAAATCCCAATAAGTCAAAACCTATGAAGGAGACTTACAAAAAATGGGGCATCCCGCTGACTGTAATCACAAAAGAAACAGTTCATGCAAAAAAACAGGGATAATGAAATCAAAAAGAAAGAGGTCCTATAAACCCTCAACAAAAGAGAAATGACTGCTTGTTCAAAATAAACTATCAATATTCGAACCATTACTGGAATATCCGAGCAAAGACTCAAACAAGGTCTAACGCACGATCAACTGAGTTTAGGTTTGAAGAACATCACGGAGAGCGGGTGGGTACAAATAAAATTTTAAGCCTTTATCCTTTGTTTCTTAAACCGTGAACCAGGCCACGTTATAACCATAAAAAAGTCCTAGCTGAAGCATGGGTTAGTTTGAAAGCATACTGTTACCAAAGGTATCCTGACTCCTTAAGGCTCGCTGTAAAATCTTGAGTTGACATCACATTTTACAAAATTCACTGGTTTTACTGAAAAATGCATTTTCCAAAACTTCAAGACAGACATAAGCTTTGCATTTTTAAATAACATTGTTTGCATATGATTATTTGTTCGCACAACATAGAAATTCGCACGACAAATATCCAGTGAACAAAAGTCTTCTCAACAAGAAACACTTCCAACCAAGGGGCATGGCATGAGCATTGTCCATCATCTGGGGCAGTTAAGTCAAGATTCAGAGAATCTCTCAAATGCCAAACAGCTTGGGGCAAATCTCCGCCCGAGTCACTTGGGGCATTGGACATGAATTCTGACAATGAATCTTACATAATCAAACATCTTCTGGTGGCATAGCAACACAACGCTACTGACAGTGACAACTCTCTGCACTCTGAAAGCATGGACATAGTCGAAAAAAATACTACGTACAATCAAAGACCCGCTAGGTCGACTGGCCTAGGCAAAAATAAGGGCTTCCCGGCGAACCAAAAGGGTTTGGGCAAAATAAGGGATGAAAATGAAAAAATCTGTACACCCGGCAAGTCGAAAACCTGAAAAGGCGGCTTGGGCAAAAATGGGTATCCCGGTGGACTGAAAACCCGAAAGGGCGGTCCAGGCAAAAATTAGGGATCAAAAGCGTACGACTATGTCCCAGCATCTCGTTACTTGCCTACCAGAAGAAGATTTGTCAATCGGCAATCATCAAGCACCTCCACAGGTACCTTCTCCCACAGAAGCTGGGGCAATAGAAATGGTCCAAACTGTACACGCTGTTCTGTCCTCCAGGTACCAAGGTATATATTCAGCTGAAGAATATGGCTAAGATACCTTCACTCCCCGCGGGAGTAAGACAAATCAATAATACTCTCTCCAAGCAGAGTTGGTCTCCCATCAGCCCCAAAAAGGCACAGTATCCCTAGCAAGTCAGCAACACTCTCCCCAAGCAGGGTTAGTCTACTGTCAGCCTTAAGGAAGTTGGATATCCCCAGAAGATCTCAATATTCCCCAGTGGAGTATACAGATATTCCTTAACAAGCATCCCCGGCAATCTTAATATAAGATTGTTCCCCGGCGGAATACAGACACCCCAGTGGAGCCATATCCCCAATACAGTCCAGAAGTTTCCCCAAGAGAGTTGAATCAATATCCCCAGTAGATTCTGGAAGCTTATCCCCAGTAAATCCCGGAAGCTTACCACCTGCAGAGTATATACATCTCTCCCCGACCATATTCAAAGGTTATTCCCCACCAGAGCCTATAATTGGGTTATCCTCAGCTAATTACCACGGAAAGATCGTCCTCGGCGAAGTTCTTGCTATCCCCCAGCGGAGTTCATCAAATCTTCCAACATAAACCTTGCAAGTTTGAAAGAGGCCCCGAAGAATCCGAATACATCTTCCCCTTACTACCATTCGAACGCCAAGTGTGCTTATCATTCAGATAGCCTGGGGCACGACACCAACAATTGTTGGGTCCTCAAGAATAAGATTCAGGATTTGATAGTTGCTAAAGAAGTTGAATTCGACGCCCCTGAAAAGCGAAATGTAATCTCTGCTCCAATGCCAAAGCATGGCCACAATGCTCATGCTGTTGAAGAAGATCTTTTTGTTACCACTGTTGATGATTTGATAACACCACTACCAATAATCAAGTTGAATTTGCTGAAGGCTGGGATTTTCCCAGGTTGTGAAGAAGATTGCTGCCTTTGTTCATCCTTACCAACCGACTGCCCATTGTTGAAGTTAGGCATCCAACGCCTAATGGATAACCAAGAAATCCTTTTTGAAAAGACTCTTGTTACACCGACTCCTGTCAATGATATTTCGATAATTACCATATCCACCAATATTTCCAAGGTCTCTGTGATACGGTGGGAGAACTGACTTGAGGTTTTGCGTTTGTGTTCGCAAATGTTTCGGTTTAGCAAGAGTCGCCACCGAATTTTTATTTTATCCTAAGGAAAGGTCAAAAAGCACAGGAAAGACCTTTGAGATGTTTTCTTGGGTTCGGGGAGTAGATTATAGAAAGGGAAGGTATTAGCACACTTTCTATCCATGGTTATCCATGGGCTCTTAGTTACTTGTTTAGATCACTTGCTTTGCTTTTCAATTGTTTGAAATGGTGCTCTTCAATTGTTTGAAATGGTGCTTTGTGTGTGGTTTTGAAAGATGTTTTGAAAAGAGGCCATCGTTGTGGCAACCTTTATAATGATTCTTTGTTTGAATGTATACAAAGGTGTTTTTGTCTTTTGAAAAGTTTTCAACGTTTGAAAGTAGGGTTTTGAATTTGTGTTGTGAAGTGTGTTTTAAAAATAGCAAGGATGTTTTGCAAGCTTTGATCAAGTAACTAAGAGTTATCTACCCTATTTTACTCAAAGGTCTTTCTTATGTTTTTAACCCTTTTAACAGTGTTGCTTAACCATTGTATTTGGTGAACAACCTTGTGTTAGGATGTTAAACGGGACAGGCGCATGTCATCGTATAGACCATGATAGCAATTGTGTCAAGTATTTTTTGCAATTTTCTTGAGGGACTTGATCATTTTGGTTTAGGCAAATCAGATAGCGTCATCGAGGGACTATGATCTTTTCTTTTGTTTTTGTTTTGCCAAAGTACTTGACATGTATACCATGGCCCATTTTTGAAGGCAACAATTGGATTGTAACCCTAGGGGTGCAAGTGTGCATTCTGTTTATTTTTCATGTATTTTCTCTTTGATTAGGTCAAACTATTTGTTAATTTGATTTTTGCATATAAACCCTAATTCTCTAATCATGGCATAATTGAAAGCTTAAAGGTGCGAGAATTTAAGTCCTAAACTATTACAACATGATATAGGGAGGGGGTACAAATTTGAATAAGGGATTATTTTGCAAGAAATTAAACCCTAAATTATTACAACCAAATTGAATTTGCAAGGCATAATATTTAAATGTACAATATTTAAATAAAAATACAATAAATAAATATTAGATAAAATGTATTATGCAATAAAAGGTTTTTTATGTATGTAAAGTATCTTTAAATGGAAATAAATGTAAAGAAATAAATAAAAAGTTAATTTTAATTATTTTTAGGGTAAACCCTAATTCCTTAAAGAGATGGTATTATTTTTGTGTTTTTTTTTTATTCTATGCTTTTAATAAAATAAAATATGTATATATATATATATGTATATATATATATATATATATATATATATATATATATATATATATATATATATATATATATATATATATTAAATATATTAAGTGTGTAAAAAAATAAAGTAAATTATTTACAAAAATGTATATATTTCAAGAAAATATTTTCAAATGTGAATAAAAATAATAAATGAAAATAAAAGTATTTTTTATATTATTCTTAAGTAAACAAAATAATATAAAGTATTTAAACATTTTAATGTTGGAAATAATTAAAATAAATACCAAATAAAATGTAAAAATTTATGAAAATATTTTTTAGGCATTTTTTATGTTTGGAAATAAAATAATAAAGTCAGAAATGAAATTTAAATGCAAAAATAATAAATGTACAAAGAAATGGGCCACGGGGGTGTGAAACTGAAAATGGGGGTGTCAAAAGTAGGAAATAGCCAGGCCCAGCCCAGCTACTTCATATTCTTCCTCTGTTCAAACAAAAACACGCGCCTTCTGTGTACAAACTGCCAACTCCTGGAAACGTGATCCTTTGACAAAACTCAAAACATGAAACTTGTAGAGCATCAAACAACGATTTCAACCATATAAAACATTAAATATAACTCTCAAAGACCAGAGAGAATTTCTCTGGCCCTAATTTCTAACCTAGTTTTTTCATAAAGTTCATGGATGAAATTCTCTTAGCACGATTAATATAAATGAAAACTAAGCACATGTATGGTTTCAGGGCAATGAATACAACATCTTTCATTCACAAACCTAAGTCTAAATGTTCCTAAATAGAGAGATAGAAGTTCATGAAATACTTGTTTCAGTTGAGTTCGAGCTGGATAATGCAGCAACTTTCAATGGGGCCTGAGGTTCTTTTGATCTTGCTTGATGTCCTCTGAACCTTTCCCAATGCTTAGTTTGTTTTGAAGTGGCCTGAATCGTGCTACAGAACTCAACCTACAAAGCTTCCAAACAAAAATGGTGATGTGTGTAAATGGAGTTACAACCATTTGTGAATGGTCTGGACAGCTTAGGTATATTGTTTAGAATGTGTTTGAGGTGATTTTGGACAAAACGCACGAGGGGATTTGATTGTGGCTTGTGATTTGCAGAACTGGCCCTGTTTTGGGCAGAAATGGAGATTTTGTGCACAAGGGGGTTAGAGAGGTCAAAGACTCGTGTTTCTGGCTTACAAGGGTATGAGAAACTTGTTTGAAAACTTTGCTTGAGTTCAATATATCAGATGTGTGAGTTATGGACTTTTGGCCATTTGACTTGTTTTGAAAGCAAAGTTTGAAGTGAAATGAGATAGGCCTGTACAGGCTATTTCCAAGCATGCACCAACTTCTTGTACCTTTGCCTAAGTTTGTGGAACTTTGTTTCTGCAAAGAAAGAAGTTCAAAGCTCAAGAAAGACAACTTTGTAAAAGTTATGCTTTATGAAAATGGAAGTGTGATCTTTATGCCAAAAATGGAATTATTCAATGTACAATGATCCCTTGATCAGGACAATGCCTCTAACCAATGTATTTGCATTCAATTTTTGAGTGTTGAAGGGTTTAGAGACCTGTAATTATGTACTAAGCTAGTTTGGCCAGATTTGCAACTTGGTATGAACGTGTATTGGACATGGTTACAAAGTGAGTTTTTGCCAACTTTAAGCATTCGATTCTCCCTAACCACAAAGGTGTTTGAGGATTTCTTAGACAATTTAGAAATATTGCAACATGTACTATAATCCATATTTGAAATGCAACTTAATACTCCAAGTTGAACTATGTGAAAAATGGCCAAGAAGATGGGTCAAAATCCTGCCTAAACTAGGGCAAAATTTCTCTAAGTTAAAAGTTTTAGGTACCCTTGTTCCAAAAATCATAACTTGAGATCCAAGTTTCTTTTGGGAAAACTTTGTGAATAAAAGTTGTAGACTTTGTGATGGACTACAACTTTCATTTTGTAAGTTTTGATTGAATCCCTTTTCATCTTGGTGAAAATGTGGGGCAAAGTTAGGAAAAAATAAGAAAATTTTATAACTTAGAAAATTTATAAGTTATGAAAATTTTCCCTTTTAAACCCTAATTTGCAATTTAGGATTTCTTGATGAGCAAGTTTCATAGTTTGACATGTCTTGATGAAAAATGACCCTTGGCACTTGATCTTGACCAAAAAGTCAAAGTTTGACTTTTCAGTGTATAGTCAAATTTTGATCAGTTGACTGGAAAATTCATTTGTCAATCCTATGAATTTGAGATCTTTTAAACTTGTTGAATGGGTCAAGATGATGTCATTGAGTCCTTGTATCCATGCTTGGGCTTGATTTGCCATTGACTAGGTCAAACAGTCAAAAATTGCCTTTGCACAATCAAAACCCTAAAAATGACCATTTTGCCCTTTTGGTGATCTTATCAAATTTCTTGTGGAATTATGATCCAAACTTGATCAAATGGTTCATATGAGTTCATAATGTTGATGTGGGTCAAAATTCATGAGGTTTGACTGTCAATTGGCCACAGTTGACTTTTTTCCCCAATACAGCTGATTTCTAGGTCAACTGTCCAATTGACTGGGCAAAACTTTGATTCAAGGCTTGAAACTTGGTATGGGCAAACTTATGAGTCCAACATGAAGTAAGAAAGTCACTTTGGGAATTGTGGGTCAAAACATCCCTGTGCAAACTCAAACCCTAATTTAGGTCAATAGTGTAATGAGGTGTCTTGAGCAGAGCAAACCCTAGCTTGATCTTTAGTTCCAAGAGTCTTGTGATGAGAAATGTTGATGAAATGGAAGGGCAAATTTTGGGGTACAACAGTCTCTAAAAGACCTGCTAAGATTACATCCTCTCTGAAGACTGTACCTTTGAAGATAACCTTGCCCGGGCCCGTCCCGTACAAGTCTGACAGATCAGTACCGTGGAACTATGGTGGAGAAATCTACTACCACGGTATTAAACAAATTGAATCAACTGAAGAGAGTTCTGATGAAGAGGCTTCCAACATTGGAAACATTGCTGGAACGAGAAAAATCACCCACAGTGGAAGAATTTTCTCTCCAGAGATTGCCCCTCCAAAGGCAATCTTTTGACCCTCAGCTGCTCCTAAGGTTACCCCTGTATCGGTCAACATATCTGCAAGAACTCCAATTATTGAAGAAGTTGTAACTCATGCAGTTGTCCCCTCTGCTGCTGATGATGATAGAGGGAAAGGGATCCAATAAGAGCCTGTCAGGACGAGGGCTCAACCATTGGTCATCCCTGAAACCTCTCAAAAAGAAATGGAAGAGATTTTGAAAATAATCAAGAAAAGCGATTATGATGTTGTGGAACAACTGGGGCAAACCCCCTCAAAGATCTCTATGTTGTCCCTGCTGCTTTGTTCAGAAGCTCATGCTAAAGCCCTGATCAGATTTTTGAAGACGGCCCATGTGCCACAGGAAACCTCCGCGGATCAGTTCAAGGAATGTGTAGCTAGCTTAATGGCTGATAATGGTCTAGGATTCTCCAATTTCGATTTAACATCAAAAGGGAGAAAACATAATGACGCTTTGCATGTTTCGGTGGAATACAGAGGGACTACCCTAGCACACGTTCTGGTAGAAACTGGTTCATCGCTGAACGTCTTGCCAAAGAAAGCATTGGATAGGTTGGATTGTGAAGGCCTAACCCTGAAACCCAGCAACATCATTGTCAGAGCCTTTGATGGTTCTAAAAGGATGGTCCACGGGGAGGTGGACATCCCGATTAAAGTGGGAACTGAAACCTTCAACTCCACATTCTATGTGATGGACATCCGTCTTTCCTATTCTTGCTTATTGGGAAGACCCTGGATTCACCATGTTGGAGCCGTCACTTCTACTCTGCATCAAATGCTCAAGTACCCTGTTCAGGGGAAAATTATAACTGTTCACGGCAAAGAGGAATACATGATAAGCCATCTAAATTCTTTCCACTATGTAGAATTGGATGGTGAATTCATCGAAACCCCTTTTCAGCATTTTGAAGAGGTAGCTCAGGAGATTGCGGCAACCAAGACAGTGTCTTCTGTACCCTTGATTACCAGACCTCTGCCTCGGATGTCGTCTCTCAAAGATGCAATGGCTGTGATTGAAGAAGGAGAAAGCACAATCTGGGGGCAGCTTCCCGGCATTCCTTTTAAGTCAGATAAATTCGGCTTGGGTTTCACTACTTCTGCTCAAAAGGATGTACGCCGCACCCGTGCTAGAGGGCCACCAGTGAAGATCACCCATCATGTAGTCAATGCTTTGGAGGATAGTGAAGAGGAGAGCAACTTGGAAGACTGGATTTTCCCTACTGTTGACGGAGGACTATGCAACTGGGAGGCAAAAGACTTTATTCTGATTACCTTCATACCGCAGTAATTTATATTTCAAACATTTTTGTTGGTTTGTAATAATTCTCAAACAATTCGTACACTTTTAACCTTGTGCCTTATCCGAGGCACATAGGTCCATTTGTAAGGGTTTGATTTTTCGTCTTCATATGCCATTTTAATGAATCATGGACGTTTTCACATATAAACTTTTGTGTTAATTGTCTTTCTTTTTACATTTTTATTTGTTTAAAGGTGGATATCTCTTACACACACACACTCACAAATGCAGGTACCCTTCCATTCCGGATTCCATGGGTAACAATTCTGCTATGGCCTTCAGTGACGCTGAAGATCTGGTCTACCATGCCGAATACAAAGGTAAGGAAGATTTTGAGGTGCCAGGAGAATTGGCTAGACTGCTACAACAGGAATAAAGGGCTATTCTACCTCATGAGGAGCTGTTAGAGACAATCAACTTAGGTACTGACGAAGACAAAAAAGAAGTCAAAGTGGGTTCCAACCTAGAGCCAAGTGTCAAGGAGCGCTTGATTCAACTGTTGAATGAATATGTTGAGATTTTCTCCTGGTCCTACGAAGACATGCCGGGACTTGATACGGACATTATGGTACACCGTCTAGCCACAAGAGAAGACTGTCAACCAGTTAAACAGAAAGTCCGCCGCATGAGGCCCGACATGTCAGAAAAGATCAAAGCAAAAGTTATGAAGCAATTCAATACTGGATTTCTTGTTGTTACTTCCTATCCATAATGGGTTGCTAACATTGTGCCTGTGCCTAAGAAGGATGGAAAATTGAGAATGTGCTTGGATTACAGAGATTTAAATAGGGCTAGCCCTAAAGATGACTTTCCACTTCTGCACATTGACTTCTTGGTTGACAATACAGCTCAGCACAAGGTATTTTCTTTCATGGACTGATTCTTAGGCTATAACCAGATCAAAATGGCACCTGAAGACATGGAGAAAACTACTTTTGTTACACAATGGGGTACGTTCTGCTACAAAGTGATGGCATTTGGACTGAATAATGTCGGGGCAACCTATCAACGCGCCATGGTAGCTTTGTTTCATGATATGATACATAATGAGATAGAGGTCTACGTAGATGACATGATAGCCCGTTCACAAACTGAAGAAGAACACCCCGACCATCTGCAAAAGCTGTTTGTCAGGTTGAAGGAATACAAGCTCAGACTGAACCCTAACAAGTGCACTTTCGGATTCCGGTCCGGTAAACTCTTGGGTTTCATTGTCAGCAACAAAGGCATCAAGGTTGATCCTGCCAAAGTCAAAGCTATACAAGAAATTCCTGCTCCTCGCACTGAGAAGAAGGTCAGAGGTTTCTTGGGACGCCTAAACTACATTGCTAGGTTCATCTCTCACCTAACATCTACCTGTGAACCAATCTTCAAGCTGTTGAAGAAAGATCGGGTGGTTAAATGGAATGATGATTGTCAAATTGCTTTCGATAAAATCAAGGAGTATTTGCTAGAACCTCCTATCTTGATGCCACCCGTCGAAGGAAGACCGCTAATCATGTATCTGATTGTCCTAGAGAATTCAATAGGGTGCGTACTGGGCCAACATGACGAGTCTGGCCGAAAAGAGCATGCCAATTATTACCTTAGCAAAAAGTTTACCGACTGTGAGACCCGATACTCGCTGCTCGAGAAAACTTGTTGTGCTTTGGTATGGGCTGCTCGTCGGCTAAGGCAGTACATGTTGACTCATACCACTCTGCTGATATCTAAGATGGATCCGATCAAGTACATCTTTGAGAAGCCTGCTTTATCCAGAAGAATTGCTAGATGGCAGATGATCCTGACGGAATACGATATATAGTACACGACCCAAAAATCTATAAAGGGGAGTGTGCTAGCCGATCATCTGGCCCATCAAGCTGTCGAAGATTACCAATCCATGAGGTTCGACTTCCCTGACGAGGATATCATGACATTGGACAACATTGAAGAGAACATGCCATATGACGGACCTGAACAAAGGATCCCGATGGACCCTGTACTTTGATGGGGCCTCCAATG
Source organism: Vicia faba (assembly GCA_948472305.1). NCBI lineage: Eukaryota > Viridiplantae > Streptophyta > Magnoliopsida > Fabales > Fabaceae > Vicia > Vicia faba. Next base: position 1,169,611,516 of record OX451739.1, read on the forward strand.
CACTTGGCAACGGTATCGACGCGGTACTCATCTCCCTAGAAGGTTGCCATACACCTTTCACAGCCAGACTTTGCTTTAACTGCACCAACAACATGGTAGAGTATGAAGCTTGTATATTTGGTCTCAAGGCTGCAATAGACTTGGGAATCAAATCCTTGATTGTGTTTGGGGACTCAGCTTTGGTTATCAGTCACATCAAAGGAGAGTGGGATACAAAACATCCAAACCTCATCCTTTACAAAGAACATGTCTTGAAATTGTTACCATATTTCGAGCAGATTACCTTCGAGCACTTCCCGTGAGAAGAAAATCAGCTAGCAGATGCTCTAGCTACAATGTCATCCATGTTTAAACTTAACTGGGATAATGAGGCTCCCCAAATCACCATTTAGCGGATGGACGAACCTGCACATTGTCATGAGATTAATATCGAAGAAGTAGTGGACCGACCATGGTTTCATGAAGTCAAAAGGTATCTCAAGGTTCAGGAATACCCTGAAGAAGCTTCAGTCAATGACAAAAAGTTCTTGAGGAGATTCTCAGCTAAGTTCTTCCTGAGCAATGGTATACTCTACAAGTGCAATCATGATTGCATTCTACTCCGTTGTGTGGACAAGATTAAAGCTTAACAGATCATGGTTGAACTGCACAATGGTACCTTTGGCACTCACTCCAGCGGACATACGATGTCTAAGAAGATTCTACGGACAGGCTATTACTGGTCTACCATGGAAGCTGACTGCTATCAACATTCCCGTACTTGTCACAAATGTCAAATCTATGCGGACAAGGTACATATACCTCCAGTTCCTCTTAATGTCTTAACAACTCCTTGGCCATTCACTATGTGGGGAATTAACATGATTGGAGAGATCAAGCCTACAACATCCTATGGACACCGTTTCATTCTGGTGGCCATTGATTACTTTACCAAGTGGGTCAAAGCAGCTTCCTTCGCATCCGTCACAAAGAATGTTGTTTCCCGCTTTATCAAGCAGAACCTCATTTGTCGGTACGGCATCCCTGAAAGGATCATCACTAAAAATGGTACAAACCTTAACAACACTATGATCACCACCTTGTGCGAGCAGTTCCAGATTCAACATCACAATTCATTTCCCTATAGGCCAAAGATGAACGGTACTGTCGAAGCTGCGAACAAAAATATCAAGAAGATCATACAAAAGATGACAGTCACCTACAAGGACTGGCATGAGATGTTACCGTTTGCTCTTCACGGGTACCATACCACGACACACACATTAACTGGGGCAACACCCTATTCCTTGGTATATGGCATGGAAGTTGTTTTACCTATCGAAGTTCAGATTCCCTCCTTGAGAATCATGAAGGATGCTGGTTTGAGTGAAGACGATTGGATTCAGACCCGGCTTGATCAACTTAATTTGATTGACGAAAAGAGACTTATTGTTGTTTGCCATGGTCAGACGTATCAAAAATGAATGATCAAGGCTTTCAACAAGAAAGTCAGACGCCAGGTATATCAAGTCAGGGATCTTGTAATCAAGTGGATCATCTTGCCGCAAAGTGATCCCAAGGGAAAATGGACTCCTACTTACGAAGGACCATTTATGATCAAAAACATCTTTTCTGGTGGGACAATGATATTAACCACCATGGACGGTGACGACCTGTCACACCCTGTGAACGCAGACATAGTCAAAAGATACTACGCATAAATGACCCGCTAGGTTGACACACCTAGGCAAAAAAAAGGGGCATCCCGGTGAATCGAAAACCCGAAAGGGCGGTTCAGGCAAAAGTTAGGGATAAATAAAAATCTGTACACCCGGCAAGTTGAAAACACGAAAGGACGACTTGGGCAAAAAAGGGTTTCCCGGTGGATCGAAAACCCGAAAGGGCGGTTGTGATCGGTGGGAACGAGAACTATCTGTTTTGGAATGCTGGTTCGCGTTTGCGTTTGTTTTTGCAAAATGTCACGGTAAGCAAGAGTCGCCACCGTCTTTTATTTTATCCAACAAGGAAAGGACAAAAGCATAGAAAAATTCCTTTTCGAGATGTTTCTCGGGTTCGGGAGGTAGATTATAGAAAGGGAAGGTGTTATCACCCTTTCTATTCGTGGTTATCCACGGGCTCTTAGGTACTTGCTCACTATGTTTTCAAAAGTTTGCTTTTCTTTGTGTTTGTGGGTTTTGAAAAGAGTTTTGTTTTTGAAGAGAGTGTAAGTGCGAAAAGTTTGTTTTGTTTTAAAAGGAGCAAGTACTTAAGAACCTCTACCTACTCAAAAAGGAATTTAATTGTGCAAATGTCCTTTAGACAGTGCTATCCCACTATTGATGAGTAGGTAGCACCGTCGTTGGAGTTTTCGGGTCAAATCGATTTGAGGGACGTGTGGTCACTAAAGCAATGTTAGGACGCCTTAGTGGTAACCCTAATGTCTTAGATCATTTTTATCGAGGCAACTTTGATCTTTGGACAGGAGGGCGACCTCTAAAACATCCTATACTTAATGACCACGTTCGAGGCAACCAAGTGAGGTGTACCCTAGGAGTGGCATTTTCAAGTGTGTCAATTTTTAGCTATATTATCCTTGCATGTCATGGTGAGCTATTGTTGATTTTAAGTTAAGAGTTAATCTTGTCATGCATAGCCTAGTTAGCATACATCTAAACAGTTAATACATGTACAGGAATTTAAAGTGCGGGAATTGAAAATCCTACGCTATTACAAGGCTTCAGGGAGGGGGATTATTTACATGTCCAAAAATTGGGGGAATAATGCAGGAAAGTGTAAAAGTCTTAGTTAAGCTATTACAAACCAGTAGGTAGTTACAATAAAATAAACGCGCGTGAATCTGAAAATAACCTCTAAAAATCTAAGAATAAAATCTTTTTGTTGTTTTATTTTATTTTTGAGAAAATGATCTAAATCTACTTAATTTTAGTTTTGGAAAAATGTTACAATAATTAAATGATTAATTAACAAAGTTAATTTAATAGAAAAAAACTAGCTTAATGTTTTTGGTGATTTTTTTATTTTATTTTAATGTTAATTAAAAAAAGGAAAAAAATATTAAAAATAAGGATAAAAAACAAAGGAAACAGGCAGCAAATAAAAAAAAGCATAATTCTGGAGGCCTGGGTCGAAAGAGGTGTGGGCTGTCTTTCGACCAAGTGAAGAGGCTTGATCGAAGGTGCTTGAGGGGCTGCACTTTTGGGGGTGTTCGATCTGGATATGTCATCCTTCGATCTGGAAATCCTGGATCCAGTTCGAAGCTAAGCTGCTAAGCTTCGAAACTCTGAACATGATTCTGAGAATATCTTTCCTGCAAAATGAAACAAATGTTAAAGGTCCAGGGGGGACTTTACCCCCCCCCCCCCCCCTGATTCGAATCTCCTCCCAATTCTGATTCTTCCTCAACGTGAATCTGCTGAATCTGGGCCTGGGTTTGTTTTATTCTGAGGTTCGAAGGGGAAACTCATATCGTACCCAAGTAATGGCACGATCTCACCTTTGCACTTCAGCTTACATGCAACACAATCAGTAATAACAAAAATACATATGCAATGTGTATTTAAATGCCATGAAGGTGAAATTTTGGTTTTGCAAACCCTTACCAATTGAAGATGTATGATCTGTGGCTCTGGGTGTGGAGCTGTTCGCTGGATGACTGCTTTGGCTTGGATGAAAATGCTGATAACCTTTGGTGGGTTATGGGCAGCGTATCTCCAAATCTTTCCTGTTTCTTTTCTCTATTTTTTCCTCTGTGTTTTTTTCGTCCTCCGTAATGTGCCACTGGCCCTTGTATTTATAGGAGTGTGGGGGTTTAGTAATGGCAAGAGACAGCCAATTAAACAAACCATTAAAGCCATGAGACAAGAATCAGACACATTAAAATATTTCCTTTTTTTGAAATATTCGTGTCTCTTGAATGAACCTGGACACTTTTGAATTTCGAATGCCTTCAGGCCCTGCTCTTCGATTGGTCCTAAGTTGCCTCCTTAGAATGGACTTCTTCTGCTTCAACTGCTTGATTTGAAAAGAGTCATTCTGGTCGAATCAGCTCTTTGGGAACAGAAAAGGCAAGAATCTGGCCTTTAACTCAGGAATTAAATCCACAAACAGCATTTAATTATTTCTATATTTGCAAGGGAAACATGCCATTTTCTCATGTTCAGTGTACCTGGACGTGTTTTTTTGAGTGCCCTCTTGATGGCCTCTTTCAAATGGCCTGGAAGGAGTTCTTCAAATGGCCCTGGTCCAAATATCAATCGAAGGGTATTAATTAAAATTCCAATCAAAAGGCTTTGTTAACAGGCCAATCGAAAGGTGCTGTTCATGCTAATCGAAGGATCCCTTGACATGCCAATTGAAAGGCTTGGCCCAGGGTGCCAAACGAAAAGGTCTTTCAGAATCCCAATCGAAAGCCTTGACACAATGCCAATCGAAGTACTTTTCCATAATGCCAATCGAAGTGCTTGTCCATAATGCCAATCGAGAGGCTCCTTCAGAATACCAATCGAAGGGTCTTTCAGAATGCAAATCGAAGTGCTTGTCCAGAATGCCAATCGAAAGGCTACACCAATCGAAGGGTTTTTCAGAATGCAAATCGAAGTGTTTGTCCAGAATTCCAATTGAAAGGCTCCTTCAGAATACCAATCGAAGAGTCTTTCAGAATGCAAATCGAAGTGCTTGTCCAGAATGCCAATCGAAAGGCTACACCAATCGAAGGGTTTTTCAGAATGCAAATCGAAGTGTTTGTCTAGAATGCCAATCGAAAGGCTCCTTCAGAATACCAATCGAAGGGTATTTCAGAATGCAAATCGAAGTGCTTGTCCAGAATGTCGATCGAAAGGCTCCTTCAGAACACCAATCGAAGGGTCTTTTAGAATGCCAATCAAAAGGTACTTAAAGTACCACTCAAAAAATTTCTTTTTCCTTAGGCAAGAGTTTCTGGTCAACCATGTAGGGGGAAGACTTTGGAAAACATGAGAGGGCAAATTTTGGGGTGCAACAGTTGCCCCTGTTCAATTTTCTTAAACCTGAGGATATAGATTGGCTTTCGAGCTTTTCGTGATCCGAAGGTGGAAGATAATTAAACACTAGAGTGCCCAGAAATTTGCACTCGCATGGTGTAGTATCAGCATTGTGATGTCAGGAATGGGCTTACAGATGCCATTTGGAGATTGTTGGTAGGTGGTTTTGTCTTCGTTGACGGGTTGTCTCTTTTGACGAGTTGTCTCTATTGACGGATTGTGCCTCAGAAAAATCTTTAGGAATCGATTTAAGTGATTTTGTCTCCATTGACATGCTTCACCTCAGAAAAATCTTTAGGAATCGATTTAACTGATTTTGTCTCCATTGACATGCTTCGCCTCAGAAAAATCTTTAGGAATTGATTTAACTGATTTTGTCTCCATTGACTGGCTTCGCCTCAGAAAAATCTTTAGGAATCGATTTAACTGATTTTGTCTCCATTGACTGGTTTCGCCTCAGAAAAATCTTTAGGAGTCGATTTAACTGATTTTGTCTCCATTGATTGGTTTTGCCTCAGAAAAATCTTTAGGAATCGATTTAACTGAACCAGACAAGGTCTTGGAATATCTTCAACTGGATCGGCATCAGAAAAATCTTTAGGAATCGATTTAACTGGACCAGAGAAGGCCTTTCGATATGGCTGAGAATTTAACTGCATCCTTCCTGAAAGGTAAAGGTCAGTCATATGCAATGCATGATATGGATCAAGCAATGATGTTCTCAACATAAATGAGATTGTGTGGTATGATGCGTTTATGCATGTATCATGATGTATGGAAATGTAATGTTTTAGCTGGGGGAAATAAATCCTGGATAGCTTGTTGGAGAATAGAGTTGAATTCTTCGTTTTTGCTGGGGATGACAAATGAAGATGATTGCAAGAATAAACCTGCAGGAGAGGATGACTCCGTTGGGGAATAAACTGATGAGGAGATTACTCCGAGGGGAATTACTCCGTGGGGGAGAGATGTTCTGCTGATGATTTTAATGATAACTCCGCTAGGGATTCCATTGATAAGCTCTGTTGGGGATTTCAATGATGAATTCCGCTGGGGATGGATTACCGTTGCTGGCGATATTGAATCTGTTGAGGATAGAAGTCCTGCTTGGGGAAAGAAAGAACTTGGCTAGGGATGATCTTTCAGTTGCAACTTGCTGAGGATAACCCAGTTAGACTCTTGTGAGGATAACCTTCTGAATTTGGCTGGGGAGATTTATTTTGTACTCTGCATGGGATAAGCTTCCAGAATCTACTGGGTAGGATGACTTAATCCTGGCGGGGAAGCTTTTTTAGACTGCGCTGGGGAAATGGCTCCAATGGGGGGTATCTTGTATTCCGCTGGGGAACATTCTTATACTCCGCTGAGGAATATTAAGACCTTCTGGGGATACCAAGCCTTTTCGGGCTGGTGGTAGATCAACTCTACTTGGGAAGAGTCTTGCTGATTTGTTCATGGTTGTAAGTCTCAGTGGGGAGAGCTACCATTATTGTTTTTATTCTGCGGGGAGTGAAGGTATCTTAGCCATATTCTTCAGCTGAATATACCTTGGTACCTTGGTGGACAGAGCAACTAGACAGCTCGGACAAATCTTATTGCCCCTGTTTCTGATATTACTAGTAATTCATCTTTCGTTTCGCATGTAAGTATTCATGATCAGCAGTTAACGTCAAATGCATATAGCAAAAATGAACATTGAACGTTCTTTGCAAAACAAAACAGATAAAGGAAAAATAGTTTGAAATTTGTTTGAAAATGAATTTGTATTGATTTTGAAGTTTGGCCTGTAAATAGGCGTTTTGTACAAGAGGCTGATGTCCTGGTAAGAGAACGCCGCTGAACAAAATAGAATTTATACAATTTGTGAAAAGAAAACAAAACAGCTATGTGAATAGTCCCACTGGGTTCCAGCTCTGCTATTGCCTTTATATCTTCAAGCATCTCATCACTTTTCTGCTTAGTTGAAGATGAATCTGATTGACTGGCGTCGTCCGAGCCTGATAGTTGATACCGAAGTCTGAATGCGTAGTGATCCAATGAGACATAGTGTTACGCTTTAATCCCTAACTTTTGCCTGGACCGCCCTTTCGGGTTTTCAGTCCACCGGGATACCCATTTTTGCCCAAGCCGCCTTTTCAGGTTTTCGACTTGCCGGGTGTACAGATTTTATTTTATTTTCATCCCTTATTTTTGCCTGAACCCTTTTGGTTCGCTGGGAAGCCCTTATTTTTTCCTAGGCCAGTCAACCTAGCGGGTCTTTGATTATGCGTAGTATCTTTTTACTATGTCTGCATTGACGGGGTGAGGAAGGTCGTCACCATCCATGGTGGTTAGAATCATCGCTCCTCCTGAGAAGATGTTCTTAACCACAAATGGCCCTTCGTAAGTAGGGGTCCATTTGCTCTTGGGATCACCTTGAGGTAGAATAATGCACTTGATTACCAGGTCCCCAACTTGATACTCTTGTCGTCTGACTTTCTTGTGAAATGCCTTGATCATTCGTTTTTGGTACGTCTGACCATGACAAATAGCAGTAAGTCTTTTTCGTTGATTAGATTCAATTGATCAAGTCGGGTCTGGATCCAGTCGTCTTTGCTCAAACCTGCATCCTTCATGATCCGAAGAGAGGGTATCTGAACTTCAATAGGCAAAACTACTTCCATGCCATAAACCAAGGAATAGGGTGTTGCCCCTGTTGACGTCCGTGCTGAGGTATGGTACCCATGAAGAGCAAATGGTAACATCTCGTGCCAGTCTTTGTAGGTCACTGTCATCTTCTGCACAATCTTCTTAATGTTCTTATTTGCTGCTTCGACAGCCCCATTCATCTTCGGCCGGTAGGGAGAAGAGTTGTGGTGCTGTATTTTGAATTGCTCGCAGAGCTCAGTGATCATTTTGTTGTTAAGATTGGTACCATTATCTGTAATGATCCTCTCTGGTACGCCGTATCGACATATCAGGTTGTGCCGAATGAACCGTGCCACGACGTTCTTGGTTACCGTAGCAAAAGAAGCTGCTTCAACCCACTTCGTAAAGTAATCAATCGCTACCAGGATGAAACGATGCCCGTTGGATGCCGTAGGTCTTATCTCGCCGATCATATCAATGCCCCACATTGCAAAAGGACAAGGTGATGTCAAAACATTCAGAGGAACTGGAGGAATATGCACCTTATCAGTATAGACCTGGCACTTGTGACATGTCTGAGAATGCTGATAACAGTCAGCTTCCATTGTGGACCAGTAATATCCTGCCCAAAGGATTTTCTTTGCCATGGTATGTCCACTGGAATGAGTTCCGAAAGTACCTTCATGCAGCTCTGCCATGATCCTTTCTGCTTCAATTTTATCCACACAACACAGTAAGGTTGAGTCATGGTTACGTTTGTAAAGAATGCCATTGCTGATGAAGAACTTTGCCGCGAACCTTCTCAGAAACTTCTTGTCGTTAACAGATGCACCCTCGGGGTATTCTTGAGCTTCAAGGTACCTCTTCACTTCATGATACCAAGGCTTTTCTGTTACCTCTTCGGTCTCAAGATCACAGCAATGTGCAGGTTCATCCAATTTCCAAATAATGATCTGGGGGGCCTCGTTGTCCTATTTGACTTTGAACATAGAAGACATCGTAGCTAACGCGTCCACCAACTGATTCTCCTCTCTTGGGAAGTGTTCAAAGGTTATCTCCTCGAAGTGAGGAAGCAACGTCAATACATACTCCTTGTAAGGGATAAGATTTGGGTGTTTCGTATCCCACTCGCCTTTGATCTGACTGATCACGAGAGCGGAATCTCCGAAGACACTCAGAAACTTAATCCTTAGGTCAATTGCTGCTCGAAGACCCATGATGCATGCTTCATACTCCGCCATATTGTTGGTGCAGTTGAAACATAGTCAGGCGGTAAGTGGAGTATGTGAGCCTTTAGGAGATATGATCACAGCGCCAATGTCGTTACCCAAAGCGTTCGAAGCTCCATCAAAGTGCATAGACCATCGGAATCATTCCTCAGGTCCTTCATCCGGTCCAGGTGTCTCACAATCAGTCACTACCATGATATTCTCGTCCGGAAATTCAAAATTCATAGACTGGTAATCATCCACTGCCTGATGTGCCAAATGGTATGCCAATACACTTCCCTTGATTGCTTTTTGAGCCGTGTACTGGATGTCATATTCAGTCAAGATCATCTGCCATCTTGCTATTCTTCCGGACAAGGCGGGCTTTTCGAATATATACTTGATTGGATCCATCTTTGAAATCAAAAAAGTGGTGTGAGTCAACATATACTGTCTCAGCCGGCGAGCATCCCATGCCAAAGCGCAGCAAGTTTTCTCGAGCAGTGAGTATCGGGTCTCACAGTCGGTAAACTTTTTGCTAAGGTAATAAATAGCATGCTCTTTTCGGCCAGACTCGTCATGCTGCCCCAGCACACACCCCATTGAGTTGTCAAGTACTATCAAGTATAATATTAGAGGTCTCCCTTCCACTGGTGGCATAAGAATGGGTGGTTCCTGGAGATACTCTTCGATTCTTTCGAAAGCGGCCTGGCATTCATCGTTCCAACGCACCACTTGATCTTTCTTCAACAGCTTGAAGATTGGCTCACGAGTAGCAGTTAGATGTGAGATGAATCGGGCAATGTAGTTTAATCGTCCTAGAAAGCCTCTGACCTTTTTCTCTGTCTTGGGAGCTGGAATCTCTTGTATGGCTTTCACTTTGGCAGGGTCCACTTGAATACCTTTGTCGCTCACGATGAAACCTAGCAGTTTGCCAGACCTCACCCCGAAAGTGCACTTGTTCGGGTTCAACCTCAGTTTGTACAACTTCAATCGGTCAAACAGCTTCTGTAGATGGTCAAGGTGTTCCTCCTCAGTTTGGGACCTCGCAATCATATCGTCGACGTATACTTCAATCTCATGATGGATCATGTCATGAAACAAAGCAACCATGGCACGCTGGTATGTTGCCCCAACATTTTTCAACCCAAAAGGCATGACCTTGTAACAAAAGGTGCCCCACTGAGTAACAAAAGTGGTCTTCTCCATGTCTTCAGGAGCCATCTTGATCTGATTATAACCAGAGAAACCGTCCATAAAGGAGAAGAACTTGTGCTGAGCAGTATTGTCAACCAGAACGTCGATGTGAGGCAGAGGGAAGTCATCCTTAGGGCTTGCCCTATTCAAATCCCTGTAGTCGACACACATTCCAACCTTACCATCTTTCTTCGGTACCGGAACCACATTGGCAACCCACTGAGGGTAAGAAGTTACTTCTAGAAAACCGGCGTCAAATTGTTTCATAACCTCAGCCTTGATTTTCTCAGACATCTCTGGACGCATACGACGAACCTTCTGTTTTACCAAAGGATAGTCTTCCTTGGTAGGCAGGCGATGAACCACAATGTCGGTATCCAACCCAGGCATATCTTCGTAAGACCAGGCAAAGATTTCCACGTAGTCATGCAGCATTTGAATCAACCGTTGTTTCACACTAAGCTCCAGATTTGCACCGATCTTGACTTCCTTTTTATCTGTCTCAGTACCCAGATTCATTGTTTCTACTAGCTCTTCATGTGGCTGAATGGCCCTCTCTTCCTGGAGTAGCAGTCTTGCAAGTTCACCAGGCACTTCACAATCATCTTCACCTTCGTCTTCGGCTAAGTTGATCGGATTTTCGAAGTCATAACTGGCAGTAGCAGAGTCGTTACTAGTGAGATCCAGAGTGGATTGAGACCTGTATATGTGAGTGTGTGTGTAAAATAGCTGTTTTGCAATATATAATAAAGAAAGACAAGGAGCGCAAAATTTGAAATGCAAAACGTCCAATGCTTTTATTAATGATATATGAAAGTGGCACACAAAAGCCCTCACAAGTGAAGCCACGGTGCCCCGGGTAAGACACCGGGCCATAAAGTTTTACAATATTGTCTGTTACAAATTCAAAACAAAGAGTTCATTACTGGGTAACAAAAGTAATAGGGATGAAGTCCTTTGTCGTCCAGTTTTTTGGTCCACCGTTGGTCGTAGGATAGATCCAGCTGTCGAATTCAGACTCCTCTACGTCATCTTCGATGGCATTTACTCCCGAGTTGCTGATGAACACAGGAGGTCTTCCAATCCTTGCACTTCGAACAGCCCTTTGAACTTCTGCAGTGAAACCCAAACCAAACTTATTAGTCTTCTGAGTGAAATCAGGAAGTCGGCCCCAGTTTTCATACTCGCCCTTCTCAATAACAGCTCGGACATCCTTTAAGGAAGCCATCTTCATAGGAGAATCTTCAATCACAGTCTCAGCCGATGCCAATGTCTGAGGAACCTCTTCAAAGTGTTGAAATGGGGTCTCAATGAACTCCCCATCCATCTCTATATACCAGAACGAGTTGAGGTGGCTGACCATGTATTCCTCCTCCCCTTGTATTGTCACAATCTTCCCTCTGACCGGGTACTTCAACTTCTGGTGGAGCATTGAGGTTACGGCTCCAGCTTTGTGGATCCATGGACGACCCAGCAAACAAGAATAGGATGGCCGAATGTCCATCACGTAAAATGTAGAATTGAAGACCTGAGAACCAACCTTGATTAGAATATCAACCTCACCATGCACCATCCTTTTAGACCCATCAAAGGCCCGGACAACAATGTTACTCGGCTTTAGCTCCAAACCTTCGTAATCCAGCCTGTCTAGAGCTTTCTTTGGCAAGACGTTCAATGAGGAACCAGTGTCAACTAACACATGTGCAAGACTAGTGCCCCTGCATTAAATGGAGACATGCAGGGCATCGTTATGGTTCTTCCCTTTAGCAGTCAGATCAGCGTCGGAGAAACCTAAACCATTATCAACAGTTAAATTGGCCATACAATCGGTAAACTGATCAGCTGATGTCTCTTGTGGTACGTGGGCCGTCTTCAGGAAGGTAATCAGAGGCTTGGCATGGGCCTCTGAACACAACAGCAGTGATAACATAGAAATCTTGGATGGGGTTTGCCCCAGTTGCTCAACTACATTATAATCACTCTTCTTAATAATCTTCAAAATCTCTTCCATCTCCTGTTTGGAAGCTTCAACAATGATTGTCTTTGGCGCCTCCGTCTGGGCAGGAATATCAGTGGTGATCCCTTTGCCCCGAGCGTTAGATGACTCGGCGACAGGGATAGGAACAGGGACTTGATCAGGAATGGCAGCAGGTACACTTGCAGGCTTAATGACAACATGTCTTCGGACAGTTGGTGGAGCAATATCAGGTGAGAAAAGTCTACCACTGTGGGTGACTTTAGTAGGCCCAGTAATGTTGCTGACGCCAGTATCAGCACCGAACTCTTGCTTAACTCCAAGAACATAAACATCTGCCCCATAGTGCTAAGGGACAGCTTTGTCAGAGGTGTAGGGGATGGGCCCCGGAACAGTGATGATTATGGGTGCGGTCTTCGGAACAGATGTAATTCTAACAGGCGTCCTCGAGGGAGCCTTGGAAGAATTATCGAAAATGGTAATGATGGCAACTTCTTCAGAATGAACGGATGGAAAAGAAGTCTTCTCAAACAGAATCTCTTTACTATCCATCAGGTTCTGGATACCTGACTTCAGAGATGGGCAACCAGTTGGTAAAGCAGAACACATATGGCAACCTTCACCACAGCCCGGAAATAAACAGGCTAGCAACAGGTTCTTCTTGATAGTCATCAGAGGGGTAACAACATCATCCACAGAAACTACAAACAAGTCTTCCTCTACATCATTCACTCCATGCTTGGGCATGGGAGCAGTCACAACATTAGGCCTCTCAGGCGCCTCAAACTCAATCTCCTTTTCATCGATTAGGTCTTGAACGTTGTTTTTCAGACTCCAATAATCATCTGTATTATGCCCCGGGCTATCGGAGTGATAAGCACAACGGGCGTTAGGGTTATACTTCGTTGATGTAGTATTTGGATTCCTTGGAGCTTCTTTTAGAGTCACCAGATTGGTATTCAGCAACTGTGGCAACATCTGAGACAAAGTCATGCTGAGACGAGTGAATTGCCTTCGAGGTCTCTCGTCCCTTTGTTGGTTGTGATGCTGAGGAGCACCAGCAGGTTTTGAAATAACAACCGCATTAACAGCTTGGTGGTGTTCAGGTATATTCTGTCTTCTTGAACTGTAGACAGCACTGGAATCTTTCTTAAATGGTTTCTTCTCGGTGCTCGATGAGGCACCCTTCTGTATCTTTCCAGCCTTAATACCAACTTCAATCCTCTCACCAGTCAAGATAAGGTCTGTAAACCCGGCTGAAGATCTTCCAATCAAATGGTTAAAGAATGGACCAGACAGGGTCCCTAGAAACATATCAATCAGTTCACGATCAGCCAAACGTGGTTGCACCCTTCCGGCCAGGTCTCTCCATTTTTGAGCATACTCTTTAAATCCTTCACCCGCCCCTATTGACATACCCTGGAGTTGGGTACGCATAGGAGCAAGGTCGGAGTTATACTGATACTGCCTATAAAATGCAGCAGCCAAATCCTCCCAGCTGCGGATACTGGCTCCGTCCAACTGATAGAACCACTCAAGCTGAGTCCCTGAAAGACTGTCTTGAAAGAAATGGATCCACAAGTTCTTATCAGCAGTGTAAGGTTGGATCTTCCTCACATATGACCGGAGATGCAGCTTTGGACAGGAAGCTCCGTCATACTTGGAAAAGGCAGGTGCCTTGAACTTATGGGGAATCACCACCCCAGATGATAGACCTAGATCTCCGAAGTCCAGACCGGGCACCTTCTGTATTTCCATAGCGTTTAAACGGTCCTCCAGCTGTTTATACTTATCCTCAGCAGGAGGATACTGTTCTTCATCATAGTCTGTCTCGTTGTCGGAGACCATAGGGCTAGGAGCCCTCCTTTCTTGTGGACTATCTTTCCCTCCAGATGGGGTGGTCAGCTCAACTTCACTCTGCAGCCCGTTTCCAAACCTGTGTCCGATGTTGAACAAGATGGTCCTCTTCTTCTTCTTCCTCTCTTTCAGAATCAGGGTCTTTAAGTCCTGCTGACCCTTAGCTAGGCTCATGACCAACTCTTGAAATTGGGCATTCTGGGCTTGGAGGGCCTTGATAGCTTGCTCAGTGGAAGGTTCAGCAGACATGATGATTGCTGAAATAAACAGTGAAGAAGATAAGAGACCTGTAAAAGGGTACCTGTTTATGAAGTGCATGAGATGAAATGTGTATGATTTCAAAGACAATCGGGATTCAAATTTGTAAACAAGAAAGGAAACACACTTTATTAGATTTAACTTCAGAATTTAAATTGTTCAACAAATTTCCCTTAGGCGTTACAAGAATGGAAATACTGAAAAGTAAATAAAAACTGTAAAAGAAATCATCAAAGGTCCATCAATGCTCTCATGGCCTCTTCTTCTCAGTGCGGATATAATCATTCAGGATCCGCTCGTTCTCCAGTTGCTTAGTCAGCTTCTGGATCTTCTATTCTTGTTCATTGAACCTCTCCCGATAAGAATCCCGTTCTTCCCGCAGTTGTGTCCAAGACCTCTTCAGTGTACCAATATCAGTGGGCATATGAGGATGGAGAATAGTTGGAAGAACCCCGTCTTTATCAGCAACTTCAAGAGTAATAGGCCTGACAGCTTCGTATGGCATACCTAACTTCTGGGCACGGATGCGGACCCATCTGAGGTATGGCTCCATTGGCAGAGAAGTCTTTGGTCCCAACTCATGTGGGTCAGATTGGTGAACTCTATCCCAAGCCCTGATGAATCTACGACACAACTCGTCGCTATCTCCCTGAAAATCAAAGATGATATGAGGCATCAACATCTCATGAGGCCATTCTCTTTTGGCTCTTCCAAACTGACGGAGAGCTAAACATGGGTTATAAGAAATTCCTCCATGGGTTCCGATCAATGGAACATTAGGATACTCCCCACAACGATCAATGACAGTCACCTCATCCAAGCCTTTGAGAGTCCAGATAATGTCACTATTAGTAAGAGACATTACCCTATAAGCCCAGCCCATTCCTTCTTTGTTCTTCAGTACGGACTTAGGGAGGTGCGAAATAAACCACCTCGACAATAAAGGAGCACAGCACATCAAAGTTCCCCGCTTTTGGGCAGTACGAGCATAGAGCTGATGAAGGATATCACCCAAGAGAGTGGGTACAGGGTTCCGAGAGATGAAGATCTTTATGGCATTAACATTAACAAAAGTGTCAGGATTTGGAAACAATACCAGACCATAGATTAAGAGAGCTAGAATTTCCTCGTACGCTTTGAAGTCTAAGCCATCCTAGAAGTAATTAGCTTTGTCAACCAGAAACTTAGCCAAAAAACCCTTAGCTCCACTTCTAGCCTCCCAGTTGGCCATTACCTCCTCTTTGGTCAAGTGAAGGGCTGCAGCAATCTCTTCAGGCTTGAGAGTCTTTTCCCAACCAGTAAATGGAGTCTTCTCCAAAACAGAGATACCAAGCAACTCAGAGAACTCTTCCAGGGTAGGAAACAACTGGAAGTCTTGAAAGGTGAAGCAATGATATAGCGGATCATAAAACTGGACCAAGACGCTCATCATTTGTTCGTCCAACTTTGAGGTGACTAAACTGAGAAGAGAACCATGCCTCTTGATGAAGGAAGTAGTGTTTGGAATCCTGACAACCAACTCTTTAAGCAAAGTAGGTACTTGAACAAAGTGGATCCGAATAGTATTCCTTCGCATGGGCATCATGATATCCTACAAAACAGAGCAAAGATGAAACCCTCTTGTCTTTGAAATAGGTTAGTCCTTATGCAAGATGTATGCGATGTTATGATGTTATGATGTCATGGTAAAGACATACCACAAATATTCACAAAAGGCAAACATGGTAAAGGCATACAAGTCACACAAAAGAGCCCTTATATTTCAGGCTGGCATGAAGTTCAGGTACTACCCTCTTTCAGTTTCAGTTGGTTAAGACCTGTCCTAAAAAATAGTAACCGGGATCTAGAGGATCTCAATATCACTGACTATCCTCAATCGGTCATAATTCCAGTTTAGCAATCTTTTCTTGCAGCCGGAACCATCGCGAGAGTTTAGTCTCAATGAGTGTAGCATATTGCTACTGTTCTATGGCCAAGTTGGTCAATTTAAGGTTCTAAGGTCAGTTGGTGCTTAATGACTCCTCAGAAGACCCATATTCTCCTCGTTTCAACACAAGGGATATCGATACAGACCAAGGTGCCACACCAACGTAGCTACTGCTTCATCCGTGTCGGTCTATGCCGGACAGATCCCTCACAGTTTATTGCTACTTACCTAAAAAGGGTACCCCTAGATCCGGGTTAGGATCTATAGAACTCCAATACAAGCCCACAAAATTTAAAGCATACAAAGCATACAATTGAAAACACAAGTGATCTAATCCTTAGGTACACCTCACTTATATAAGATCCCCAGCAGAGTCGCCAGTTCTGTGATCGGTGGGAATGAGAACTGACTGTTTTGGAATGCTGGTTCGCGTTTGCGTTTGTTTTTGCAAAATGTTGCGGTAAGCAAGAGTCGCCACCGTCTTTTATTTTATCCAACAAGGAAAGGACAAAAGCACAGAAAAATTCCATTTCGAGATGTTTCTCGGGTTTGGGAGGTAGATTATAGAAAGGGAAGGTGTTAGCACCCTTTCTATCCATGGTTATCCACGGGCTCTTAGGTACTTGCTCACTATGTTTTCAAAAGTTTGCTTTTCTTTGTGTTTGTGGATTTTGAAAAGAGTTTTGTTTTTTAAGAGAGTGTAAGTGCGAAAAGTTTGTTTTGTTTTAAAAGGAGCAAGTACTTAAGAACCTCTACCTACTCAAAAAGGAATTTAATTGTGCAAACGTCCTTTAGACAGTGCTATCCCACTATTGAGGAGTAGGTAGCACCGTCGTTGGAGTTTTCGGGTCAATTCGATTTGAGGGACGTGTGGTCACTAAAGCAATGTTAGGACGCCTTAGTGGTAACCCTAATGTCTTAGATCATTTTTATCGAGGCAACCGTTTCGAGGCAACTTTGATCTTTGGACAGGAGGGCGACCTCTAAAACATCCTATACTCAATGTCCACGTTCGAGGCAACCAAGTGAGGTGTACCCTAGGAGTGGCATGTGCAAGTGTGTCAATTTTTAGCTATATTATCTTTGCATGTCATGGTGAGCTATTGTTGATTTTAAGTTAAGAGTTAATCTTGTCATGCGTAGCCTAGTTAGCATACATCTAAACAGTTAATACATGTACAGGAATTTAAAGTGCGGGAATTGTAAATCCTGCGCTATTACAAGGCTTCGGGGAGGGGGATTATTTACATGTCCAAAAATTGGGGGAATAATGCAGGAAAGTGTAAAAGTCTTAGTTAAGCTATTACAAACCAGTAGGCAGTTACAATAAAATAAACGCGCGTGAATCTGAAAATAACCTCTAAAAATCTAAGAATAAAATCTTTTTGTTGTTTTATTTTATTTTTGAGAAAATTATCTAAATCTACTTAATTTTAGTTTTGGAAAAATGTTAAGATAATTAAATGATTAATTAACAAAGTTAATTTAATAGGAAAAAAAATAGCCTAATGTTTTTGGTGATTTTTTTATTTTATTTTATTTTAATGTTAATTAAAAAAAGGAATAAAATAGTAAAAATAAGGATAAAAAACAAAGGAAACAGGTAGCAAATAAAAAAAAGCATAATTCTGGAGGCCTGGGTCGAAAGAGGTGTGGGCTATCTTTCGACCGAGTGAAGAGGCTTGATCGAAGGTGCATGAGGGGCTGCACTTTTGGGCGTGTTCGATCTGGATATGTCATCCTTCGATCTGGAAATCCTGGATCCAATTCGAAGCTAAGTTGCTAAGCTTCGAAACTCTGAACAGGATTCTGAGAATATCTTTCCTGCAAAATGAAACAAATGTTAAAGGTCCAGGGGGACTTTACCCCCTCCCCCTGATTCTAATCTCCTCCCAATTCTGATTCTTTCTCAACGTGAATCCGCTGAATCTGGGCCTGGGTTTGTTTTATTCTGAGGTTCGAAGGGGAAACTCATATCGTACCCAAGTAATGGAACGATCTCACCTTTGCACTTCAGCTTACATGCAACACAATCAGTAATAACAAAAATACATATGCAATGTGTATTTAAATGCCATGAAGGTGCAATTTTGGTTTTGCAAACCCTTACCAATTGAAGATGTATGATTTGTGGCTCTGGGTGTGGAGCTGTTCGCTGGATGACTGCTTTGGCTTGGATGAAAATGCTGATAACCTTTGGTGGGTTATGGGCAGAGTATCTCCAAATCTTTCCTGTTTCTTTTCTCTATTTTTTTCCTCTGTGTTTTTTTCGTCCTTCGTAATGTGCCACTGGCCCTTGTATTTATAGGAGTGTGGGGGTTTAGTAATGGCAAGAGACAGCCATCTAAACAGACCATTAAAGCCATGAGACAAGAATCAGACACATTAAAATATTTCCTTTTTTTGAAATATTCGTGTCTCTTGAATGAACATGGACACTTTTGAATTTCGAATGCCTTCAGGCCCTGCTCTTCGATTGGTCCTAAGTTGCCTCCTTCGAATGGACTTCTTCTGCTTCGACTGCTTGATTTGAAAAGAGTCATTCTGGTCGAATCAGCTCTTTGGGAACAGAAAAGGCAAGAATCTGGCCTTTAACTCAGGAATTAAATCCACAAACAACATTTAATTATTTCTATATTTGCAAGGGAAACATGCCATTTTCTCATGTTCAGTGTACCTGGACGTGTTTTTTTGAGTGCCCTCTTGATGGCCTCTTTCAAATGGCCTGGAAGGAGTTCTTCAAATGGCCCTGGTCCAAATATCAATCGAAGGGTACTAATTAAAATTCCAATCGAAAGGCTTTGTTAACAGGCCAATCGAAAGGTGTTATTCATGCTAATCGAAGGATCCCTTGACATGCCAATTGAAAGGCTTGGCCCTGGGTGCCAAACAAAAAGGTCTTTCAGAATCTCAATCAAAAGCCTTGACACAATGCCAATCGAAGTACTTGTCCATAATGCCAATCGAAGTGCTTGTCCATAATGCCAATCGAAAGGCTCCTTCAGAATACAAATCGAAGGGTCTTTCAGAATGCAAATCGAAGTGCTTGTCCAGAATGCCAATCGAAAGGCTACACCAATCGAAGGGTTTTTCATAATGCAAATCGAAGTGTTTGTCCAGAATGTCAATCGAAAGGCTCCTTCAGAATACCAATCGAAGGGTCTTTTAGAATGCAAATCGAAGTGCTTGTCCAGAATGCCAATCGAAAGGCTACACCAATCGAAGGGTTTTTCAAAATGCAAATCGAAGTGTTTGTCCAGAATGCCAATCGAAAGGCTCCTTCAGAATACCAATCGAAGGGTCTTTCAGAATGCAAATCGAAGTGCTTGTCCAGAATGCCAATCGAAAGGCTCCTTCAGAACACCAATCGAAGGGTATTTCAGAATGCCAATCGAAAGGTACTTAAAGTACCACTCAAAAAATTTCTTTTTCCTTAGGCAAGAGTTTCTGGTCAACCATGTAGGGGAAGACTTTGGAAAACATGAGAGGGTAAATTTTGGGGTGCAACAGCGGTCCAGGAAAAAGTTAGGGAATTAAAGCGTATGACTATGTCTCTTCGGATCACTTTAAGGAAAATCTCTTCACAGACAAACTCCGGGATTCTGATCAACTCAATCATCTTCGGACAAAGTAACGAATGGACAAGATATTCAGAGTTACGAAGGCTATAGCAGAATGGGAACCCCATGGAATTTTTACACATAGCCATCTTTCTTTGTATAAAATTTTTCTCATTTTTTATGACAACATTCTCTTACTAGGATGTCTGTCTCCTTTGTACAAAATACTTACACAAAGTTAATACAAAGATACTTCAAAGTGCAGAAAATTGTTTTCCTTTTCTTCTTTTTTACACTTGTGTTTTATTTGAAAACATCCAATGATTTATTAGATGAGCATATGCATTTGAATATAATCACTGTTTACAAATAAACGAAATGGGAAAGAATAATTACTGACAGGTTGAAAGTATAGGAAAACGTCTTCAGGCTATTCCAGGAGAAATCCCATGCAGTACATCATCTAGATCCCCAATGGAGCTAAAACCTTGAAATACATATCTCCGGCGGAGTTATAATTTCAAACCCTTAATTCCCATCAGAGGTAAAACTTCAAACTCCCAATCTCCAGTGGAGTAAAAATCTTGAACTACAGACCCGCAGCGAAGATGAAACCTTCTTCCCCAGTCAAGTCAAATTTCCAACTGCTAATCCCCAGCGGGAACCATTCAGTCTTCCCCAATTTCCCCAGCAAGTTGTCTTAAAAGTCTGAGAATCAACCAGATAACAGTTAGCTTTTATCCCCAACCTAGGATAATCCCCCAATAGATTCGCATACAACCCAAACTCCTGATCTCCCCAGCAGGATAGCTACTCCCCAGCAGGATAGCTACTCCCCAGCAGTATAGCTACTCCCCCAGAGTTTTCACTTACTCTCCAGCAGTAAGCCTTCTTCTCCACAGAGTTTTTACTCCCCAACAGAATGAAGATCCTCATTCTTGATTCCCCGGTGAAGTTGCCAGAGTCTTCATTACTCCCCAGCATGAATTCATCAAAATTTTTAATCCCCTGCAGATCCAAGATTTTCTTTCTTGACTCCTCAGCATGAAGTCCCCGGGGATTCAAATTCCCCAGGAGATTGAAGATTCTCATTCTTAGTTCCCCGCTGAAGCCATCAGAGTCTTCCTTATTCTCCAGCAGATCAAGGTTTTTCTTTTGTCTGATCCCCAGTAGAGATTGACATAGTTTTCCCTATTCCCCAGCCGAGTAAGGATACCCATTATTTAACCCCCAGTAGAAGTCTTCAAAGTTCTCTGGATTTCCCAAGCAGACTTCTCGAGTGGTTTGACATTACTCTCACAACAGATTTTGTCAACACTCCAACTTCAAGACGTGAAGGATTCTCACATCCCCATAGAAGTTATCAAAGATTTTAATCTCCAACAACGGTCAAGGATTTATTTTCCCCGACAGCAGTCAAGAGTTTTATTATCTCCAGCTATCAAAGATTTATTTTCCTCAGCAATACAGCAAATCAGCTTACATGCACATACATTACATTCATATATCATAAACATTGATAAAACACATTTATTACATCATACATTTCATGCAACATAACTTTGTGTTTCAGCTAACATATTACCCTTTTCAGGATAAGATTAACAGCCATCTTTAACAAATATTCAAAGATTTCAGATATAGTACGCTTACACTCCAGACACGGAAGTCATTCTGCTAATCATTCATATCTCTTATTCAGATACAGTACGGATACACTCCAGACACGGAAGTCATTCTGCTACTCATTCAGATTTCTTATTCAGATACATTACGGATACACTCCAGACACGAAAGTCATTATGTTACTCATTCAGAATTCAAAGTCAAGATACAGTTCAGATACGCTCCAGACACGGATGCCATTTTGTCACTCATTCAGACTTCAACAATCAGATACAGATTAGATACGCTCCAGATACGGAAGCCTTTATATTTCTCATTCAGATTCAACTATCAATTTCAAGTTTAGATACACTCTAGAACCGGAAGTCATTCTATCACTTATTCAGATCCCAGTTACAGTTCAGATACACTCCAGACACGGAAGTCATTCTGCTACTCATACAGATCTCAACTTCGGATACAGTCCAGACACGGTTACCATTTTGTCACTCATTCTGATTTTCCCCAGTCCAGATGTGCTCCAGGCACGGAAGCCATTATGTCGCTTATTCAGATTTCAGATTCAGATACAATACAGATACACTCCAGACACGGTAGTCATTCTGTTATTCATTCAAGAATCAAATACAGTTACAGCTTGGATACGCTCCAAACATGGACGACATTCCATTGCTCATACAGATTCAGTCTCCAGATACAGTTCAGATACGTTCCAGACACGGATACCATTCTGATACTTATTCTTCCAACTTACAACATACAATTCAACAAACATTTTTAGATGGCATCTTTAAGCCCATCTCCAACAAGATTCTATCACATATCCAAATGGCATCTTTAAGCCCATTTCCTCAACTACATTTTGACGAGTGCAAATTTACGGGCACTCTAGTGTCCAATCATCTTTTACCTTCTAGTCACGAACGACAAACTCGCCAATCTAACTCTTCAGGTTCAAGAAAATTGAACATGGGAAGTTGTTGTACCCCAAAATTCGCCCTCTCATTTTATCAAGATTCTCCTCACAAGACCTCTTGGACTCAAGACCACATTAGGGTTTGCTCAGCTCAAGACCTCTCCTTGCACTAATAACCTGAAATTAGGGTTTGAGTTTGCACATGGATTTTTGGACTTCCAATGCCTCATGTGACTTTCATACTTCATGTTGGACTTCTAAGATTGCTCATACCAAGTTTCAAGCCTTGAATCACTTTTTTGCCCAGTCAATTGGACAATTGACCTAAAAATCAGTTGTATTAGGGAAAAAGTCAACTGTGGCCAATTTACAGTCAAACCTCATAATTTTTTATCCACATAAACATTATAGACTCATATGAACCATTTGATCAAGTTTGGACCACAACTCCTCAAGAAATTTAATCAGATCTTCAAAAGGGCAAAATGGTCAAAATTAGGGTTTTTGACTATAGAAGGGCAATTTTTTATTTTTCACCTAGCCAATGACCAATTGGGTTCAAGCATGTTTTCATGGACTCAATGGCACCATCTTGACCTAATCACAAGATTCAAAAGATCTCAAATGCATTGGATTGACAGATGAATTTTCCAGTCAACCGATCAAAAATCAATTGTACACTGAAAAGTCAAACTTTGACTTTTTGGTCAAAATCAAGTGTCAAGGGTCATTTTTCATCAAGATGTGTCAAAACATGAAACTTGTTCACCAAGAAACTTAATTTTGGAAATTGAGGTTTAAGTTTGAAAATTTTCATAACTTAGAATTTTTCTAAGTTATGAAAATTTCTTATTTTTTCCCAACTTTTCCCGACTTTTTCACCATGATGAAATCGGATTCAAAGAAAACTTCCAACATGAAAGTTGTAGTCCTCCACAAAATATACAACATTGATTCACAAATTTTTCCCAAAGGATGATTGGATCTCAAGTTATGATTTTGTGAATAAGGGTCCAAAAACTTTTTAACTTAGTGAAATTTTGCCCTAGTTTAGGCAGATTTTTAACCTAACTTCGTGGCAACTTTTCACCTAGTTACAAGTGGAATCTAAAAATTAATTTCAAAGATGGATTGTAGAGCATTTTACAAGCTTTCCAAAATGTCCAAGAACTCTCCAAGATCATTTATGGTTAGGGAGAATCGAAGGAATGAAAATGGCAAATTCTCACTTTTGTCCAAAGCATTTTGCACCATGTTACAACTTGCAAAGCAGTTTGAATCATGTTTGTACTTGCATTACAGGCCCTAATCCTTTTTACACTCCAAAATTAAAAGCAGATACAATGGTTAATGGAATTTTTTTATCTTTGAAGCTTTGTACAAGGATTTAATCCAAAAATGGCAAAAATGTTACATTGCTACTTTGATAAAGCACACTTTATGCAATTTTGTTTATCTTGAGCATTGAACCTGATCTTTGGCTACAAAAAAGATCCACAAACTTGAGGAAAATTACACAAACTATGCTCACACCTCAAGCTAGCCTGTACAGGCTTTAAGCTTTATCAACTCACTTTTGCTTCAAAAGCAAGTAAGCTTGCAAAAAGTCCATAACTCTTGTATCTGATAAAACCAAGCCTTGGCATCATTTCAAACAACCTCATCATATTGTAACAAGCCTAATACACGAGCTCATAGAATTGAAAACACCCTTAAACACAGAAATCACCATTTCTGCCCAAAACAGGACCATCTCTACAAATCACATTCCAAAACCAAACTGGCTCGTGCGTTTTGTCTTGAATCACTTCAAACACATTCCATACATCACACCTAAGTTGTCCAGACCTTTCTCAAGCAACTGTAACCTCGTTTTCACACTTCACCATTTTCATTTTGAAGCTTTGCAGGTTGACTTCTACAGGGACATTCAGGCAAGTTCAAGGCAAGCTAAGCATTGGGAAAGGTTGAGGGAAGTTCAAGCAAGCTCACAAGTACTTCAGGCCTCACTAAAAGTTGCTACATTGCCATAACCAAACTCAATTGAACATGGTATTTTTCAAATTTCTATCTCCCTATTTAGGCATCATTAGGCTTAGGTTTGTGAAGCAAAATTGTAGTGCTTAATGTCCTTAAGCTGTACATATGCGTAGATTTCATTTATATTAATTGAGCTAGGAGAATTTGGATGATAAACATGCTGAAAAAACTAGGTCAGAATTTAGGGCCACTGAAATTCTCTCTGTCCTTTAAGAGTTAGGTTACAAAATGGATATGGTTGGAATCGTGATTGAAAATGTTATAACTTTCATGTTGTAAATTTTTGATTTCATGCAAGAAATAGAGAGAACAGGATTCAAGCACAGAACCAGGGCGCGCGCGTGTTTGTTAAAAGGTCAGGGATGAAGTGAAGTGGGCCTGACGCTTTGGGCTTGGTTCTATTTGCACCCCCCATTTTGTTATTTGCACCCCCTTGGCCCATTTTCCATATTTTACATATTTTCCATTTCTTTTTATATTTTCTGACTTTATTTATTTTTTCTAAATATTTAAAATCACAAAAAATATTCTCTTAATTTTTCACATTTTATTTTATTATTTTTATTATTTTCTTGGCATAAAAATAGTTTACTAAAAAATATATACTTTATTTTCTTAAATAAAATTGTAAATAATATTAAAATACTTACATATTTTATTTTATTAGATACATATAAAATAATATTTTCATGCAATATTTAATTTTTTTAATATTTTTGTATATATTATTATTATATTTCTTAAACAAAAAATGAACAAATAAATAATACAAAGCATATTTCTATTAAACAAAAAATTAGGGTTTTCACCCCTTTCAAAAAATAATCATTTTATTTTCTTATTTTTTAAGACTTAAATAAATTCATTTTTTACATACATAAAAATTAATACAAAGAACATTTTTGCATATTTACAATTTATTCCATATTTAAATAATTGTTTATTTATTTATTGTTGTATAAATTCAATTGGGTTGTTATAGTAAATTAGGGTTTTATTTTGAGCAATATCCCCTTATTCAAACTTGTACCCCCTTTCCCATAATATTGTGTAATAGTTTAGATTTACTTTATGCATTTATTTATTTCCTATACCATGATAGTAAAAACTAGGGTTTGTATGCAAAGACAAAAAAATCAAACAAATAGCATGACTTAAAACAAGACAAAAAATGCATGAAAAATGGCACACATTGCACACAAGCACCCCTAGGGTTTCATCCACTTTGTTGCCTTAAAATGGCCATGGTATGCATGCTAGGTATCTTGGCAAAATCAAAACAAAACAAAAGATCATAGTCCATCGATGACGCTATCTTGGTTGCCTAAACAAAAATGATCTAGTCCCTCAAAAAACTTGCTAAGATACTTGGCAATATTGTTATCATGTTCATACGATGACCCACGCCCGTCCCGTTTAACATCCAAAGATAGGGTTGTTTACCAAATGCAATGGTAAAACAACAACATCAAAGGAATAAAAATGTGTAGGAAAGACTTTTGATTATGGTAGACAACTCTTAGTTACTTGATCAACTTGCAAACCATCCTTGCTATTTTCAAACAAACACACACAATTTCAAAACATTTTCCAAACAAACTTTCAAACATTGAAACATTTTTCAAAAGACAAACACCTTTGTATACATTCAAACAAGAATCATTACAAAGGTTGCCAAAATGATGGCCTCTTTTCAAAATACTTTCAAAACCACACACAAAAGCACCATTTCAAATAATTAAAAAGAAAAAGCAAGTGATCTAAAACAAGTAACTAAGAACCCATGGAAAACCATGGATGAAAAGGGTGCTAGCACCTTCCCTTTTCATAATCTACCCCCCGAACCCAAAAAACAATCTCAAAGGTCTTTCCTGTGATTTTTTACCTTTCCTTTTGGATAAAATAAAAGTCGATGGCGACTCTTGCTAAACTGCAACATTTGTGAACACAAACGCAAAACCTCAAGTCAGTTCTCCCACCGCATTACACCGGGCATGTCTTCATACAACCAGGAGAAGATGTTAGCATACTCTCGAAGTAACTCAATCAACCCCTTCTTTTATTCACTTTGCAAGGTGGCCCTTATCTTGACTTCTCTCTTTACCTCTTCAGTACCGAGATTGACGACTTATGTTTCTTCTCGATACGGCTGAATGACCTTCTCTTCCCGTCTCAAGAGTCTGGCTAGTTCTTCAGGGACTTCACAATCTTCCTCACTATCTTTGTTAGCATGATCAACTGAATTCTCAAGGATATAAGGAGCCATAGCATTATCATTTCCAACGGAGTTCGAGACGGATCTGCAAGATCGATAATTTTATGTTTTATTTTTAGAAAGTGCAAAAGAATATTTAGAATATGAAAAGAAAAGTATTGCCATTTTTATTTTGAAAAAGTAAAAGTAAAAGAAAAGACAAGGAACAAAATTGTATGCGAAAGTGAAATTTTTCATTCAATGTTAAACGGAGATTGAAACAAAAGGGGCCCCTTCTACAAGCTTTCAGTATGCCTTGGGCAGGACATATGACTTAAATGGAAACAGAAAATTACACGTCAAGGAAAACAAATTCAGGGATGTCCACGACAGTCCAATTGCTGAGCTCCTGGTCCGGTGCAACTTGTTATATAAATCTTGAAATATCTTCATCGTCACCTTCAGCATCTGTGGAGAGTACTTGTCCTTCTTTGCCTACACCAGCACAGACGAACACTTCAGAAATTGGGGGAACCTGCTGTCCTTTGAGAGGAATCCAACCAGCTTGCACGAAGGATAATGGCTGATACCCAAGACCAAAATGGTCTTTCTTCTCTGGCACTTCAATCAATTTGCCCCAACTTTCATGGGAAGGTCTAGCTTCTATGAGGGCTTTGGCATCCTTCAAAGAGGCCAGGGGTATCTCATACTTCCTACATTCCACGACGGGGAATTTGTCAACAGTAACAATCTCCAAAGCTTGAAAGGGCAACTCTTGTACCTCGCCTTCCACTTCCACATAACGGTAGGTAGTCAGATTATTAATCACCATGTCTTCTTCCCCGCAAACGATGACAACTTAGTCATTCGCAATGAACTTCAGGCATTGATGAAGAGTAGATGTCACAACTCCTGCTACATGAATCCACGGACGACCCAAAAGGCAAGTATAGGATGGACGAATGTCCATAACATAGAATGACAAATACAAAGTGTGGTACCAATCTTTACAGGAAAATCCACTTCTCCATCCACCGATCTTCTCGAACCATCAAACGCTTGAACATTTAGAGTGGAGGGCCTCATCATTACTCTGTCCATATTTAGCTTAAACAAGGTGGCCTTAGGCATCACATTGAGTGAAGATCCTGTATCCACCAAAACTCGAGATAAAAGAGTGTTATACCCCAAAATTTTCCCTCCCATATTCTTCAAATTTATCAAGAATCATCTTCAAATGGTTCAAGATTTCTCAAGGGATTGCACAGTTCAAATGCCTCCTAAGCCAGCTGAAATTAGGGTTTTGTTCTTGCAAGGAATTTGAGGTTTTCTATGGCTCAAACAATTCTCATGTGCCTATATACATTGTCAAGCATCTACATGTCAAGTTTCAAGACTCGCAGGGTCAAATTCCACAGTCAAGGGCTTCATTTGCTTCACAATCAACTGCAGGGGTAAAATGGTCATTTTACAGTCAAAAGTCAAAATTTTGGGTCAACATCTTATTTTGAAGCCACAATCATCATTTTATCAAATCTTGATCATGATTCCTCAAGCATGGCTCAAAAATCATCAAGGATGCAAAAGTTTCTATTTTTGGACAGCTGAAAAGTCAAATGTAACTTGACCAGGGCATAACTTTTTCATGGTTAATCATAAAAATCCCATCCAATGCTCATTTTGAAGGGGATGACATTTCCTACAACTCATATTCACATTCCAAGTCCAATAAATGCTCTCACAAAAAGTTATCAATTTCAACATTATAGGTCAATTTCAAAAGTCAACAAAAAGGCACTTTAAGTCAAAGAGCATAACTTGCGATTGGTAAATCCAAATGACATGGGACCAAAGGCATTGGTTATAGGACTTCAATACCTTTCCAAAATGTCCAAGAAGATGTTCATAGGATCCAAATTGAGCAAGATATGCATTGGAGAAGTTGGGAAATTTTTGTGAATTTGCAAAAGTCAACTTTGCTCAAAACACATCATTTTTGCTAATGGGCCTCAAATTTATTCTTGAAACTTTGTCCAAGGCTTATGCACGACCCATTGAGATTAAATGGAATTATTTTCTTATTTTTATTAATTAATTGGATTTTTAATTGATTTTTAATTCATTTAATTAATTTAATTGTAGGAAAATACCAAGATATGATTTCTAAATCTTTTTGTGAAGCAAAAGTGGTCAACATGTGCTGGAGATTTCGTGTACACATCAAGGGGACAAAAATATCCCAATTTGGCAAGGTTTTTTAATCAAAAATATGCAAAAAGATTTGATTGAAAATCAAATATTGAAAACATGAATTCCATGGATCTTTGGGCCAAGACTTGACCTAATTTCCTTCCATTACATATGCATAACCAAACCCTAATGCCATTAACGTGCAAATTGCCGCAGAAACACCATAGCCAATATTGAAAAATCAAAGAAAAACTTGAAATCTGTTTGCAATCTTCAAGGCCAGTTCAAGGCATTTTCTTGATTCTAATACATTGCATAGGTTCCCAGGAACGTGTAGGGATCAAAATCACGTGCTAGAACTCAAGGAATCGCCCATTGCAGTCACACGGTTTACCACTTTTTTCCAATATCATAATCATTGATTCATGCATATTTAACATCTTTTTGTGATTGTTTTGTGTTCATAGGATTCATACGAAGCTAATGGTGTGATTTAATTGCATTGAGACGCCCTGAAACAGAAACTGCCATTGAAGGATTCTAGGGTTTCCAAGCTTTCGAATTAGGGCTTTACAGCACAGGGAAAATTAGGCCTCAAGAGACCTATGGTTGAAACCGTCTGAACATGACGAACACAATGGACATATCGCGCCCTATTTATATAGCCTAGAATTCTATTCGCTATTATTGGCCGTTCTGTTTTGTGGGGGTTAAAAACCCCCCGCTATCTAACTCTATTTTGCAGGCATAAATGAGGAAGACGATGATGTGTTATCATGTGGTTGGACGATTCAAAAAGGGCGCGCGCGTTTTGTTGTCTTACAGCTCAGCGTGTTGTTTTCTAATATAATATTTTCCCTCTATCTTAATAACAATTGAAACGTGCAACTCAGATGGCCAAAGCCTTGGTGTGTGATCATTGAGACCTGGGTTCGATTCCCAGGTCCACCCAAAATTCTTATAATGTTTTTCATAATATGTTCATATGCAGCGCTTGCCAAAGAGTCTACCATGTGCCTTGCACATCAGCATGCCAAGTGTCTTCCCACTCAAATCCAAAGGCCAAAAGGTGAAGACCATCATACTCCTGGTCAATGAACACACAACCAATCAGGAAAAGTCAATGGACTGGCCAACAAATGGGCCTGGAAATTGCTTCAACACCTCCAAGCTGGCCCAGCACCCCTGGTTTACTATTCTTTTTTCATTTTCTTTTTCCTTTTATTTTCTTTAATAACTATTATTATTATTATTGACTAACAAATTATTATTTTCCTAATAAATTCAGAATTAAAAAAATATTTTATTATTTATGTCACTTTAATGATTATTTTGTAAATAAATTCTAACAAATTAATTAGTTAATTAGGTTAAATTTAACTTTTTTCATAATAAATAAAATTAACTTAGAATTAGGGTTTTTCTTTTGATAACTTTTAATTTCTTTTCTTTTATTTCATTAAATATTAAAAAACATCCAAAAAACACAAGAAAATACTTTTTCTTTTAATTAATTAATTAATTAGTTATTAGGTTTAATATTAATTAAGTGCAAAAAAGGACAAATTACTTTCTTTTCTCAAAAAGGGTCAAAACCCTAAGACGTTCCCGATTTAATTTCTTTCGCGCTTTAATTCCTTTTGATTATATTGATGTAATTGTTTCCGAGGATGTAATAGTTAATTAGGTCTTTTACCGCTTTCTTTACTTTTATCGCATTTATTTTCCAAACGGGTTTTGTTTTTGGCGATGTATAGACCCGCGCCTTGTAATAGCGTAGATTTACCTTTCCGCACTTTATTTCCCGCACAAACATTAACTGTTAATTATGCCTGCAAGACTTGTATGACAAATAAAATCAACCTGTAGCTCACTAATACATGTGCAAAGATAATATGAACTGAATCCTGACACACGTGCACATGCCACTCCTAGGGTACGCCTCACTTGGTTGCCTCGAGGTGGTCGTCAAGTATAGGGTGTTTTAGAGGTCGCCCTCCTATCTAAAGATCCAGTTGCCTCGAAACGGTTGCCTCGGATAAAAAGGATCTAGGACATTAGGGTTACCGCTAAGGCGTCCTACTATTGCTTTGGTGACCACACATTGTCCCTCATAATCGAATTGACCCGAATAACTCCAACGACGGTGCTACCTACTTCTCAATAGTGGGATAGTACTGTCTAAAGGGCTCTTACACAGCCTAATTCCTTAGAGTAGGTAGATTTCTCCTGGGTACTTGCTCTTTTCAAAACAAAAAAACAACTTTTCGCACCTACACTTTCAAAAAGTTTTCAAACAAACACTTCATACACTCTTGAGGACTGATACAAGAGTTACCTAGAAGTTTTTCAAACTAAACTTTTTCAAAACCCACAAGCACTTGAAAAGAAAACAATTTTTGAAAACATAGTGAGCAAGTACCTAAGAGCCCGTGGATAATCACGGATAGAAAGGGTGCTAACACCTTCCCTTTCTATAATCTACCTCCCGAACCGAGAGACATCTCGAAAAGGAATTTTGCTGTGATTTTGTCCTTTCCATGTTGGAGAACATAAAAGACGGTGGCGACTCTTGCTTACCGCGACATTTCATGAACCAGCTTTAAAACAGTCAGTTCTATTTCCACTGATCACAGAACTGGCGACTCTGCTGGGGATCTTATAAAAGTGAGGTGTACCTTAGGATTAGACCACTCTTGTTTTCAATTGCTTGTCTTGTTTTCTTTAATATTGTGGGTTTGTCTTGGAGTTTCATAGATCCTAACCCGGATCTGGGGGATACCTTTTAGAAGTAGCAACAAACTGTGAGGGAACTGTGTGGGGTATACCGACACGGTTGAAGCAGTTTCTACTTTGATGTGGCACTTTGGTGAGTACCGGTAACCCTTGAGTCAAGTCAAGGAGAGTATGGGGCCGCCGCATGGTGTCGTGAAGCATCAACTGACCTTAGGAACCTTACTTGACCATCCTGGCCTCTTTAGGGGTAGTGAGATGACCGACTTTGGTGCAGTCCGAAGTTGGTAGATACTCGATACTACACTCATTGAGGGTTGTTTTCTTGGAATATTTTGATCGCCAGTTCAGTGGCTAAATCAAAACAATTAACATAGAAAACAACCCAATGATATTTAGCTCCTTAGAACCCGGTTACTTTTGATAGGACAGGTTTTGAGCCCACCAACTTCAAGAGGGTAGTACCTAGACCTCATGCTGGCCTAAACTTAAGGCTATATGTGTGACTTGTGTGCCTTCAAACTTGAACTACTTGCACATTCTTGTTATCTGACAACATGAGTTTCTTGCAGGTTTTGTTTACAGTCCTTAATCTGGGCTTATAACAGGGTTCACTTACATCACTCCACGCATAGCATAACATCATACCATCATACCATTGCATACATCCTGCATAAGGACTAACCCATTTCAAGGATCTCAAGGGTTTGTGGTGCAGGTCATAATGAACCAACTGTCTAGCAAGGGGCAAAGGGGATTTATTTTCCTCTAGCCAAACTTGGTAACTTGAGTCAGGGGCTATGACCCACTCGATATGGTGAGCCTTAACTCTTGAAGAAGGACTCTCAACAGCATGAAGTTCCTTCAATCAAGCTACCGGATTCAAATTCTAACAAGTTTCTTCGTTTACCCCGCGAGATCCTTGAAAACATTGCATGCATACATACATATCATTGCATTACAGGTACCCTTTCTACAGGTCACTTACCTTCTTCGCTGTTTATTTCAGCAATGGCTTCCCAACAAGACAACCGAGACCTTCATACTCAAGAGACTCAGTTCAGGGAAATCTTCCTAAGCCTATCCAAGGGGCAGGAAGAGTTGAGAGCACTCCTCACGGGGAATTTGGTCAAGAGCAGTCCTGAAGACGATAAGGACGAACGGCTGAAACGTCTGCAAGCTGAGGTAGATACAATGAGAACCCAGATGCTGGGGCAGATGGCCCTTATCCAAGGCTTAGCTCGGGAACAAGAAGAGTTGAGAACTGTGATCAACCAGCTTCAGCGAGACAGTATGAAACAAGTAGTCAAGGCTGGAGACCAAACCGGTAATCAGCCTCCAAGAAGTCAAGGGTTTGGTTTGATGAATAGACCTCTCCAAGCTGCTACTACTTCACAGGTCCAACAACGACCTCACCAAGAACAATGGGATGATCAGAGCAAGCCAGACAAGCCCAGGAGGCAATTCACCCAGCTCAACATGCCGTTGTCCCAAGCTTTGCAACACCTGTTGAAATTGAATCTGGTGACGTTGGTAGGACCTCATCCGAACCCTAAGACTTCTTCACCCAACTATAATCCTGATTCCAGGTGTGCATACCATTCTAACAGCCCGGGGCATGATACTGACGACTGTTGGAAGTTAAGGTACAAGATCCAAAACCTGATTGATGAAGGAGCATTGGAGTTCGCACAAGATGGTCAGGCTGAGTTCTTCTACTATCCCTCCAAGGTTCACCATTTGAAGTGACAAGTCCTGAGACGAGAAGACTTTTGGTTCATTGGAATTTTCAATTTGTAATTTTCTTTTGATTGTTCAAACATTTATTCATGTCAAATGTTGTTATTTCATTAATGCATCGCATATGTCTGTTTTGAATCAATATATTCGCATTCGCTATATTCAAACTGCTTTCATTTTTTGTGATGTTCAAACTCTCGATTAATAATTTTAAGCCTTTTGAGGGAGGATGACGAAAACGATACCACGATCTTTACAGTATGCTTTTGAACAGACCCCGCTGACAATGTACATGCATTTTTTCAAATCCTAAAACAGTGGAGTAATAAGGAAGATAATCCCTCGTCAACCCCTATGAGCCAAAGAAGTTGGAGTTTTTCTTTTCGAAAATTAAAACCCTTAATCATAACTAGGGGCAGGGTAGTTTTCTCAGTTGATCCATGTGCACAATGAATGACATCAAAGGAGTCGTTCTGAAACAAGAGACAGTGATGGCTCCGACTAATCGTAAGGACATGCAGTCATTATCTCCCAAAAACAAAACCCATTAAGTCAAAACCTATGAAGGAGACTTACAAAAACTGGGGCATCCCGCTGACTGTAATTACAAAAGAAACAGTTCAGGCAAAAAATAGGGATAACAAAATCAAAAGAAAGAGGTCCTACAGACTCTCAACAAAAAAAAAGGAAATGACTGCTGTGATCGGTGGATCTGGAACTGACTGTTTAACGCTGGTTCGCGAAATGTCGCGGAAGCAAGAGTCGCCACCGTCTTTTATTTTCTCCAAATGGAAAGGACAAAAGCATAGAAAAATTCCTTATAGAGATTGCTCTCGGTTCGGGAGGTAGATTATAGAAAGGGAAGGTGTTAGCACCCTTTCTATCCATGGTTATCCATGGGCTCTTAGATACTTGCTCACTTGTGTTTTCAAAAATGGTTTGTTTGCTTTTCAACTGTGGGTTTTAAAAAGTTTCTTTGAAAATTTCAGTTCGACTCTTGTATCGGTCCTCAAGAGTGTTTGAAAAATGCTTTCGAAAGCTTTTTGAAAATGTGTTGGTGTGAAAAGTATTTTTGATTTGTTTTGTTTTGAATTAGAGCAAGTATCCACGAGTCGTCTACCTACCCTAAGGAATTCGTCTGTGTAAATGTCCTTTAAAGTAGTGCCATCCCACCATTGAGAGGTAGGTAGCACCACCGTTGGAGGTGTTCGGGTCAATTCGAGGTTCAGGACATGGTGATCACCAGAGCAATGGGAAGACACCTTAGAAGCTACCCTCATGCCAGGTTCCCGGATCATGAGGACTTACTAAGACATCCTCTACTCGACGATCACCTTTCGAGGCAAGGCAACAGTGAGGCGTACCCTAGGGGTGGTGTGTGATTTGTGTGTCGTTTTCATTTATTTTTGTCTTTTGTCAAAGTGATCTATGCGTTTGTTTTTATTTTATCATTCATTCTTGCATGTCATTATTAATAGTTAAAAATTGCGAGAAATATAAAGTTCCTAAACTATTACAAAGGCGCGGGTCCACATCGCCAAATTAAACCAGGACCCGATTTGACAGAAAAATAAAGAATTAAAGTAAAAGTGCGAAAGATAAGTATTTACACGGCTTCGGGAGAATTACATTAATATTTACAAGAAATAAAATAAAAATGCGCGAATTGGAATTAAAGTTAGAAACGAGGGCGTTGGACCCTTTTTTAATGAAATTATTATTTACAAATTAATTCAATCAAAATAAAAGGAGAAATTATTTTTGAGGTTTTCGTATTTGTGGTTTTTTAATGAGAATTAAATGATGTTAAAAGATTAACCCTAATTCTAATTGTTTTTAATTTATTTTATTAAGAAAGTATTAAAGTTAAACCTAAATTAACCTAATTATTTACATGCAATTTTGATTTATAAAAATAATAGGAAATATTTAATTATTAGTGAAAAGAAAAGAAAAAGGACAAAAATTAATTAAAACCCTAATTCAACCAATTTTAAGTTTATTAAAAAATATTTGCATTAAACCTAATTTAAGACTAAAATCAGTTAATGAAATTTATTTACAAAATATTAACATTAAATAAAAATATTTATTTTTTGTCTCTTTTTCTGATTTTTTATTGTTTCTTCTGTTTTTTATGAGAAAAAAATTAAATTAAAGAAACTAATTAAAAATTAATAATTGAATCAAAATAAAAATAAAAAATATAAAAGAAACTTGCAAACCTTGGGGGGTTCTGTCCCCAATTGGAGGTTAAATCAGCATTTTGGGCCCATTAATCTTTGGCCTCTTTTGACTTCTATGCCAACGTGTAGCACTTTTGACTCACGTCCATGATGTTCTTCAGATCTGGGCCCTCAGATTGTCTCCAGTAGGCGCGTGGCATAGTTGGATCAAGGGTTGCATGGTGTTCCTTAGCGTTGAAACTGCACACAAGCATTAATAACAAAATAACATGAAAGGGGTGGGGACCTGGGGTTCGAACCCAGGTCCTAGAGGTTACCCTTCCTTCGCTTGACCAGTGGAGCCACTTATGCGCGTTTGTACATGAAATAACACACAAATAATATAAAAGAAAATAAGGGTTAGTGGAATTTCCGCGCGAAAATTTGAATGGACCAACTAGTCTTAGCCACCTAGTCATCTTCTTCATCGTTTTGTTTATTTCCTGAAACATAAAAGAGTTAGCGGGGGTTTTGAACCCCCCAAAATACGCGTTTTCTGATAATAGCGATTAGGCCGTCCGGCCACATAAATTAGGCGCGAGGGTTCTATTGTTTTCGTCCAAGCGCGCTGAATCCATTCATGGCATTATGATATTCTAATTTTACCATATTCAAAAACCCCTAATTCGAAAGCTGAAGAACCCTAATATCCTTCAATGGTGAAATCGCGTATGGGTGATAAAAATGCAATCAAACAACTGGGTTAGCTTCAGAATCAATCAAGAAACACAAATCAAACATTAAAAAGTATTAAAAACGCATGAATCATGATGCAAGCATATGAAAAATTTTCTGTACAGGGGACGATTATTCTCACGTTTCTTGGTGTTAGAGCTTATGGTTTTGATCCAAATCCCTTCCTTGAGGTCTCAGCAAGCCAATGGGATAGTTGTTTGATCTTGAAAAGCCCTAAAACCTAGTTTTCAGTTTCCAATTTTTTGACAAAAAATTCAACTTTGGTTCTTGAGTTTCTGCGCAGCTGGGAGCTTATGGGCACGAGGGTTAGCATCTGTATATGTATGTGAGTGATTAGGGTAAGAATTTAGAGCCAAAGGATCAAGGAATTGATGGAGATGATATTGATTTTTTATGGCATTAGTTTTCAAATCTTTTTCATGCAAACCTAGTTCAAATCATGGCCAATTAACAAGATTCTTTCCAAATCTGATTATACACAAAATCTTGAGACTAATTCATGCACAAAAAGATTTAAAAACCTAAGTTTAGTATTTTTCACCTATTTATTTTAATTAAATGAATTATTAATAATTAAAAATCCAAATAAATAAATAAATTTGATGAAAAACTTCCCTTTGGGCCAAATGGTCGTGCACATGCCTTGGATGATGAATTGTGGAAGAAAAAGAGGCCCATTAGCAATTTTAGGTCATTTGAATCAATGTTGACTTTTCAAAATATCCAAAAATTTCCCAACTTCCACAAGGCATAACTTGCTCAATTTTTAAGATTTGCTCATGTTCTTGGACATTTTGGAAAGGTCTTTGAATCCTATAACCAATGCCTTTGGTCCCATGTCATTTTGATTTACCAATCTCAAGTTATGGCCTTTGACTTAAAGTCCCTTTTTGTTGACTTTTGAAAATGACCTATAATGTTGAAATTGATAACTTTTTGTGAGAGCATTTATTGGACTTGAAGTATGAAGATGAGTTGTAGGAAATGTCTTTCTCTTTAAAATGAGCTTTGGATGGAATTTTTCTGATAATCCATGTGAAAGTTATGCCTTGGTCAAGTTACAGTTGACTTTTTCAACTGTCCAAATATGGAAACTTTTGCATCTTGATGATTTTTGAGCCAAA
This sequence comes from Vicia faba, assembly GCA_948472305.1. Taxonomy (NCBI): domain Eukaryota; kingdom Viridiplantae; phylum Streptophyta; class Magnoliopsida; order Fabales; family Fabaceae; genus Vicia; species Vicia faba. Next base: position 1,169,648,628 of record OX451739.1, read on the forward strand.
CTTTGAGAATCATGATCAAGCATTGATCAAATGATGTTTGTGGCTTCAAAATGAGATGTTGATCAAAAATTTGAACTTTTGACTGTCAAATGACCATTTTGCCCCTACAGTTGACTGTAGTGCAATTAGGGTTTTTGACTGTGCAATTTTGAGCTGTAAGTCTTGAAACTTGACATGAGGATGCTTGACCATGTTTGTAGGCATGTGGGACTTGATTAGACCCTGGGAAACTTCATTTACTTTGTCAGAGCCAAAACCCTAATTTTTGACTGTTAGGAGGCCCTTGAACTGTGCAACCCTTGGGGAGATTTTGAAGCTTTGATTTGGCAAATTTGAAGAATATGGGAGGGCAAATTTTGGGGTACAACAGTTGCCCCTGTTCAATCTTCTTAGACCTGAGGATGCAGATTGGCTGACACGCCTTTCGTAATCCGAAGGTGGAAGATGATTGAACACTAGAGTGCCCAAAAATTTGCGCTCACATAGTAGTGTGATGGTGGGGAATAGGCTTACAGATGCCATTTGGAGATTGATGAGGAGGGTGATGGGCTTATAGATGCCATGCTAAGAGATGATGGATAGGTGGATGGGCTTATAGATGCCATCTGGCTGTTAATCGCGTAAGAGATTCCTTAGCGAGAACTTGCGTACCTGCAAAAAGACAAATGAGTACCTGGCCTGTTACAGGAGCTGGTCTTCAAACTCTTTGTATAGATGTGTCCTGACTGGTTACAGGAGCTGGATCTGGAGCTTCAAACGGTGATGAATGAACCAGGGATGGTTACTACCTCAACAGGAACGGTGAGAGAACCTTGGATGACTACTATCTCAACAGGAATGCTGAGAGCATCTTGGGCGACTTCAACCTCAACAGTAACGCTGAGCGAATCTGTGGATGATTACTACCTCCGCAGTATCGGGGAGAGAACCAAAGGCGACTACAACCTCAACAGCAATCATTGAGAGAATCTTGGACGACTTTACTTCAACAGCAATCGTTGAGCGAATCTTGGGATGATTACTACCTCCTCAGTATCGGGGAGAGAACCATAGGCGACTACAACCTCAATAGCAATCATTGAGAGAATCTTGGATAACTTCAACTTCAACAGCAATCGTTGAGCGAATCTTGGGATGATTACTACCTCCGCAGTATCGGGGAGAGAACCATAGGCGACTACAACCTCAATAGCAATCATTGAGAGAATCTTGGATAACTTCAACTTCAACAGCAATCGTTGAGCGAATCTTGGGATGATTACTACCTCCGCAGTATCGGGGAGAGAACCATAGGCGACTACAACCTCAATAGCAATCATTGAGAGAATCTTGGATAACTTCAACTTCAACAGCAATCGTTGAGAGAATCTTGGGATGATTACTACCTCCGCAGTATCGGGGAGAGAACCACAGGCGACTACAACCTCAACAGCAATCATTGAGAGAATCTTGGATAACTTCTGCTGAGTCTTTATTAGGAAAATCTGTTTGGGGTCGATTTAACTGGACTAGAGAAGGCCTTGGACTGGATAAGAAACAGAAAATCTTAGGGTCGATTAACTGAACCGGTCTAGGTCTTGAAATGTCTTCAACTGGATAAGCAACAGGGAGATCTTAGGGTCGATCTGACTGAACCAGAGAAGGCCTTTGACTGGATAAGAAACAGAGAAATCTTTGGAGTCGATTTAACTGAACCAGACTAGGTCTTGGAATATAGTTGAAAATTTAACTGGATCTTTCCTGAAAGGTAAAGGTCAGTCATATGCAATTCATGATATGGATCAAGCAATGATGTTCTCAACATAAATGAGATTTGTAAGATATGATGCGTCTATGCATGCTATAATGATGTATGTGATGTTTAGGAATGTTTTTGTCTAGGAAAGTAAATCCTTGACGGGTGCCGGGAGATCATATCCTGGGCTGATGTTTGAAGAATAGATTTTTGCCTCCGCTGGGGATGATAGTTGCAAGAATACCGGTAGGAGAAGATAACTCCGTTGGGGAACAAACTTGGCGAATGGATTATTCTGCGGGGAGAAAGTACTCTAACGATCTTGCTGGGGAGCAATACTCTGTGGGGAGAGAGGTACTTTGTTGATAATAACTTGCTGGGGATACCCTTGATATGTTGGAAGTGTTAATAGACTTCGCTGGGGATACGAAGACTTCGTCGAGGACGATATTTTCGTGGCCTTTGGCTGAGGATAACCCAGTTATATCCTGATAGGGAAATAACTCTTTGAATAAAGCCGGGAGACGCGTTCGTGCTCTGCGAGGATAAGCTTCCAGAATCTACTGGGGATAAGCTTACTGCTTGGGGAAATGGATTCCAACTTTCCTGGGGAAACCTGATTGGACTCTCTTGGAGAAGTTTTGAATTGTACCGGGGAAGTGACTCCTTTGAATATTTGATATACCACCGGGGAACAATCTTTAGACCAAGACTGCCGGGGATGCTTGTTAAGAATACATATACTGCTGGGGAATGTTGAGATCTGCCGGAGGATACCCAACTTCCTTAAGATTTGATAACTTTGCTTGGGGAGAGTGTACTGCTTGCTGGCTCACTCTCTGGGGAATTAAGATACCTGGTTATGTTTTTTAGCTGAACCTACCTTGGTACCTTGGAGGATAGAACAATTAGATTGCTTAGACAACTCTTTATTGCCCCTGTTTCTAGTGTTACCTGCAATTAATCCTTTGTTTCGTATGCAAATATTTATGAGTTAGCAAATTATTGTCAATGCATATATCACAAATTGAACCTTGGACGTTCTTCGCAAAACAAAACAGAAAAGGAAAAACAATTGTCAATTTTAACTGAAAGTATATTTGTATTGATTTTTGGATTTGCCTGTAAATAGGCGTTTGTGTACAAGAGGCTGACGTCCTAGTAAGAGAACGCCGCCGAACAAAGGAGTTTATACAAATTTTGTACAAGAGAAAATAAAACAGCTGTGTGAAATGAATGATCCCACTGGGTTTCAACTTTGCTATTGCCTTTATAACTCCGAGCGTCTCATCACTTGATGACCTTGGTTGAAGATGAAGCTGACTGATCGATGCCGTCTAAACTTGATGTAGATACCGGATTCTGGATGCAAAGTGATCCAATGCGACATAGTATTACGCTTTTATCCCTAACTTTTTCCTGGACCGCCCTTTCGGGTTTTCAGTCCACCGGGATACCCATTTTTGCCCAAGCCGCCTTTTCAGGTTTTCGACTTGCCGGGTGTACAGATTTTTTTTCATTTCATCCCTTCATTTTGCCCGAACCCTTTTGGTTCGCCGGGAAGCCCTAATTTTTGCCTAGGCATGTCAGCCTAGCGGGTCTTTTTTATGCGTAGTATCTTTTTACTATGTCTGCATTGGCGGGGTGAGGAAGGTCGTCACCATCCATGTTGGTTAAAATCATGGCTCCTCCTGAGAACACATGTTTAACCACAAATGGACCTTCGTATGTAGGGGTCCATTTGCCCCTTGGATCACTCTGAGGAAGGATGATTCGCTTGATTACCAGATCCCCAACTCGATATTCCTGTGGTCTGACCTTTTTGTTAAATACCCTGATCATCCGTTTCTGATATGTCTGACCATGAGAGATAGCAGCAAGTCTCTTTTCATCAATAAGGTTTAGCTGATCAAGTCGTGTCTGGATCCAATCATCTTCGTTCAGATTTGCATCCTTCATTATCCGGAGAGAGGGTATTCGCACTTCGATCGGTAAGACTGCCTCCATACCGTAGACCAAGGAGAAAGGAGTTGCCCCAGTTGACGTCCTTGCTGAGGTACGGTACCCATGGAGAGCGAACGGTAACATCTCGTGCCAATCTTTATAAGTCACTGTCATCTTCTGCACGATTTTCTTTATATTTTTATTTGCTGCTTCTACAGCCCCATTCATCTTCGGCCTGTAAGGAGAAGAGTTGTGGTGCTGTATTTTGAACTGCTCGCAGAGCTCAGTGATCATCTTGTTATTCAGATTGGTACCGTTGTCTGTAATAATTCTTTCTGGGACGCCGTATCGACCGATCAGATTATGCCGAATGAACTGTGCCACAACAGTCTTGGTTACCGTAGCATAGGATGCCGCTTCAACCCACTTCGTGAAATAATCGATCGCTACCAGGATGAAGCGATGCCCATTAGATGCCGTAGGTTTAATCTCACCGATCATGTCTATGCCCCACATTGCAAACGGCCAAGGTGCAGTCAGAACATTTAGAGGAACTGGAGGAACATGCACCTTGTCTGCATAAATCTGGCATTTATGGCATGTCCGAGAGTGTTGGTAGCAGTCAGCTTCCATTGTGGACCAGAAATACCCTGCCCGAAGGATTTTATTTGCCATAGTGTGCCCACTGGAATGTGTACCAAAGGTCCCTTCATGTAGCTCTTCCATGATCCTTTCTGCTTCAGTTTTATCCACACAACGCAGTAAGGTCGAATCATGGTTTCGCTTGTACAAGATGTCGTTGCTGAGGAAGAACTTCGCTGCAAACCTTCTCAGAAACTTCTTATTGTTGACAGATGCGTCTTCAGGGTATTCCTGAGCTTCCAAGTATCTCTTCACCTCATGGTACCAAGGCTTCTCAGTTACCAACTCAGTCTCGAGATCACAACAGTATGCCGGTTCATCCAGTTTCCAGATGATGATCCGGGGAGCCTCATTATCCCATTTGACTTTGAACATGGAAGACATCGTAGCTAACGCATCCGCCAACTGATTCTCCTCTCTTGGGAAGTGTTCAAAAGTTATCTCTGTGAAATGGGGGATCAATGTCAACACACATTCTCTGTAAGGAATAAGATTCGGATGTTTCGTATCCTACTCCCCTTTGATCTGATTGATCACGAGAGCGGAATCTCCGAAGACACTCAGAAACTTGATCCTTAAGTCGATCGCAGCTTGGAGACCCATGATGCACGCCTCATACTCCACCATGTTGTTGGTACAGTTGAAACATAGTCGGGCAGTGAGTGGAGTATGAGTGCCTTGAGGAGATATGATTATGGCGCCAATACCGTTACCCAAAGCATTGGAGGCTCCGTCAAAGTGCATAGACCATCGGGATCCTTCCTCAGGTCCTTCATCCGGTCCAGGTACTTCACAATCAGTCACTATCATGATGCTCTCGTCCGGAAACTCAAAGTTCATTGACTGATAGTCGTCTACGGCCTGATGTGCCAAGTGGTCTGCCAATACACTTCCCTTGATGGCTTTCTGAGTCGTGTATTGAATGTCGTATTCTGTCAAGATCATCTGCCATCTTGCTATCCTCCCGGACAGGGCAGGCTTTTCAAATATGTACTTTATAGGATCCATCTTTGAGATCAACAAGGTAGTGTGAGTCAGCATATACTGTCTCAGCCAGCGAGCAGCCCATACCAAAGCGCAGCAAGTTTTCTCAAGCAGTGAGTATCGGGTCTCACAGTCGGTAAACTTTTTGCTAAGGTAATAAATGGCATGCTCTTTTCGGCCAGACTCGTCATGCTGCCCCAGCATACACCCCATTGAGTTGTCAAGCACTGTCAGGTATAATATCAGAGGTCTCCCTTCAACCGGTGGCATAAGGATGGGTGGTTCCTGGAGATACTCTTTAATTCTGTCAAAAGCAGCCTGACATTCATCATTCCATCGTACCACCTGATCTTTCTTCAGCAGCTTGAAGATTGGCTCACAGGTAGCAGTTAGGTGTGAGATGAACCGAGCAATGTAATTCAGGCGTCCTAAAAAGCCTCTAACCTCTTTCTCTGTCCTAGGAACTGGCATCTCTTGAATAGCCTTGACCTTGGCAGGGTCCACTTGAATGCCCTTGTCACTTACAACAAAGCCTAGCAACTTTCCAGATCTTACCTCGAAGGTGCACTTGTTCGGGTTCAACCTCAGCTTGTACAGTTTCAGACGGTCAAACAACTTCTGCAGATGATCTAGGTGTTCTTCCTCAGTCTGGGACCTTGCGATCATGTCGTCAACATACACTTCTATCTCATGATGGATCATGTCATGAAATAAAGCAACCATGGCACGTTGGTAGGTTGCCCCAGCATTTTTCAATCCGAATGGCATGACCTTGTAGCAGAAGGTGCCCCACTGAGTAACAAATGTAGTCTTTTCCATGTCTTCAGGTGCCATCTTGATCTGATTATACCCTGAGAAACCATCCATGAAAGAGAACACCTTATGCTGAGCTGTATTATCAACAAGGACATCAATGTGAGGTAGGGGAAGTCATCTTTGGGGCTGGCCCTGTTCAGATCCCTGTAGTCGACACACATTCTGACCTTACCGTCCTTCTTTGGTACCGGCACCACATTAGCAACCCACTGAGGGTAAGAAGTCACTGCAAGAAACCCAGCATCAAACTGCTTCATAACCTCGACTTTGATCTTCTCAGACATCTCTGGACGCATACGACATACTTTTTGCTTAACTGGAGGGCAGTCTTCCTTAGTAGGCAAGTGATGGACCACAATATCGGTATCCAACCCGGGCATGTCTTCGTAGGACCAGGCAAAGATCTCCATATAATCATGTAGCATTTTAATCAACCGTTGCTTCACGCAGAGCTCTAGGTTGGCACCAATCTTAACTTCCTTTCTGTCGGCCTCAGTACCCAGATTTAATGTCTCAACTGGCTCTTCATGTGGTTGAATTTCCCTCTCTTCCTGAAGTAACAGTCTTGCAAGCTCGCCAGGCACTTCGCAATCATCTTCACCTTCGTCTTCGGCTAAGTTGATTGGATTTTCGAAGTCATAACTGGCAGTAGCAGAGTCGTTACCAGTGAGATCCAGAGTGGATTGAAACTTAGTAATAAGGGAAACAGGTAGATTTTCCTTTGCACTCCAATTGTTAGGTCCACTATCGGTTGCCGGGTAAATCCAGCTATCAAACTCAGCTTCATCCACTTCATCTTCGTCCCCAATAGCATTTACTCCATGAGCAGGCAGGGGAGCTGTCACTACATTAGGCTTCTCAGATGCCTCAAACTGTACCTCCTTGGCGTCAATAAGGTCCTGCAGCTTGTTCCTTAAGGCCCAACAGTCATCAGTGGAATGCCCCGGGCTATCGGAGTGATAAGCACAGCGGGCATTTGGATTGTATTTGGGGGAAGCAGTGTTCACAACTTTAGGCGCCTCTCTGACAGTCACTAGATTGATGGATAGTAACTGCGGCAAGATTTGGGATAGGGTCATGCTCAAACGGGTGAATTCTCTCCTAGGTCTTTCAGCCCTTGGTGGATTGATTTGCCGAGGAGCGGCAGCAGGCTTAGCAATCATTACCGCACTGACAGATTGGCGGCGCTCAGATTTCTCTTGTCTTCTAGAGCCATATACAGCACTAGCCTCCTTCTTGAAGGGTTTCTTCTCAGAACTTGTAGATGCACCCTTCGGAATCTTACCAGACTTCAACCCAGCCTCAATTCTCTCTCCAGTCAGAATAAGATCAGTAAACCCTGCAGATGAGTTACCGATAAGATGGTTGAAAAATGGCCCAGATAAGGTCCCCAAGAACATGTCTACCAACTTCCGATCAGTCAACGGAGGCTGCACCCTGCCAGCCAGATCCCTCCACTTCTGAGCGTACTCTTTAAAACCTTCACTTGAACCTAACGACATACCCTGGAGTTGGGTACGTGTAGGGGCAAGGTCGGCATTATACTGATACTGCTTGTAAAAAGCAGTAGCCAACTCCTCCCAGTTACGAACCTTGGTCCCATCCAGCTGATAGAACCATTCGAGATGAGTCCCTGAAAGACTCTCCTGGAAGAAGTGGATCCACAAATTCTTATCCACTGAGTACAGTTGAATCTTTCGAACATAGGACCTGAGATGTAGCTTGGGACAAGACGCCCCGTCGTACTTAGTGAAAGATGGTGCTTTGAACTTACGAGGAATGATCACACCAGTAGACAAACCCAAATCTTCGAAATCTAGCCCAGGCACTTGTTGGATCTCCATAGCATTCAGCCTGTCCTCCAACTGCTTGTAACGGTCTTCTGCCGGAGGATACTGTTCTTCATCAAAATCAGTCTCGTTGTCGGAGACTACCGGACTAGGACCTTTTTCCCCTTGAGGAGTACCCTTGCCAATGGAAGAACCAGCCTCTTCATTCTGCAGAGTGTTGCCAAACCTTCGGCCCGAGTTGAACAGAACAGTTCTTCTCTTCTTCTTCTTTTCCTTCTTCAGGAGCAGAGCCTTCAGCTCTTCTTGGCCCTGAGCCAAACCCATGATTAGTTCCTGAAATTGCGCATTCTGCGCCTGAAGAGCCTTGATGGACATCTCAGTTGATGATGAGTCAGGATTCATGATGGTTAAATAAACAGCGAAGAACGGTAAGCAACCTGAAAAGAAGAAAACCTGTTATGCACATGATGAATGATATGTGTTTATGCAATGCATTCAAGGGTTCGAAAGTTCAAATTTGTTGTAGACAAAAAGGAACACACGTTATCATTAAGGAAATAATTGTTCAGTACATCAAAGCCTCATGGGCAAAATAATACAAAAGCAAATCAATCCCAAAATACACTGTGCATCCTCTTTGGAGCTATGTAAGTGTTGAGATTCCTCTCCTCATGCAATAGGCGGGTGAGCTCCAAGACCTTCTTTTCACTAGCATGTAGACTGGTCTCAAGAGAATTCCATTCTTCCTTAAGCTGGATCCAGCTCTTCTGCATCTCTTCCCAGGATGTGGGCATGTCAGGGTGCTGGATGGTGTAGGACACTTCTCCTTCCAAGACTGGCTCTTTGATTACAGGGAGCATATGAGGATAAGGCATTACTAACTTCTGGGAGTGGGCACGTACCCACTTGAGATAAGGTTCCAACGGGATGGAGTTCCTGTGTCCCAGTGTTTTACTGTCTATCCTACTGGGCATCCTCCAAGCTCTGATAAATCTCTGGCGAAGTCCTTGTGCATCGTTGTCGAAGTCAAAAACTATGTCAGGAATTAACATGTCATGAGGGCCATCCCTTCGAGCATAACCAAACTGCCTCCAAGCCAGGAAAGGGTTGTAAGTGATACCTCCTTTGATTCCAAGTAAAGGAACATTAGGGTACTCCCCGCAACGATCAATGATAGTGACATCCTCTCTGGACCGAGGGCACCAATGTATATCTGCGTGTGTAAGAGTCATCAACCGTTGTGACCATCTCAAACCCCGATCATTCTTCAAAACTGATTGGGGAAGGTGAGAAATAAACCACCTTCCCAGGAGAGGAGTGCAACACATAAGGACACCTCTTTTTCTCATGGTTCGAGTGTAACATGAGTGAAGGATGTCTCCCAGCAACGTAGGTATAGGATTCCTGGACATGAAGATCTGGACAACACTGATATCTATAAGCTGATCTGGGTTAGGGAACAACACCAAACCATAGACAAGGAGGGCCACAACTTCTTCAAAAGCTTGTAAGTCAAGGGAGTTCCAACATTCATGGGCCTTTTCAAACAGAAACCTGGCTAAGAACCCTTTGATACCACTTCTAACTTCCCAATGTCCTTTGAGATCAGATGACTGTAGGTGCAAGGCTTTAGCAATCTCTTCAAGCTTAGGTTCCTTTTCTGTACCGTTGTAGGGTAGTTGCTCAAGGATAGGGATCTTCAGGAGCCGGGAGAACTCCTCCAATGTAGGTACCAGTTGATAATCCAAGAAGGTGAAACGGGGATGCAGAGGGTCAAAGAATTGGAACAGGACCTTTATCATATCATCCTCAATGTTGGTGTTGACCAAGCTGATGAGTCTTCCATGTCTTTCACTGAATGAAGAGTTCTCAGGAATCCTGGATATAAGCTCCTTAAGCTGAGGAGGGACCCTTACAAAGCTGATTTGAATTGTCTTTCTGCGAACGGTTTCCATGTCCTACAAAACAAAGAACAAAGATGAAGATTCGAACCCATGAAATGGTTAGTCAATGCATATGATGCTGGATGATGTCATGATGCTATGATTAAACACACCACAGATATTTTCAAAGACAAACATGTAAGGCACACAAGGCACACAAGACAGGCCCTTAGGGTTTAAGGCCAGCATGGGGTCTGGGTAGTACCCTCTTGAAGTCGGTGGGTTCAACCTGTCCTATTAGAAGTAACCGGGTTCTAAGGGTCCCAATATCACGGGATTGCTTTCATTGTTCATCGTTTTGATTTAGCCACTGAACTGGCGACCGAAATATTCCAGGAAAGCAACCCTCAATTGAGTGTAGTATCGAGTATCAACCAACCTCGGACTGCACCAAAGTCAGTTATCTCACTACCCTAAAGAGGCCAAGATAGTTCAATTAAGGTTCCTAAGGTCTGTTGATGCTTCACGACACCACGCGGAGGCCCCGTACTCTCCTTGACTGAACTCAAGGGTTACCGGTACACACCAAAGTGCCACATCAACGTAGCAGACTGTTTCAACCATGTCGGTATACCCCGCACAGTTCCCTCACAGTCTTGTTGCTACTTTCTAAGAAGGTATCCCCAGATCCGGGTTAGGATCTATAGAACTCCCAAGCAACCCACAATAATAAAGCAAGCAAGGAAAGCAATTGAAAACACAGTGATCTTAGTCCTAAGGTACACCTCACTTTAAGTTTAATCCCCAACAGAGTCGCCAGTTCTGTGATCGGTGGATCTGGAACAGACTGTTTAACGCTGGTTCGTGAAATGTCGCGGAAGCAAGAGTCGCCACCGTCTTTTATTTTCTCCAAATGGAAAGGAAAAAAGCACAGAAAAATTCCTTATAGAGATTGCTCTCGGTTCGGGAGGTAGATTATAGAAAGGGAAGGTGTTAGCACCCTTTCTATCCATGGTTATCCATGGGCTCTTAGATACTTGCTCACTTGTGTTTTCAAAAATGGTTTGTTTGCTTTTCAACTGTGGGTTTTAAAAAGTTTCTTTGAAAATTTCAGTTCGACTCTTGTATCGGTCCTCAAGAGTGTTTGAAAAATGCTTTCGAAAGCTTTTTGAAAATGTGTTGGTGTGAAAAGTATTTTTGATTTGTTTTGTTTTGAATTAGAGCAAGTATCCACGAGTCGTCTACCTACCCTAAGGAATTCGTCTGTGTAAATGTCCTTTAAAGTAGTGCCATCCCACCATTGAGAGGTAGGTAGCACCACCGTTGGAGGTGTTCGGGTCAATTCGAGGTTCAGGACATGGTGATCACCAGAGCAATGGGAAGACACCTTAGAAGCTACCCTCATGCCAGGTTCCCGGATCATGAGGACTTAATAAGACATCCTCTACTCGACGATCACCTTTCGAGGCAAGGCAACAGTGAGGCGTACCCTAGGGGTGGTGTGTGATTTGTGTGTCGTTTTCATTTATTTTTGTCTTTTGTCAAAGTGATCTATGCGTTTGTTTTTATTTTATCATTCATTCTTGCATGTCATTATTAATAGTTAAAAATTGCGAGAAATATAAAGTTCCTAAACTATTACAAAGGCGCGGGTCCACATCGGCAAATTAAACCAGGACCCGATTTGACAGAAAAATAAAGAATTAAAGTAAAAGTGCGAAAGATAAGTATTTACACGGCTTCGGGAGAATTACATTAATATTTACAAGAAATAAAATAAAAATGCGCGAATTGGAATTAAAGTTAGAAACGAGGGCGTTGGACCCTTTTTTAATGAAATTATTATTTACAAATTAATTCAATCAAAATAAAAGGAGAAATTATTTTTGAGGTTTTCGTATTTATGGTTTTTTAATGAGAATTAAATGATGTTAAAAGATTAACCCTAATTCTAATTGTTTTTAATTTATTTTATTAAGAAAGTATTAAAGTTAAACCTAAATTAACCTAATTATTTACATGCAATTTTGATTTATAAAAATAATAGGGAATATTTAATTATTAGTGAAAAGAAAAGAAAAAGGACAAAAATTAATTAAAACCCTAATTCTACCAATTTTAAGTTTATTAAAAAATATTTGCATTAAACCTAATTTAAGACTAAAATCAGTTAATGAAATTTATTTACAAAATATTAACATTAAATAAAAATATTTATTTTTTGTCTCTTTTTCTGATTTTTTATTGTTTCTTCTGTTTTTTATGAAAAAAAATTAAATTAAAGAAACTAATTAAAAAAAATAATTGAATCAAAATAAAAATAAAAAATATAAAAGAAACTTGCAAACCTTGGGGGGTTCTGTCCCCAATTGGAGGTTAAATCAGCATTTTGGGCCCATTAATCTTTGGCCTCTTTTGACTTATATGCCAACGTGTAGCACTTTTGACTCACGTCCATGATGTTCTTCAGATCTGGGCCCTCAGATTGTCTCCAGTAGGCGCGTGGCATAGTTGGATCAAGGGTTGCATGGTGTTCCTTAGCGTTGAAACTGCACACAAGCATTAATAACAAAATAACATGAAAGGGGTGGGGACCTGGGGTTCGAACCCAGGTCCTAGAGGTTACCCTTCCTTCGCTTGACCAGTGGAGCCACTTATGCGCGTTTGTACATGAAATAACACACAAATAATATAAAAGAAAATAAGGGTTAGTGGAATTTCCGCGCGAAAATTTGAATGGACCAACCAGTCTTAGCCACCTAGTCATCTTCTTCATCGTTTTGTTTATTTCCTGAAACATAAAAGAGTTAGCGGGGGTTTTGAACCCCCCCAAAATACGCGTTTTCTGATAATAGCGATTAGGCCGTCCGGCCACATAAATTAGGCGCGAGGGTTCTATTGTTTTCGTCCAAGCGCGCTGAATCCATTCATGGCATTATGATATTCTAATTTTACCATATTCAAAAACCCCTAATTCGAAAGCTGAAGAACCCTAATATCCTTCAATGGTGAAATCGCGTATGGGTGATAAAAATGCAATCAAACAACTGGGTTAGCTTCAGAATCAATCAAGAAACACAAATCAAACATTAAAAAGTATTAAAAACGCATGAATCATGATGCAAGCATATGAAAAATTTTCTGTACAGGGGACGATTATTCTCACGTTTCTTGGTGTTAGAGCTTATGGTTTTGATCCAAATCCCTTCCTTGAGGTCTCAGCAAGCCAATGGGATAGTTGTTTGATCTTGAAAAGCCCTAAAACCTAGTTTTCAGTTTCCATTTTTTTGACAAAAAATTCAACTTTGGTTCTTGAGTTTCTGCGCAGCTGGGAGCTTATGGGCACGAGGGTTAGCATCTGTATATGTATGTGAGTGATTAGGGTAAGAATTTAGAGCCAAAGGATCAAGGAATTGATGGAGAGGATATTGATTTTTTATGGCATTAGTTTTCAAATCTTTTTCATGCAAACCTAGTTCAAATCATGGCCAATTAACAAGATTCTTTCCAAATCTGATTATACACAAAATCTTGAGACTAATTCATGCACAAAAAGATTTAAAAACCTAAGTTTAGTATTTTTCACCTATTTATTTTAATTAAATGAATTATTAATAATTAAAAATCCAAATAAATAAATAAATTTGATGAAAAACTTCCCTTTGGGCCAAATGGTCGTGCACATGCCTTGGATGATGAATTGTGGAAGAAAAAGAGGCCCATTAGCAATTTTAGGTCATTTGAATCAATGTTGACTTTTCAAAATATCCAAAAATTTCCCAACTTCCACAAGGCATAACTTGCTCAATTTTTAAGATTTTCTCATGTTCTTGGACATTTTGGAAAGGTCTTTGAATCCTCTAACCAATGCCTTTGGTCACATGTCATTTTGATTTACCAATCGCAAGTTATGTCCTTTGACTTAAAGTCCCTTTTTGTTGACTTTTGAAAATGACCTATAATGTTGAAATTGATAACTTTTTGTGAGAGGATTTCTTGGACTTGAATTATGAAGATGAGTTGTAGGAAATGTCTTTCTCTTCAAAATGAGCTTTGGATGGAATTTTTCTGATAATCCATGTGAAAGTTATGCCTTGGTCAAGTTACAGTTGACTTTTTCAACTGTCCAAATATGGAAACTTTTGCATCTTGATGATTTTTGAGCCAAACTTTGAGAATCATGATCAAGCATTGATCAAATGATGTTTGTGGCTTAAAAATGAGATGTTGATCAAAAATTTGAACTTCTGACTGTCAAATGACCATTTTGCCCCTACAGTTGACTGTAGTGCAATTAGGGTTTTTGACTGTGCAATTTTGAGCTGTAAGTCTTGAAACTTGACATGAGGATTCTTGACCATGTTTGTAGGCATGTGGGACTTGATTAGACCCTTGGAAACTTCATTTACTTTGTCAGAGCCAAAACCCTAATTTTTGACTGCTAGGAGGCCCTTGAACTGTGCAACCCTTGGGGAGATTTTGAAGCTTTGATTTGGCAAATTTGAAGAATATGGGAGGGCAAATTTTGGGGTACAACAACTGCCTATTCAAAATAAACTATCAGTATCCGAACCATCACCGGAATATCAGAGCAAAGACTCAAACAAGGTCTAACGCACGATTAGCTGAATTTAGGATCGAAGAACATCACGAAGAGCGGGTGGGTACAAATGAAATTTTGAGCCTTTATCCTTTGTTTATTAAACCGTGAACCAGGCCACGTTATAACCCTTAAAAGTCCTAGCTGAAGCACGGGTTAGTTCGAAAGCATACTGTTACGAAAGGTATCCTGACTCCTTAAGGCTTACTGTAAAATCCTGAGTTGACATCACATTTTACAAAAAAAATCGCTTGTTTTACTGAAAATGCATTTTCAAAAACTTCAAGACAGACATAAGCTTTGCATTCTTAAAATAACATTGTTTGCATATGACTATTTGTTCGAACAGCAGAGAAATTCGCACGAAGAATATCTAGTGAACAAGAGCACTCCCAACCAAGGGGCAGACATGAGCATTGTCCATAATCTGGGGCAGTCAAGTCAAGATTTAGAAAATCTCTCAAATGCCAAAATAGCCAGGGGAAGATCTCAATCTGAATCACTTAGGGGCATTGGACTTAAATTCTGACAACGAATCTTGCATGATCAAACATCTTCTGGTAATATGGCAACACAATGCTACTGACAGCGACAACTCTCTACATCCTGAGAGCATGGACATAGTCAGAAAAATATTGCGCAATCAAAGACCCGCTAGGTTGACACACCTAGGCAAAAATAAGGGCTTCCCGGCGAACCAAAAGGGTTCGGGCAAAAATAAGGGACGAAAATGAAAAAATCTGTACACCCGGCAAGTCGAAAACCTGAAAAAGGCGGCTTGGGCAAAAAAGGGTATCCCGATGGACTGAAAACTCGATAGGGCGGTCCAGGAAAAAGTTAGGGATCAAAAGCGTACGACTATGTCCCGTCATCTCGTCACTGGCCTACCAGTAGAAGATTTGTCAATCGGCAGTTACCAAGCACCTCCACAGGTATCTTCTCCCGCAAAAACTGGGGCAATAAGAATTATCCAAACTGTACAGTCGCTTTGTCCACCAGGTACCAAGGTAGGTTCGGCTGAAGAATATGACCAGGATACCTTCACTCCCCATAGAGTAAGACAAGGTTCAGCAATACTCTCCCCCGAGCAGAGTTGGTCTCCCATCAGCCCCGAAAAGGCACAGTATCCCTAGCAAGCCAGCAACGCTCTCCCCAAGCAGAGTTAGCCTACAGTCAGCCTTAAGGAAATTGAATACCCCTAGAAGATCTCAATATTCCCCAGCGGAGTATACAGATATCCCTCAACAAGCATCCCCGGCAGTCTTAACATAAGATTGTTCCCCGGCGGAATACCAGACACCTCAGTGGAGCCATTCCTCAGTGCAGTCTAAAAAGTCTCCCCAAGAAGAGTTGAAGCTTATCCCCAGTAGATTCTGGAAGCTTATCCCCAGTAGATTCTGGAAGCTTATCACCTGCAGAGTACATACATCTCCCCGACCATATTCAAAGGTTACTCCCCACCAGAGCTTATAACTGGGTTATCCTCAGCTAATTACCACGGAAAGATCGTCCTCGGCGAAGTTCTTCCTATCCCCAGCGGAATTCATCAAATTCCTCAACAAAATTTATCAACAGGAATCCCCAGCGGAGTTATCATAAAACCTCAGCGAAGTATCTCTTCCCACATAGTAATTCCCCGCAGAATAATCTCTTCACCAAGTTTATTCTCCAACGGAGTCATCTTCTCCTACCGGTTTATTCTTGCAATCATCATCCCCAACGGAAACGAAGAACTCTACTCTTCAAACATCAGCCCAGGATTCAACAAGCTCCCGGCATTCGTCAAGGATTTATTTTCCTAGATGAAAATATATTCATAGACATTTCACATTTCATACATCCTGCTTACATACATGATCAAGTGCATACGACACGATCTCATTTATTTTGAGAACATCATGACATCATGCATTTCATACATCATGACATTGCATACAACTAATGTTTTGCCTTTTTAGGAAAAGGTCAATCCAAAGATGATTACTATCAACTTTCGCAATTCCAGATTCGATACCTGTATCTATCCAGGGCATATCTGTGAGTGATTGATTGTAGATTCGATACCTGTATCCAGCCAGGGCATATCTGTGAGTGATTGTAGATTCGATACCTGTATCTAGTCAGGCCATATCTGCATGAAGAGTTTAGAGATTCGATACCTGTATCCAGCCAGGGCATATCTGTAGACGACTAATTCCAGATTCGATACCTGTATCTAGCCAGGGCATATCTGTGAGTGATTGATTGTAGATTCGATACCTGTATCCAGCCAGGGCATATCTGCATGAAGAGTTTAGAGATTCGATACCTGTATCCAGCCAGGGAATATCTGTAGACGACTAATTCCAGATTCGATACCTGTATCTAGCCAGGGCATATCTGTGAGTAATTGATTGTAGATTCGATACCGGTATCCAGCCAGGGCATATCTGCACGAAGAGTTTAGAGATTCGATACCTGTATCCAGCCAGGGAATATCTGTAGACGACTAACTCCAGATTCGATACCTGTATCTAGCCAGGGCATATCTGTGAGTAATTGATTGTAGATTCGATACTTGTATCCAGCCAGGGCATATCTGCATGAAGAGTTTAGAGATTCGATACCTGTATCCAGCCAGGGCATATCTGTAGACGACTAATTCCAGATTCGATACCTGTATCTAGCCAGGGCATATCTGTGAGTAATTGATTGTAGATTCGATACCTGTATCCAGCCAGGGAATATCTGCATGAAGAGTTTAGAGATTCGATACCTGTATCCAGCCAGGCATATCTGTAGACGACTAATTCCAGATTCGATACCTGTATCTAGCCAGGGCATATCTGTGAGTGATTGATTGCAGATTCGATACCTGTATCCAGCCAGGGCATATCTGCATGAAGAGTTTAGAGATTCGATACCTGTATCCAGCCAGGGCATATCTGTAGACGACTAATTCCAGATTCGATACTTGTATCTAGCCAGGGCATGTCTGTGAGTAATTGATTGTAGATTCGATACTTGTATCCAGCCAGGGCATATCTGAATGAAGAGTTTAGAGATTCGATACCTGTATCCAGCCAGGGCATATCTGTAGACGACTAGTTCCAGATTCGATACCTGTATCTAGCCAGGGCATATCTGCATGAGGAGTTTGAAGATCAACCCCTGTAACAGGCCAGGAAATTATCTTTCTTTCTCAAGTACGCAAGTTCTCGCTAAGGAATCTCTTGCGTGATCGACAATCTCCCGATGGCATCTTTATGCCCATCTTCACAACTATCTATTACATTTCCAAATGGCATCTATAAACCCATTCCCGACAAGATTCTGTCACATCTCCAGATGGCATCTATAAGCCCATCTTCCTACCAACAATCTCCAAATGGCATATGTAAGCCCATTCCCGACATCACGTTGCTGATATTCTACTATGCGAGTGCAAATTTCTGGGCACTCTAGTGTTCAATCATCTTCCACCTTCGGATCACGAAAGGAACGCAAGCCAATCTACATCCTCAGGTCTAAGAAGATTGAACAGGGGAAACTGTTGTACCCCAAAACTTGCCCTCCCATATTCTTCAAATTTATCAAGAATCATCTTCAAATGGTTCAAGATTTCTCAAGGGATTGCACAGTTCAAATGCCTCCTAAGCCAGCTGAAATTAGGGTTTTGTTCTTGCAAGGAATTTGAGGTTTTCTATGGCTCAAACAAGTCTCATGTGCCTATATACATTGTCAAGCATCTACATGTCAAGTTTCAAGACACACAGGGTCAAATTCCACAATCAAAGGCTTCATTTGCTTCACAATCAACTGCAGGGGTAAAATGGTCATTTTACAGTCAAAAGTCAAAATTTTGGGTCAACATCTTATTTTGAAGCCACAATCATCATTTGATCAAATCTTGATCATGATTCCTCAAGCATGGCTCAAAAATCATCAAGGATGCAAAAGTTCTATTTTTGGACAGTTGAAAAGTCAACTGTAACTTGACCAGGGCATAACTTTTTCATGGTTCATCAGAAAAATCCCATCCAATGCTCATTTTGAAGGATATGACATTTCCTACAACTCATCTTCACATTCCAAGTCCAAGAAATGTTCTCACAAAAAGTTATCAATTTCAACATTATAGGTCAATTTGAAAAGTCAACAAAAAGGCACTTTAAGTCAAAGACCATAACTTGATATTGGTAAATCCAAATGACATGGGACCAAAGGCATTGGTTAGAGGACTTCAAGACCTTTCCAAAATGTCTAAAAACATGTTCATAGGATCAAAATTGAGCAAGATATGCATTGGAGAAGTTGGAAAATTTTTGTGAATTTGCAAAAGTCAACTTTGCTCAAAACACATCATTTTTGCTAATGGGCCTCAAATTTCTTCTTGAAACTTTGTCCAAGGCTTATGCACGACCCATTGAGATTAAATGGAATTATTTTCTTATTTTTATTAATTAATTGGATTTTTAATTGATTTTTAATTCATTTAATTAATTTAATTGTAGGAAAATACCAAGATATGATTTCTAAATCTTTTTGTGAAGCAAAAGTGGTCAACATGTGCTGGAGATTTCGTGTACACATCAAGGGGACAAAAATCTCCCAATTTGGTAAGGTTTTTCAATCAAAAATATGCAAAAAGATTTGATTGAAAATCAAATATTGAAAACATGAATTCCATGGATCTTTGGGCCAAGACTTGACTTAATTCCCTTCCATTACATATGCATAACCAAACCCTAATGCCATTAACGTGCAAATTGCTGCAGAAACACCATAGCCAATATTTAAAAAACAAAGAAAAACTTGAAATCTGTTTGCAATCTTCCAGGTCAGTTCAAGGCATTTTCTTGATTCTAATACATTGCATAGGTTCCCAGGAACGTGTAGGGATCAAAATCACGTGCTAGAACTCAAGGAATCGCCCATTGCAGTCACACGGTTTACCACTTTTTTCCAATATCATAATCATTTATTCATGCATATTTAACATCTTTTTGTGATTGTTTTGTGTTCATAGGATTCATACGAAGCTAATGGTGTGATTTAATTACATTGAGACGCCCTGAAACAGAAACTGCCATTGAAGGATTCTAGGGTTTCCAAGCTTTCGAATTAGGGCTTTACAGCATAGGGAAAATTAGGCCTCAAGAGACCTATGGTTGAAACTGTCTGAACATGACGAACACAATGGATATATCGCGCCCCATTTATATAGCCTAGAATTCTATTCGCTATTATTGGCCGTTCTGTTTTGTGGGGGTTAAAAACCCCCGCTATCTAACTCTGTTTTGCAGGCATAAATGAGGAAGACGATGATGTGTTATCATGTGGTTGGACGATTCAAAAAGGGCGCGCGCATTTTGTTGTCTTACAGCTCAGCGTGTTGTTTTCCAATATAATATTTTCCCTCTATCTTAATAACAATTGAAACGTGCAGCTCAGATGGCCAAAGCCTTGGTGTGTGATCATTGGGACCTGGGTTTGATTCCCAGGTCCACCCAAAATTGTTATAATGTTTTTCATAATATGTTCATATGCAGCGCTTGCCAAAGAGTCTACCATGTGCCTTGCACATCAGCATGCCAAGTGTCTTCCCACTCAAATCCAAAGGCCAAAAGGTGAAGACCAACATACTCCTGGTCAATGAACATGCAGCCAATCAGGAAAAGTCAATGGACTGGCCAACAAATGGGCCTGGAAATTGCTTCAACACCTCCAAGCTGGCCCAGCACCCCTGGTTTACTATTCTTTTTTCATTTTCTTTTTCCTTTTATTTTCTTTAATAACTATTATTATTATTAACTAACAAATTATTATTTTCCTAATAAATTCAGAATTAAAAAAATATTTTATTATTTATGTCACTTTAATGATTATTTTGTAAATAAATTCTAACAAATTAATTAGTTAATTAGGTTAAATTTAACTTTTTTCATAATAAATAAAATTAACTTAGAATTAGGGTTTTTCTTTTGATAACTTTTAATTACTTTTCTTTTATTTCATTAAATATTAAAAAACATCCAAAAAACACAAGAAAATACTTTTTCTTTTAATTAATTAATTAATTAGTTATTAGGTTTAATATTAATTAAGTGCAAAAAAGGACAAATTACTTTCTTTTCTCAAAAAGGGTCAAAACCCTAAGACGTTCCCGATTAAATTTCTTTCGCGCTTTAATTCCTTTTGATTATATTGATGTAATTATTTCCGAGGATGTAATAGTTAATTAGGTCTTTTACCGCTTTCTTTACTTTTATCGCATTTATTTTCCAAACGGGTTTTGTTTTTGGCGATGTATAGACCCGCGCCTTGTAATAGCGTAGATTTACCTTTCCGCACTTTATTTCCCGCATAAACATTAACTGTTAATTATGTCTGCAAGACTTGTATGACAAATAAAATCAACTCGTAGCTCACTAATACATGTGCAAAGATAATATGAACTGAATCCTGAGACATGTGCACATGCCACTCCTAGGGTACGCCTCACTTGGTTGCCTCGAGGTGGTCGTCAAGTATAGGGTGTTTTAGAGGTCGCCCTCCTGTCTAAAGATCCAGTTGCCTCGAAATGGTTGCCTCAGATAAAAAGGATCTAGGACATTAGGGTTACCGCTAAGGCGTCCTACTATTGCTTTGGTGACCACACATTGTCCCTCATAATCGAATTGACCCGAATAACTCCAATGACGGTGCTACCTACTTCTCAATAGTGGGATAGTACTGTCTAAAGGACTCTTACACAGCCTAATTCCTTAGAGTAGGTAGTTTTCTCCTAGGTACTTGCTCTTTTCAAAACAAAAAACAACTTTTCGCACCTACACTTTCAAAAAAATTTCAAACAAACACTTCATACACTCTTGAGGACTGATACAAGAGTTACCTAGAAGTTTTTCAAACTAAACTTTTTCAAAACCCACAAGCTCTTGAAAAGCAAACAATTTTTGAAAACATAGTGAGCAAGTACCTAAGAGCCCATGGATAACCACGAATAGAAAGGGTGCTAACACCTTCCCTTTCTATAATCTACCTCCTGAACCGAGAGACATCTCGAAAAGGAATTTTGTTGTGCTTTTGTCCTTTCCATGTTGGAGAACATAAAAGACGATGACGACTCTTGCTTACCGCGACATTTCGCGAACCAGCTTTAAAATAGTCAGTTCTATTTCCACTGATCACAAATAGTGTCCAAACACTTCATAGAAACATGCAGCGCTTTATTGTGGGCTCTGCCTTCAATTGGGAGTTCATCATCACAGAAACCCAAACAATTTTCCACAGCAATATTGGTGACTATTCCTTCAAACTGGGCCACAGAGATGTCTTGGGTAACATGAGCAGAACATAAGGTCTTCAATAAGGCCTTGCGGTGGGCCTCTGAACATAAAAGGAGAGATAAGATGGAGATCTTGGATGGTGTCTGGTTGATTTGATCCACTACTTTGTAATCACTCTACTTGAGAATTCTCAAAAGTTTCCCCGCTTATTGTCCTACAGAAAGTTCGGGTTGATTATCCATCACTTGCTTTCCCCTGGCCTTTGCTAGAGCTTCACTGTTAGTTTCCCTAGGAGGTGGTGGTGGAGGAGAAAAGATCTGACCACTGCGAGTCATGTTACTGGTTCCCGCAATGTTGGTAACATTCTTGTCACCAACCGGAGGGCAATCATACCTCCTTCCATGAATATAGACCACATTATACTCACATGTAATTACCTCCGAGTCGTTGCTTGTAGGAGGAATAGGAGCTTGAATCATTGTGGGGGTAATAGGAACCTGAATTGTTAACGGAATACTAGGGGTTGCTGAAAATCTTCTCGGATAGTAGGGATTTCCAGAACATCAATCTCTTCTTCTCGGAATACTTTCTCTATCTGTAGGACACCTTCATCGATCAACTGTTGGATGGCCGTCTTCAACTAAGCACATTCTTCAGGTTTGGAGGAACATGTTAAGCAAAAGTCATGGAGTTCTTGTAGCACCTCATGCTTCAGCAAATGTTCTCTGATAGTTTATAAAGATATCTTAATTTTGTTAACCCTTGATACCAAAACCCGTTCATTAACTTCTTCAATAGCACTGATCGTTCCCCCTTGATGAGGAGGCATGGGATTATTTTGAATATTCGTACCAACAGGGTTAAAGTTGATGGCTTTTGTATCGATGAGATCTTGAACTTTGCATTTGAATGCTCTACAATTTTCAATTGTATGGCCTGGGGCACCAGAATGGAATTTGCAATGAGAATTAATATTATACCCCCTAGGGAGAGGATTTGGCGGTGGACCAAGTTCGCGCAATTGAACCAATTGACTAGCAAGTAACTGTGGGAGAAGTTGAGCGTAGGACATGTGAATGAGATCAAATCTTCTTTCATGGGATCTTTTTCTTTGAGGGGCTCTCGGGCCTTGTGGTTGTTGATTCGGTTGTTGATAAGTTGGAGGAGGTGCAAATTGTTTTTGCGGAACATAATGTGGTTGCGGAGCGAAAGGCCGTTGTTGGGCCATCCAGGGTGCTGGAGTTGTAGCAGCATATACTTGAGGAACAAATTGGTTAGGAACAGCAGTAGGTGTAGGAAAATAAGGGAATCAGACTTGAGGAAATGCGGGATCTCTTTCTTGGTTGATGGTGATGGCACTAGTCTCTCCCTCTTTCTTCTTGACAAAACCAGAGAATGGTTTTCTACTAATGCTCGTGTTATTGTTAACATTGTTAGGAACACCTTGAATCGTTCCAGCCTTAATGCACGTCTCAACACGTTCACCAATAATGACCATATCAGAGAAAGAAGTAGAAGTGCTACTGAGCATGTGCTGGAGATAAGGGCCTCGTAGAGTACCCATAAACAGATCAATCAATTCACGATCCAAGAGAGGAGGTTCGACCCTTGCAGCCAGTTCACGCCACCTCTGAGCGTATTCTTTGAAAGACTCTTCAGATTTTTGTACCATCCCTTGGAGCTGAGTACGGCTAGGAGCCATGGCAGTATTGTAATGGTGATGTTTCAAAACAGCGTTAGCAAGCTCTCCCCAAGTACTGACATGAGATCTTTCCAATTTCATATAGCAATCCAACGGTGCCCCGGTCAAGCTGTCTTGAAATAAATGCATGAGTAATGGTTCATTTTCAGCATAAGCCACCATTTTGCGACAATAGGAACGGAGATGAGTCTATGGGCAAGAAATGCCTTTGTATTTGTCAAACTCTGGGACTTTGAACTTGGGAAGAATAACTACCCCAGGCACGAGGCACATTGCAGCAGTATTGAATCCGGAAGCCTTGATACCCTCCATGGCTCTAAGTCGCTCTTCAAGAGCATGATACATTTTCGTAGTTTCGGCAACCCCGACAGCAAGGTTCACTTGGGGTTCATCAAGATCAATAACATCATGATGATCGTCAACATCATTCCTAGGAGCACTGGTAGGAGTCTCAACATTTGCATTGTCATTTCTCCCATTAGCAGAAGTGGAGGGTGCAACAGTAGTAAGCTTGGCAACACTTTGGTGTAGTTCTTCTTGACCCTTGATCACGGCATAAAGGGTTTCCATAAGTTGATCCATGCGAGTACCCATGGTGTCCATATCTCGACGGAGTGCATTCTGGTTCTCTTCAAAAAGATCCATTAGCCTTTGCTGGTTGCCTCTGGTACGGTAAGGATGTGGAGGAGTCGTCTTTGTTGTTTACTGTAGTCTGAGAAAAGGGACCCCAATGAGTTTTTGTTATGAAAAATGAATGCATGGTAATATGGATGAATGCTTTATCTTCATTTCTGAGGAGACCCAAAGACTCGTCTATCTTTTAAAATTTTCTCTTTTTTGAAAAGCTATATAAACGAAACTTATCTTTGGATTTCCCTAGATATGAGATATATATGATGATATGATGTCATGGTATGCTATGGCATGAAGTCTCAGCTCCACATATTCTAGATAACCATTGTGTAGTCTGTTGCACAGGCTGAAAGTAACAAGATCAAAAGTTCGACGTCACAAGCATGGAGACAAAGTAACCACCCATGAGGTATGTATTAGGGGTTTATCACCTTCTGAACAAGGTTCTAAATAGTTCTCGAAGTCTACGCTCTTCCTTTGGATATTACCAATGTCCCAATTACTTGGTAATCAGTAATATTCGCAGGAAAAACTCGTCTGAATGCAATATCACGTGACAACTACTTCCGGATTACTCCGTTATAGTCTCCACACTGCACCTAAAAGGCCATGATGGGTTAATGGTTCTACGGCCCTCAGCTTCTCGAGTTCCCAGGTCGAAAGCAACGATGTCTTCCTGATTACTCGATAAACATCACTACTTTCAAGGGGACCTCCACTGAGTGGGGGATTTTCATGCCTCCTTCTTCGGGATTACTCCCTCAAAGTTAACATGACTATACTGCCCGTCCTAATCCTATGTTTAACCCAAGTCCGGGTATAGGACTTATCAAAAGTAATCACCAAACCAAACATCACAATGTATCCAGAATATGTGAGTAGCAACAATATATGCAATATATACAAAAGAATGAGGCAATAATAAAACAATAAAGCAAAATAAAGCAAATAAATAAACACCCAAAAAGACAAATAAACAAAACTAGGAGAGACTCGCAAAAATTCCCCAGCAGAGTCGCCAACTGAAGCTACCGGCAGAAAACACAGAGCCGCCACCGAACTTTATTTATCCCGAAGAAGGGGAAATATCGATAAAACCACAAGGGAATGGATAAGATGTTATTTCGACCGAGAGAAAGAGTAAGGGAGTCTATTATGCAAGGGGAAGGTATTAGCACCCCTCACATCGTTTGTACTCAACGGGATCCATTTTGTTTGTTTGTCCTAAAGGGTGTGTTTATCTACAATTATGCTTGCTTAAGGGGAAATGAATGGTTTTTATTATTGCGTTCGTGGGGGTTTCGCGACCCTTTGCCTACGTATCCAATGAAGGAATCAGAACATCTTAGTTCCTCTAGAAAATAGTTTGTTAGTTGGTGTTTTTAGTGGGCGACGTTAACGCACGCATTCTAGCAATAGGCACGGCCGATATCGCGGTAGAACGGAGATAACATGCCCTTTTGGGGGAATTTTGATTTGTTGAGTGTCTTTGCAATTTTTAAACTAAATTCAAAAAGTGGTTTTGGGTTTTTTGATTTATGAATGTTAAGTTTTTATTACAAAAAGGAGAAAAAAGGGGGAAACTAGAAAAAATCCTAATGGTTGTTATATACAAAGGTGAGCTAAAATTCTACCTCGACATAAGGCGATCGAAACAGGATTTAATCGCCTCAGGGAACCACCTAAGGGAGTACGGTCTTAAGGTTTTGAACGGGCAAATAAAGAAACTGTTATCCTAAATATTTTATTGTAAGTTAAAAGAAACATAATGAATTTAAAAGTAAATCAGAACACAATTTTAAAATATTCTAACATTATTATTGTTTGTGGTTTTTAGGTAAAGACAAAATTGAAAGAAAATTAAAAATCTAATTCTAAATATATTTTGGTATTTTTTTATCATGTAAACAAAAACAATTCATAACATCAAACAAATAAAGAAAATTTAAGGTTTTTTATCATGCTAACAATTAATCAAAAATCATGCACACCAAAATTCACAAACAATTGATTTAGTTGAGATTTTATTTTTTTTATTAAAAGAGAATAGAGTAAAACGAAAATAAGTAAAAAAGAAAGGGACTTTAGGGTTCTTAAACACTCAGATCATCGCAAACCAAACACTATCTCTTCTCTCACGACAATGACTCTCTTCCCCTCTCTTCGCATATTCACCATCACCGACAGCAACTCGCTCCCTTACCCCCCCAATTGATGGACCTCCTTCATCTATGTTCTCTAAGGTTTCTCTCTTCTCAGTAAACAGAACAACAAAAAAACTTTACACCAAATTGAAACCTCTCTCTCCCTTGCGCCTAAACCTCTCAAGAACTCTCATCATCTTCAAAATAAAAAAACTAATCCAACAAGATCTGAATTGGTCAGCCTCCGATAATCCTCGAGAAAGCCAATGTTGTATAGATCTTCTCCACCGTCACCTTCCTCCGGCCCAAGCTTGTCGCAAATGATGTCGGATTCAACGGAAGTGCGGCTAGGAGTTGGTGAGGTATTACTGGAGATAACGAAAGAAACAACGGTGGTTTATGGTTTGGCCGGAGACGGAGAAGGGGGGGGGGGAAACAGGGAACATTGAAGTGAGAAGGAGGTCGGGGTTTTAGGGAAGGCGTTGAGAGGGACGAATCTTCAGAAGAAGAGAAGTGTGTCGGATGGGTTAGGTAAAGGCGAAGGGTGGGTATATCGTGAAGGTTGCGCGAAAGAGAAGAAGAATTAGAGGTACGGCGAAGGATTTCATCTTTCGGTTTATTCCGTATTTTTCTTACTGCTGAAATTTTATCCTATTTCTTGGTGGTTTGAACAAAAATGTTTTCTTTTTGCAGGTGGATGTGGAATGGTTTTGCCATATGCGTAGCAGAAGGAAATGTAAAGATACAAGTTAGATCTGTTTCGTGCAATATGCATAACAGAAATTGGGCCTCTGGTTTTTTTATTATAAAAAAACTAAAAAAAACTTGTACCACGTTTTCTTTATTGAGTTATCCTCCTGTGATTTTAACTTCTCTTATCACATGCAGTAAGTTTCAACTATCAGTAACTTTGAAGGTTGATAGGTTACGTTACTATGGTTGTTGTGTTATGCTAACATGTTAATAGGTTAGAGTTTTGGAAGAATGTGAAGTTGAGGATGCTAGCACAAAATGAAGTTATACGGGTGGCTGACTAGCAGATGGAGATAAGCGATAGTTGGTTAACAGCAGGCTATCTTGGAGAAAAAGGTAATGAATATTCTGATTTGTTGTTTTTAACAAATTTATACATATAAATGATTCAAGCATTAAAAATGATTAGCTATACAAAATGAATTTGGCAGGCATGGATGTATATGTAAAGAAAGCTTGCAAAAAAATAATGGGAAGAAGAATACCTATCAGAGTCTCTCCGATGGAGCTTTAGAAAAAAAAACAATAAGTTCTCCCAACTTTAATCTCCTATGTGTATTTTCTGCTCTTCTCTTGCTGTGATTTTTGAACAAAAAGCTCTCTTTCTGTTTTCTTCTCTTGCTGGATTTTTTTCCTCTTGTTGTCTCTTTAAGTGGCTTTTATAGTGAAACAAAGGGTGGAAATTAGGGGGGGGGGGGGAATTGGTGAATTTGAACATGTTTGGAAAACTGATTTTGAACCTTAATATGCAGGTTTTCTTTTTAGTCATTTTGGTATAAAACTTGGATTGACTTGCTTGGAGTTTTTGTGGCTTATAATCTCAGGTTTTTGGGCAGAGATATGCAGGCTGTTTTCTTGCAGGATATGCAACAGGTTCTGGTTTTGGCTTGTTCTACTTTGGTAATTTTGCAGGACTGGCCTGTGGGGCTGTTTTGGTTTTTGTATGATGCAGGTTTTATCTTTTTCTCTTTCATTTTTCTATGATATAAAGCTAATCTGCTTTTTATTCTAATAAATCTGAAGGGTTTGCCTTTTAGGAAAATGATGCATTTGAGGTTTTGGCTGTTTGTTAGCCTTTTACATTATTTGTTTGGTTTGATGTTGCTGCCTTGCTTTTGCTGTCTTGTTGGTTTTTTGTTGCATCCATTTGGTTTTGTGTTGCAAATGCCCGTATTTGCTACTATTTTGTGTTGAGGGTTAATGTTTTCTTGTTGTTGCTTGTTTGCTGCGCTTGGCAGCTTGCTGCTTGTTTATCTGCTCGTTTGACCATTGTGTGTTGTCTTGCTTTATATGGCGGCCTAATGCTTTGCTGCGATGCTATTTTCTGTTTTTGTTTGCAGCAATAGAAAAATACTCGTAAACTCCCTTTTTCCTTTTTGTGAACCAAAGGTGACAACTTTTGTAATTTGCAATTGGGAGAAAAATAGCCCATGATTAAAAATAAATCCCTCTTTAACTGATTCCAAATGCAAACCCTTATGATGAAATTTTCTCTTAACAAATAATTGTTTGGAAATTTTCATACGTTAATTACTTGCTAATTTTTTGTTTTCTTTGTTTCATGAGCACGAGAATTTGACGGCCAAAGCGAGGTTAAATGATAAAAATACCATGGCGAGGAGTGAGGACGATTCACTTGAAGAGGAAGCAAAAAATTTAATTCTTTTTTTTTGTTTTGTAAACTGCAATTGTACTTGTGATTTCAAGCCTTGTAACTTGTCTCAAAAAAATGTAATGAACACAAACTTGAATGAATTTATTAATGATGAACTTTGTTGTAGAAATCAAATAACTCTCGAATCTTGTTTGAATTCTGAAATTCTCTCTTGAATGATTTGAATGCACATCTTGACTGTGTAACTTAAACTTCAAGAAATCATGAACAATTGTTGTAACTTGTATTTCAAAGCAATCATGCGCCTTATCTTTCAAAATCCAATCAAACTCTCAAACAAAATAAATGCTTAAGAATTTAATTCCACTTGGTTAATTTGAACCCAAAACAACGGTCATTTAAACCTTATCTTCAAATCACGCTTGAACCAAACTTGCACTTCTCGACCAAAACCCTAATTTTGATATTCAAACCACAATAACTTGTAACTTAGGCAACAAAACACGCCTTGATCGTCATGACCCCCAGCCTCATTTCTTGTGCCCAAACTCCACATTTGTCAACTTAAACTTCAAACTCTCGACTCAATGGCTTAGAGACTTTAAGAAGAAAACTTGAAATGCAAGGAGATGAAATTCTTGACCTAATGCCCTGAGCTTTGAGCCATCTTTGAGGCAGGCGAAAGAAACATCTTCACAGAAACCAAAGACCCAAAACCCTAGCCTCTTGACCAACAAATAGGGAAATAAACCCTAATCCAAGCCCTGATAAATTTGAGCGAGAACCAACCTTGTAACGTGATGACAAAATTCATTCCACGATCCACTAATCAAGAACCAGGTGTGTTTCCCTTTTACCTGATAATAGAACTTCAAAATAAAATTAGACATAAAGAGGGCGCAACCCTAATACCTTAAACCAAAGCGCCTGATTTCATGAGATGCGGGATATGCAAATGACTGAGTAAAAATGGTGCAAATGGGATGCAAAGTTCAAAGCCAGACAAAAGTAAAAGAGGTAAGGCAAATTTAGGGTACGACAAGTATCGGGTCTCACAGTCGGTAAACTTTTTGCTAAGTTAGTAAATAGCATCTCTTTTTGGCCAGACTCGTCATGCTGCCCCAGCACGCACCCCATCGAATTATCCAACACAGTCAAGTATAAGATCAAAGGTCTTCCTTCAACTGGAGGCATCAGAATAGGTGGATCTTAGAGGTATTCCTTGATCCTTTTGAAAGAGGTCTGACATTCATCGTTCCATTTTACCACTTGATCTTTCTTCAGCAACTTGAAGATTGGCTCACAAGTAGCAGTCAGATGCGAAATGAATCTGGAAATGTAATTCAGACGTCCCAAAAAGCCTCTAACTTCCTTTTCTGTGCGGGGAGCTGGCATTTCCTGTATGGCTTTTACCTTGGCAGGGTCCACCTGAATACCCTTATCACTGACGACAAAACCCAACAGCTTACCAGACGTTACCCCGAAGGTGCACTTGTTCGGGTTTAACCTTAGCTTGTACATATTCAACCTGTTGAACAGTTTCTGGAGATGGTCAAGGTGTTCTTATTCAGTCTGGGACCTTGCGATCATGTCATCAACGTAAACCTCAATCTCATGGTGAATCATGTCGTGGAACAAAGCGACCATGGCGCGCTGATAAGTTGACCCAGCATTCTTCAACCCGAAAGGCATTACCTTGTAGCAAAATGTGCCCCACTGTGTAACAAAGGTTGTCTTCTCCATATCCTCGGGAGCCATCTTAATCTGATTGTAACCAGAAAAAATATCCATAAAGGAGAAGATCTTATGTTGCGCGGTGTTGTCGACCAGAACATCAATGTAAGGAAGCGGGAAATCATCCTTGGGACTCTCCCTGCTCAGGTATGTATAGTCCACACACATTCGTACCTTACCATCCTTCTTCGGTACCGGAACAACATTGGCAATCCACTATGGATAAGAAGTAACAGCTAGAAATCCAGCATCAAACTGTTTCATGACCTCAGCTTTGATTTTTTCAGACATCTCAGGGCGCATACGGCGAACCTTCTGTTTTACCGGAGGGCAGTCTTCTTTAGTTGGAAAGCAGTGAACCACAATATCAGTGTCCAAACCAGGCATATATTCATAAGACCAAGCGAAGATCTCAACATAGTCACATAGCATATGTATCAACCGTTGCTTGACACTAGGCTCTAGATTTGCACCTATCTTGACCTCTTTCATGTCTTCCTCTGTACCCAAATTCACTGATTCGACTGGCTCTTCATGAGGCTGTATGGCCCTCTCTTCCTGTAGAAACAGTCTGGCAAATTCCCCAGGCACTTCACAATCATCCTCAGCTTGGTTGATCAGATTTTCGAAGTCATAACTGGCAGTAGCAGAGTTGTTATCAATGGGATCCAGAGTGGATGTGGATCTGCATTATGATATGTGAGTGTGTGTAAGACAATAGTTGTTTTGATAAAGTGCGAGATAGAAAAGAAAAAAACAAAGAGCACAAAATTTGTAATGCAAGAAAACGTCCAATGCTTTATTGATGATATATGAAAATGACAAATAATAAGCCCTCGCAAGCAAAGCCAAGGTGCCTCGGGCAAGGCACTGGGCCATAAAGTTTTAAACTGTTTATTACAACTCTCAAAACAAAAGTCAATTATTGTGTAATAAAAGAAACGGGTACGAAGTCCTTCATCGTCCAGTTGTTCAATCCACCGTTGGTAGTCGGGTAGATCCAGTTGTTGATATCTGAATCTTCTTCGCTGTCCTCAATTGCATTCACTCTCTGATTACTGATGCGTAGAGGAGGTCTTCCAATTCGCGCGTGCCGAACAGCCCTTTGAGCCTCTGCAGTAAAGCCCAAACTAAACTTGTCAGTTTTGTGTGCGAAATTAGGGAGCTGACCCCAATTTGCACACCCACCTTTTTCAATTACAGCCCTGGCATCCTTGAGGGAATCCATCTTCGTCGGAGGTTTGTTAGCAGCAATTTCAGTCGACGCCAGAGTCTGGGGGACCTCTTCAAAGTTCTAACAAGGGTTTTCGATGAATCCCCGTCCATATCCATATAGCAAAAGGAATTAAGATGACTCACCATGCACTCATCTTCACCTTGTACCGTGACGATCTTCCCCTTTATCGGATATTTCAACATTTGGTGGAGTGTGGAAGTCACTGCCCCAGCCTTATGAATCCAAGGGCGACCCAGCAAGCAAGAATATGATGGTCGGATATCCATCACGTAGAAAGTAGATGCAAAAGTATGATAGCCAACTTTAACAGGGACGTCCACCTCCCCGTGCACCATCCTTTTTGATCCGTCGAAAGCCCTGACCAAAATATTACTCGGCTTCAAAATCAAACCTTCACAGTCCAGACGGTATAATGCTTTCTTTGGCGAAACATTCAATGAGGACCCAGTATCCACCAGTACGTGGGCCAAAGTAGTGCCCCTGCACTCAATTGAGATGTGCAGAGCATCATTTTGATTTCTTCCTTTGGCAGTCAGATCTGCGTCTGAGAAACCCAACCCATTGTCGACACTCAAACTAGCTACGCAATCTTTGAATTGATCAGCCGAAGTTTCCTGCGGCACATGCGCAGTTTTAAGGAAAGCAATTAAAGCCTTTACATGGGCTTCCGAACACAATAACAAGGACAACATGGAGATTTTTGACGGGGTCTGCCCCAACTGCTCGAATACATTATAGTTGCTCTTCTTGATAATATTCAGAATTTCCTCTATCTTTTGCTTAGAGGTTTCTACAATGATATTCTTAGGCGCCTCCGTTCGGGCAGGCTCACCTGTGATTTCTTTGCCCTGAGCCCCAGATGACTCGGCGACAGGGGTGATAAATGGAATAGGAACTGAGATATTAGCTGATGTACTAGCATATGGAATGACAACTGGTTTGTGGATAGTCGTAGGGGAAATCTCGGGAGAAAAGAGTCTTCCACTTCTGGTGACCTTGTTAGCCCTGACAATATTATTGATATCAGCATCAGCTTCTTCAATCTTTAGGTCTTGCTTAACTCCATTGTAATACACATCGGCACCATAGTGCCAAGGGACAGCCTTATCCGAAGTGTATGGGATAGGACCAGGGACAATAATGATTAACGGAGCGATTCTTGGAACGGGTGTAATCCTAACAGGCTTTCTCGAGGAAGCCTTGGAAGGATTGGTGGAAATGGTTATGATGGAAACATTTTGAACTGGAACTAACGGAATCATAGTCTTCTCGAACATGATCTCTTTGTTATCCATCAGGCATTGAACACCTGATTTTAATAAGTGGCAACCAGCAGGCAGAATTGAACACACGTGGCAACCTTCGCCATAACCCGGAAATAAACCGGCCAATAATAGATTCTTCTTAACTGTCACCAAAGGAGTATCAATTTCTTCCACGGAGGTCACAAATAAATCATCGTCCACAACATTTACTCCATGACCATGTTTGGGCATAGGAGCAGTTATGACGTTGGGCTTCTCTAGAGCGTCAAACTCAATCTCTTTAGCTTCAATCAAGTCTTGTACCTTATTCTTCAAGGCCCAATAGTTGTTTGTATCATGACCTGGGCCATCGGAGTGATAGGCGCAGCGAGCATTCGGTTTATACAGCGGAGATGTGGTGTTGGGATTCTTTGGGGCTTCCCTCAGAGTTACCAGGTTGGTCTTCAATAATTGTGGTAGAATTTGAGACAAGGTCATATTGAGCCGAGTGAACTGTCTTTATGGTCTCTCCACCCTCTGTTGATTTTTGCATTGTAGAGCAACTCTGGGTCTTGATATCACTACCACATTCACTGGTTGACAGTGTTCAGGTCTGCTTTGGCCCCTCGGGCCGTAGATTGCACTAACTTCTTTCTTACCAGTGAAAGGCTTCTTTACTGCACTCGATGAAGTATCCTTCTGTATCTTACCACTTCGGATACCAGCTTCTACTCTCTCCCCAGTCAAAATCAACTCAGTAAACCCAGATGAATAATTTCCGGTCAGATGATTGAAAAATGGACCAGATAGTGTCCCCAGAAACATGTCAACCAACTCCCTGTCAGAAAAAGGGGGTTGGACTCTTCCAGCCAAATCTCTCCACTTCTGAGCATAGTCCTTAAAGCCTTCACTTGCACCCATATACATACCCTGAAGCTGAGTACGAGTGGGAGCAAGGTCGGTGTTATATTGGTACTACCTGTAGAAAGCAGCAGCAAGGTCTTCCCAGTTTCAGACATTAACTCCTTCCAATTGATAAAACCATTCAAGCTGAGTCCCTGACAGACTATCTTGAAATAAGTGCACCCACAAATTTCTATCAGTAGTGTGGGGTTTGATTTTTCTGGCGTACGAGCGGAGATGGAGTTTTGGTCAGGATACTCCATCGTACTTAGCAAAAGCCGGAGCTTTGAACTTATGAGGGATCACCACTCCAGATACTAGTCCCAGTTCTCCAAAATCTAAACCAGGGATCTTCTGAATCTCCATAGCACTCATACAGTCCTCTAACTGCTTGTACCTATCCTCAGCAGAGGGATATTGTTCCTCATCATAATCTGTGTCATTATCAGAAACTGCAGGGCTGGGGCCCTTTTCTTCTTCTTGGTCCTCCCCTCCCTTGGATGAAAAGGACAGATCAGCTTGTTGTTTCAACCTATCCCCAAACCTTTTTCCCATACTCAGAAGAACGACCTTCTTCTTCTTCTTCTTCTTCTTCTTCTTCTTCTCTTTCTCTTTCAGAATGAGAGCTTTCAAGTCCTTTTTTCCCTTTAGCCAAGCTTAAGAACATCTCTTGGAATTGGGCATTTTGTGCCTGAAGATCTTTGATAACTTGATCGAAAGACATTTTTGCTGAAATAAACAACGAAGAAGATTAGAAACCTGTTATGGTACCTGTAATGGTGTGCATGATAATGGGATGCGTATGTAATGATTTCAAAGACTTTGGGAGGTTTAAATTTGCAAACAAAAAATAAACAACTTTATTAGATTAAACTTGTAAAAAGGTTCAATAATGCCTTTAAGGCGTTACAAAGAAATAAACGGAAAACAAATATAAACTAGAAAAAGCAAAATCAGAAATCCCATGGACGCTTCCCCTTGGTGCTGATATAGTCATTGATCGTTCTTTCATTCTCGAGCTGCCTGGTGAGCTTCAAGATCTTCCTCTCTTGCTCATGGTACTTCTCCCGATAGGTATCCCTCTTCTCTTTCAGCTGAATCCAGGATCTCTTCAATGCCCCAAGATCAGTGGGCATGTAGGGATAAAGGACCGTATAAGGAATGCCCTCTTCATTGGTGGGCTCCACAATCACTGGCAACACGGCTTCATAGGGCATCCCAAGCTTCTGAGCACGAGCTTGGACCCACTGGAGATAAGGCTGAATAGGGAGAGAAGTCCTTGGTCCTAGCTCTTGAGGGTCAGATCTGTTCACCATGCCCCAAGCTCATATAAACCTTCGGCGATACTCGTCAACGTCTTCCTTGTAGTTAAATGTAATATCCGTAAGAAGTAGCTCATGAGGA
This sequence comes from Vicia faba, assembly GCA_948472305.1. Lineage (NCBI taxonomy): Eukaryota > Viridiplantae > Streptophyta > Magnoliopsida > Fabales > Fabaceae > Vicia > Vicia faba. The sequence goes on from OX451739.1 coordinate 1,169,683,659, forward strand.
CCATCTCTCCAAGCACGACCGAATTGTCGCAAAGCTAAAAAAGGACTGTAGGTTATTCCTCCTCTGATTCCAAGCAACGGGACATTAGGGTATCCCCCACATCGCTCAATGACAGCAGTGCTTTCCATATCCTTGGAACTCCAAAGAATGTCTGTATGGGCAAGGGACATTATTTTGTAAGACCATCCTAAACCTTCCTCATTCTTCAACACAGACTTGGGGAGGTGCAAAATAAACCACCTCGCCAACAAAGGCATGCAACACATGAGGGTCCCTTTTCTTCGCACAGTACGAGTATAGAGAGCATGCAAGATATCCCCAGCAGAGTCACCAGTTATGTGATACGGTGGCAGAACCAGACTGTTTTAGGAAAGTGTTGGTTTGCGTTGTGTTTTTTGTTTGCAAAATGTCGCGGTAAGCAAGAGTCGCCACCGAATTTTATTTTATCCAACTGGAAAGGAAAAAAAGCACAGAAAAATTCCTTTTTCGAGATTTTGAGCACGAGGGGGTAGATTATAGAAAGGGAAGGTGTTATCACCCTTTCCATCCATGGTTTTCCATGGGCTCTTAGATACTTGCTTATCTTTTAAAATATTGCTTCCGTGTCTTGTGTGTTTTGAAAAGTTTTTGTTTTACTTTGTTTTAACCCTTGTATCAGTCCTCACGAGTGTTACGAAGTGTTTTTGAAAACTTTGTTTGGAAAGTGTTTGTGTGAAAAAAGTTTATTTTGAGCAAGTACCTACTAGCATCTACCTACTCGAAAAAAGAATGTTTATGTTCTTGTTTCCTTTAGACAGCGCTATCCCACTATTAAAGAGTAGGTAGCACCGTCGTTGAAGTTTGTAAGGGTTAATTCGAAAGGGACGTACAATCACTAAAGCAATGTTAGGACGTCTTAGTAATAACCCTAATGTCTTAAGATCATATTCGAGGCAACATTTCTGAGGCAACCTTTCCGAGGCAACATTTCCGAGGCAACATTTCCGAACAGGACATTTGATCTTTGTTTAGACAAGAGGGAAACCACTAAAACACCCTATACCTAATGATCATTTACCGAAGGCAACCGAAGTGAGAGTATACCCTAGGAGTGCGCATGTGCAAGTGATTTGATTTCAGTTATTATCTTTGTACATTAGGGTTTGCTAACCATTTTAAATTAACATACAGTCTTGTCATGCAACCCTATTATCATACATCTAAGGTTTAATTGAATAAATACAAACCTAACTACGCTATTACAAGGCTTCGGGGAGGGGGATTAATTACATAGCCAAAAACCCATAAAATGATAAATAAAATCATATCCTAATTAAACTATAAAATACCATGAGCATTTACATTAATATCGCAAAAAATATTAAACGGGCGCGATGAATTAAGAACGAGAAAAAATTAGGGTTTTGACCCCGTCTAACCTAATTGAAAGAAAAATCATATTTTTGTGGTTTTTGTTTTATTTTGAGAAAATAAGGTTTTAATTGAATAAATACAAACCTAATTACTAATTAATTTAAATTAAGAAAAATAATTAATTTGACCTATTTTTTATTTTGGTTATTTTATAACAATATAATCAAGGACAAACCTAATTTTCTAATTTGATTTTAATTATTTACAAAAAAAAGTTAGAATTAAACCTAAATTAAAAAACTAATATAAAATTGATTTTGATAAAATAAAATAAAACCTAAACTCTAAATTGGTGAAATTGATTTTATGATTTTGTAAAAAAAAGGATTTAATTTTGTGTTAGAAAATAAATAAATAAATAAATTAAATTAAATTAAGGAAAGAAATAGAAAGGAAATTAGGATGGGCCTGGTGTTATTGCAAAAGGGGGGGTCTGAATTGCAATTTCTGAGCCCAAAAACGCCTGGCCCATTTGACTTTTCCAGATCCTGTGTTGCAAGCTTGACTAGGCCTATGATGGACCTCCAAAGGATGGCCCTTGGATCTAGCTTGTTGATGGCCTGGATGATGAGATATTGATGATGCACAGTGGATGTCTTGGATGCTTATACACCTGATCATGTAAAAGAAAATAATATTGAACAAATAGGGGGACCTGGGGATCGAACCCAAGCCCTTTGGCTTTTCCACAACAATGCTGACCATCTGAGCTGGCTTGTCTTTGTGTACATGGAACAACAAACAAACAATATATGGAAAACACAAAATAATAATTATCAAAACGCGCTCATTTTTGAATGGGCGAATCACAGGATGCCACGCTATCATCTCCTTCCTCCCAACCGTTGCTAAAAGTTTTGCAACTTTTACCTACGGACAAAGGGTGTAGGTATAACCCTGAGCTTCTGCAAAATCATGTACAAGCACGATAAATACACAACAATGGCACCAATCAACTTGTGGCAACCTCACGAGCATCATGGTACCCTAATGCATGGCCAATTATACCTGTAAAGAAAAACCCTAAAAACGAGCCAAGAACCCTAACTATGGCATCTTGTTGTGCAGTTAATGAAAACGCAATTGAACATAATCATTAGCTTGCAAATGATTCAAGGATCAAGAATATACAAAGAAATCATGCTACAAATGCCAGAATCGTGATATTCGATTTCAAAAAAGTATGAATGTCGTGAGATGCTTACAGCGTATTTTTGGATGTTATGAGGCTTGCTAGTGATTGGAATAGGGTCCTTGGATGTCCAGCAAACGAAGGTTGTGCCTGGAATGGCTTGAGGAAGCCTGGAACTAAGAAATCAGATTGCAACTTTCCTTTGAAATTTTGAGATTTGTTCTTCTCTTTTCACGCCTCCAATCCCCTTGCTTTTGATCTGCACTTGTTCTATATGTACCCTAGAATGAATTAGGGTTGCAAATTGGTTTCAAATCTTCTCCAATAATGATCATTGATTCAAGATTTGATCCTTTGTGAGAAAGAAAATTGAGAAAATCCAATCTTTTTGTGTCCATTTGAAGCTTGCATGATTTGATTCTCTTTCCAGCTGTATAAGAGGCCTAAACATGCACAAAATCTCAAGCTTTGATTAGTTTTGATATTTTTCATGATTTTATTTTGATTTTATTTGATTTAATTGAAATAAAATCAAAATAAATGAAAAAAATAAAATAATGACAAATAGAAAGTATCATGGGTCAAGGGTCATGTTAAAAACTCAGTGCAAGCATAAAAAGTTGGGCCCATTTGACAAAAATTTAAATTTTGGCCACTTTTGACTTTTGGCAATTTTCCAAAAAAGATCAACTTTGCCAATGTATAACTCCTTCAATTTTTACCTTGGAGATGTGTTATTTGACTTTTTAGAAAGCTTAAGATGTCCTCTAAATAACCCTTTTGGTATCATATCAATTGAGTCTTCCATGTTCATGTATGAAGCTTTGACAAAAAAGGTGTTTTTGTTGACTTTTCAAAATGACCTATAATTTCCAAATTTATATCTTCTTGTGAGTGCATATTTTGAACTTGGGAGCTAAAGATGCATTGTAAGGAATTGATTCCTCTTTAAAATGAGCTTTGGATGGGTCATATTTGATAAAGTATGAGAAAGTTATGCTTGGTCAAAGTTGAGTTAACTTTTCCTGCAAAACCCTAATTTAGCAACTTTTGGGTTTTGATGAATTGTGAGCAATATTTGAGGAATCATGATCAACCCTTGATCAAATGATGAAAAAAACTTCAAAATGAGAATGTTGACAAAAAATCTTGAAGTTTGACTTTATGTGGGACACAGTTGACTTTTGCCCTAGCATAGTCAATTTTCAGGCCTTTGAGCAATTGACTGAGCAAACTTCCTCTGCAAGGCTTGAAACTTGACATGGATGATCTTGAGAACATATTAGGACAATGGTGAGCATTTGGGATCCTTTGGACTCATGCATATTGATTCAAATTGAAACCCTAATTTGAGGTAGACTGCCTTAAGAGAGGGTTTGTCTGGTCAACCCTTGGACTTCCTTGAGCAATTTGAGGACCTCACTTGAAATTTATTGAGAAATATGGGAGGGAAAATTTTGGGGTACAACACGCTTGTACAGGACGCCATTACTCAAGAAGAACTTAGCAGAGAATCTCCTTAAGAACTTCTTATCATTGATTGAGGCTCCTTCTGGATATTCTTGAGCCTCGAGATACCTCTTTACTTCGTGAAATCAAGGTTGGTCCACTACCTCTTCAGTATTAATCTCGTGACAATGTGTTGGTTCATCCATTCGTTCGATGGTGATCTGGGGAGCCTCGTTATTCTAATTAAGTTTAAACATAAATGACATTGTATCTAGAGCGTCTGCTAGCTGATTTTCTTCTCGGGGGAAATGCTCGAAGGTAATCTTCTCAAAATGTGGTAGCAATGTCAAAACATGTTCTTTGTAAGGGATAAGATTTGGATGCTTAGTGTCTCATTCCCCTTTGATCTGACTGATGACCAAAGCTGAATCTCCGAATACATCTAAAGATTTGATTCCCAAGTCTATGGCAGCTCTAAGACCAAAGATGCACGCTTCGTATTCCTCCATGTTGTTTGTACAGTTGAAGCAAAGTCTGGCAGTAAATGGAGTATGACACCCTTTTGGAGATATGAGTATAGCACCGATACCATTATCGAGTGCATTGGATGCCCCATCAAAGAAAAGAGTCCATTGGGATCCTTGTCAAGGTCCGTCATATGGTCTGATTTCTTCACAGTTGTCTAATGTCATGATGTCTTCATCCGGGAATTCAAACTTCATGGGTTGATAGTCTTCTACAGCTTGGTGAGCAAGATGATCAGCCAATACACTGCCCTTTATAGCTTTCTGAGTAGTATACTATATATCATATTCTATTAGGATCATCTGCCATCTAGCTATTCTCCCAGATAGAGCAGGCTTTTCGAAGATGTATTTTAGCGGATCCATCTTAGATATCAACAAAGTAGTATGAGTCAGCATATACTGTCTTAGTCGGTGAGCAGCCTATGCCAGAGCGCAGCAAGTTTTCTCGAGCAGTGAATATCTGGTTTCACAGTTGGTAAACTTTTTGCTCAAGTAGTAAATAGCGTGCTCTTTTCGGTCAGACTCGTCATGCTGCCCCAATACACACCCCATTGAGTTCTCTAAAACAGTCAGATACATGATCAGTGGTCTTCCCTCGACTGGTGGCATCAAAACAGGAGGCTCTTGTAAGTACTCTTTGATCTTGTCAAAAGCAATCTGGCATTCATCATTCCATCTGACTACTTGATCTTTCTTCAATAGTTTGAAGATTGGATCACAAGTAGCTGTTAGGTGAGAAATGAATCTGGCAATATAGTTCAAGCATCCCAAGAATCCTCTGAATTCCTTCTCAGTACGAGGAGCAGGCATTTCTTGTATTTATTTAACCTTGGCCAGATCGACCTCGATGCCTTTGTTACTGATGACAAAACCTAAAAGTTTACCGGACCGTACTCCAAATGTGCACTTGTTTGGGTTCAACCTTAGTTTGTACTCCTTCAACCTCTCAAATAGCTTTTGCAAGTGATCCAAGTGCTCTTCTTCTGTTTGTGACCGGGCTATCATATCGTCTACGTAGACCTCTATTTCATGATGTATCATGTCGTGAAATAAGGCTACCATGGAATGCTGATAGGTTTCCCCAACATTCTTCAGTTCGAATGGCATCACTTTGTAGCATAATGTGCCTCACTGTGTGACAAATGTAGTTTTCTCCATGTCCTCAAGTGCCATTTTGATTTGGTTATAACCTGAGAATCCGTCCATGAAGGAAAACACTTTGTGCCGGGTCGTATTGTCAACCAATATATCTATGTGGGGAAGTGGAAAATCATCTTTAGGGCTGGCCCTATTCAAATCTCTATAGTCCACGCACATTCGTACTTTGTCGTCCTTTTTAGGCACGGGAACAATGTTAGCAACCCATTGGGGATAGGAAGTGACAGCCAAGAATCCAGCATTGAATTGTTTCATGACTTCTACTTTGATCTTCTCTGACATGTCAGGTCTCATGCTGAGGACTTTTTGTTTTATTGGTGGACAGTCTTCCCTTGTTGGTAGACGATGTACCACGATGTTCGTATCAAGTCCTGGCATGTCTTCATATGACCAGGAAAAGATCTCAACATAATCATGCAACAGTTGAATCAGACGCTCCTTGACACTCGGCTCTAGATTGGCACCCACCTTGATTTCTTTTTTATCATCCTCAGTACCCAAGTTGATTGTATCCACTAGTTCCTCATGAGTATGAATAGCTCTTTCCTCTTGTTGTAGTAGTCTGGCCAGCTCCCCTGGTACTTCACAATCTTCTTCACCTTCGTCTTCGGCTTGGTAGATTAGATCCTCAGAGTCACAAAAGGCCATAGAAGTATTGTTACCCATGGGATCCGGAATGGAGGGGTACCTGCATTTGTGAGTGTGGGTGTGTGTAAGGGTATAGCCATCCTTAAAAATAAAATGTAAAAGAAAAAACAATGAGCATGAAAATTTTGTATGTGAAAAACGTCCATGATTCATTGAATGTCATATGAAGATGAAATAAAAACCCTTACAAATGGACCATTGTGCCTCGGGCAAGACACAAGGTTTTAACTATGCGAATTTTTTGTGAATATTACAAGTCCAACAGAAATGTAAAGATAAATTACTGAGGGATGAAAGTTATTGGGAAAAAGTCTATGGCTTCCCAATTGCGAATTCCTCCGTTGATAGTAGGAAATACCAATCCTCCAAGCTGCAATCCTCTTCACCATATTCCACTGCATTGACCTCTCGGTTGCTAATCTTCAAGGGTGGCCCTCCAGCACTGGCACGACGCACAGCCTTCTGAGCACTCGAAGTAAACCCTAAGCCAAACTTGTCAAATTTGTACGGAATATTCGGAAGTTTCCCCCAGATGGTGCATCCTCCCTCCTCTACTACTTTCCTGGCATCCTTCAGAGATGACATCTGGAGCGAAGGTCTTGCGATCTTGGGGATCTGGGATACCGTCTTGGTCACTGCTACCTCTTGAGGAACTTCTTCGAAATGTTGAAAAGGAGTTTCAATGAACTCGTCGTCCAATTCCACATACCGGAAAGAATTGAGGTGGCTAATCATATATTCTTCCTCTCCGTGGACTGTGATAATCTTTCCCTGGACCGGATACTTCAGCATCTGGTGCAGTGTAGAGGTGACAGCACCGGCATTATGGATCCACGGCCGTCCTAGCAGACAGGAGTAAGAGGGGCGGATGTCCATTACATAGAAGGTTGAGTTGAAAGTTTGAGTCCCAACATTTATGGGGATATCCACTTCCTCGTGCACCATCCTCTTTGAGCCATCAAATGCTCTCACGACTATGTTACTGGGTTTCAACGTTAATCCTTCGTAGTCTAGTCTGTCGAGAACTTTCTTCGGTAAAACATTCAAAGATGAACCAGTGTCCACCAAGACATGGGCCAGAGTTGTTCCTCTATATTCCACAGAGACATGTAATGCGTCATTGTGCTTTATTCCCCTTGGTGTCAGATAAGCATCCGAGAAGCCTAAGCCGTTATCCGCCGTCAAGCTGGCCACACAATCTTGAAATTGGTCAGCAGACGTCTCTTGAGGCACATGGGCTGTCTTCAGAAACTTCACCAAAGCTTTCGCATGTGCCTCTGAACACAGTAACAAAGCTAGCATGGAGATTTTGGAGGGAGTTTGCCCCAACTGTTCAACTACGTCGTAGTCACTCTTATTTATTATTCTCAGGATCTCCTCCATTTCCTTCTTAGAGGTTTCGGGGATAGTCAGTGGTTGAGCCTTCGTCTGGACAGGCTCTTCTAGAATGCTTTTCCCTCGAGTTTCACCAGTAGGAACGTTGGTAGGGATAACAGCAGCGGTTGTGTCGTCTTTGTCAATAGGAGCACTTGCATATATGATTATTGGTATGGAGGTAACCTTTGGAACAACCATGGGTCCAAAAACTGCCTTTGGAGGGGCAATTTCTAGAGAGAAGGTTCTACCGCTTCGGGTAATCTTACTGGTTCCAGCAATATTGCTAATGTCGGAATCTTCTTCTTCGGAGCTCATATCTTCGGCGGCCAGCCCATCTTGTTTGATACCATGGTAGTAGATGTCTCCACCGTAATTCCACGGCACAGTTTTGTCTGATTCATACGGGACTGGCCCAGGCATTATGATTATAAGAGGAGTAGTTTTTGGAACCGATGTAATCCTAACGGGTCTTTTGGGGACCCTGGAAGAATTGGCGGAGATGGTTATGATTGAAACATCTTCAATAAGAACAGGTGAAACAGGAGCATTTTCAAACAGAATCTCTTGGTTGTCTATCAAGCGTTGAATTCCTGTTTTCAACAAAGGGCAAGCAGTTGGTGAGGATAAGTATAGATGGAATTCTTCATTACAACCCGGGAATACACCGGCTTTCAACAAGCTTATTTTAATGATTGGGAGTGGAGTCAAGAATTCATCAACTGTAGTAACAAACAAATCTTCTTCTATTGCATTGGTGTTGTGACCATGCCTAGGCATAGGAGCAGAAATGACGTTTGGCTTCTCGGGCGCATCAAACTCAATCTCTTTTTCCTCTATAAGGTCTTGAATCTTGTTTTTCAGGGCCCAACAGTTGTTGGTGTCATGACCCGGACTTTCGAAATGATATGTGCAGCGGGTATTTGGATGATAATAAGGGGACGTTGTGTTGGGGTTCTTGGGAGCTTCTTTTAAAGTTGTCAAATTGGATTTCAAGATGCGGTAAAACCTGGGCTAGAGTCATATTGATTTTGGTGAACTGGTGGACTGGCCTCTCTACCCTTGGTTGATTACTTCTTGGTTGATCAGAAGCAGGATTTGGGATCATAACAGCTCCTACCATTGGTCGGCGTTCAACTCTCCTTTGGTTCCTTTGTGGATAAACATCAGATACCTCCTTCTTCCCAATGAAAGGCTTTCTCACAGCTTTAGAGGTAGATGGTTGAAGAAAAGGCCCGATAGAGTGCCTAAGAATATATCCACCAATTCTCTTTCGGACAGAGGGGGTCGTACTCTCCCAGCTAGATCTCTCCATTTCTGCATGTAATCCTTGAAACCCTCATTTGAAACCATAGCCATACTCTGAAGTTAAGTATGGGTAGGTGCCAAATCTGCATTATATTGGTATTGCTTATAGAAAGTTGCGGAAAGATCTTCCCAGTTGTGGACGTTGGCCCTTTCCAATTGGTAAAACCAATCGAGTTGTGTTCCAGATAAGTTATCTTGAAAAAAATGCACCCACAGGTCTTTGTCGGCAGAGTGAGGCTGGATCTTTCTTACATATGATCGAAGGTGCATCTTAGGACATGACACCCCTATCATATTTTTCAAACAACGGCACTTTGAACTTCGGTGGGATCACAATTCCCGACACTAATCCCAATTCTTCAAAGTCTAGACCTGGTACCTTTTGTATTTCCATAGCGCTCAAACGCTCTTCAAGATGTCTGTACTTATCATCTGCTGGAGGATATTGTTCCTCAGAGTAGTCTTCCTCTTCCTCCTCCTCTTCAAATTCTGACAGAACCGCTATTTCTTTTCCTTTTCCTTCATCAGATGTTGTTGCGAAATTCAAGGTTCTTCTAGTCTGTCCTTGAAACCTTCTCCCCATGATTACAACACCGGTTGGTTTCTTCTCTTTCTTATTCTTCTCTTTGGCCAATAAAGTCTTCAATTCCTCTTGTCCTTTGGCTGGGGTCATGAGTAACTGTTGAAACTGCGTGTTTTGAATTTGAAGATCTTTGACTGTCTGTTCGAGATCCATCTTACTGAAATAAACAGTAGAGAGATGAGGAAACTCGTTGCAAAAGACCTGTTTATGTTAAGATGAATGATATGTGCATATGTAAAGTTTTCAAGGATTTTTAAAGATTCAAGTTAGTTTTAGACAAAAAGAAACACATGTTATATTAACAAGGTAGAGTTTGAGTACATCAATGCCCCTTGGGCAAAATAATACAACACTCTAAGATGAAAAAGTAGTGTGCATCCTCTTTCGTGCAATGTAGGCATTTAGAGTCTGCTCCTCATGAAGTAGCCTAGTGAGTTCCAAAACCTTCTTCTCGCTTGCGTATAATTGGGCTTCGAAAGTATCTCGCTCTCCTTTGAGCTGTATCCAATCCCTTTATAGGTCTTCCAGAGATGTGGGCATGTCAGGATGTAGGATAGTGTATGGAACTTCTCCTTCCTTAACAGGCTCAATGATCACCGGGAGAATTGAAGGATAAGGCATCATAAGACTTTGGGTGCGGGTTCGTACCCACTTGAGGTATGGCTCAAGAGGGATGGAATTCTTGTGTCCCAAAGTCTTGCTATCCACCTTGTTTAGCATCCTCCATGCTCGGATGAATCTTTGGCGAAGACTTTGATTGTCGTGGTCGTAGTCGAATACCAAGCCTTGAATTAGCATCTCATGCGGGCCATCCCTTCGGGCATAACCAAACTGTCTTAGAGCTAAGAATGGGTTATAGGTGATGCCTCCCATAATGCCAAGTAGAGGGACATTAGGGAATTCCCCACAACGGTCAATAATGATAACATTCTCTTTGGATCGAGAGCACCAATGAATATCTGAATGTTTGAGCGTCATTAACCTTTGTGACCACCTTAATCCTTGCTCATTTTTTAAGACTGATCGGGGAAGATGAGAAATAAACCATCTTGCCAGGAGAGGAGTGCAACACATAAGGACACCTCTTTTACTCATTGTAAGAGTGTGAAAAGAGTGTAGGATATCCCCTAGCAATGTAGGCACCGAATTGCGTGACATGAAGATTTTGACGACACTCACATCTATGAGTTGGTCAGGATTGGGAAACAAAACCATCCCATAGATGAGGAGAGCCACAATTTCCTCGAAGGCTTACAAATCTAAGGAATTCCAACAGCTGTGGGCTTTCTCAAACAGAAACTTTTCTAAGAAGCCTTTGACACCACTTCTGGTTTCCCAATGAGTTGTGACATCAGATGAGTGCAAGTGCAGAGCTTGAGCAATCTCTTCTGGCTTTGGGTCTCTTTCTGTACCATTGAAAGGTAGTTGATTGAGAATAGGAATTCTCAAGAGTTGAGAGAATTCTTCCAAAGTGGGCACAAGCTGATAGTCGGGAAATGTGAAGTAATGGTGCAAAGGATCAAAGAACTGGAAGAGCACCTTCATCATATCCTCCTTTGTATTGAAGGTGACCAAGTTGAGTAGACGACCATGTCTCTCTGTGAATGGAGAGTTCTCAGGGATCCTTGAAGCTAGCTCCTTAAGTTGTGGAGGAATTCTTACAAGGTTGACTTGGATAGTTTTCCTGCGAAGTGAATCCATATCCTACAAAACAAGAACAAAGATGAATCTCTAAAATCCTTGAAATGGTTAGTGATGTATATGATGCTCAGGATGTCCATGATGTTATGCACAAGTATGTATATACAAGAAAAACAAACAAGTTCTTAGTTTAGGCTTGGTTGTGGTTTTATAGGTAAGTACCCTCTTGAAGTTTAGTTGGCTTAAACCTGTCCTAGTAATAGTAACCGGGTTCTAAGGAGCTCAATATTACCGGATTGTTTCCTTGGTCATTGTTTTAGCTCAAGCCTCTTTAATGGCGACCGAAATATTCCAAGAAACCAACCCTCAATGAGTGTAGTATCGAGTATCTACCAACTTCGGACTGCACCAAAGTCGGTCATCTCACTACATCCTAAAGGCCAAGTTGGTCAAGTAAAGGGTTATAGAAGTTCATTAGTGCTTCATGACATCACTCAGCGGCCCCGTATTCTCTTTGATTGACTCAAAGGCTACCGGTACCCACAAATATGTCACACTAACATAGTTATTGCTTAGACCATATCGGTATACCCCGCACAGTTTCCACAATTTATTGCTATTTACCTATGATGTTTCCCAAATCCGGGTGGAGGATTCAAACCCAAACAAAGAACCATAATGTAAAGCAAACAAGTCAAACAATGGAAGCAAATAAATGTGATCTAGCCCTAAGGTAACCCCACTTTTATTAAAATCCCCAGCAGAGTCGCCAGTTCTGTGATACGGTGAGAGAACTGACTTGAGGGTTTTGCGTTTGTGTTTGCAAATGTTGCGGTTAGCAAGAGTCTCCACCGACTTTTCTTTTATCCAAAAAGGAAAGGTGAAAAAGCACAGGAAAGACCTCTTAGTTACTTGCTAGATCACTTGCTTTTTGTTTGGAAATTGTGCTTTGTGTGGTTTTGAAAGTATTTTGTAAAAGAGGCCATTAGTTTAGGCAATCTTTGTAATGATTCTCGTTCGTAAGAATGTATACAAAGATGTTTGTCTTTTTTGAAAATGTTTTTAATGTTTGTAAAATGTTCGGAAATGTGTGTGTTTGTTTTGAAAATAGCAAGGATATTGGATATTGAGAGTGAGAAAGTAACTAAAGATAATCTACCTACTCAAAAGGGTCTTAGATGTGTTTTTTCCTTTTTTAGATGTTGCTAACTTACCATTGTTTTGGTAAGAAGCTCCATCGTTGGATGTGACGCGACGGGCGTTGGGTCATCGTATGACCATGATAGCAATGTTGTGAGATGACTTAGCACTTTTTCTGTAGGGACTAAGATCATTTTTAAAGGCAACTGTGATAGCGTAATCGAGGGACTATGATCTTGTATTTTTGATTCGTTTGTGCTAAGACATTCCACATGCATAACATGATCATTTTTGTAAGGCAACAAGTGAGATTACCCTAAAGGTGCATGTGTGAAAGTGTGTTTGATTGCATGTATTTGTCTTGGATTTTTGGTGGTCTATTTATTGGATTTATCTTGCGATACAAGCCTAATTACTAGCATTTACATTTGAAAGCAATAAATTGCAGAAATTTAAAGTCCTACATTATTACAATATTTAGGGGGTGGGGATACATATTTATGAATGGGGTTTGCAAGTAAAAATAAATTCCTAAATTACTATTACAACCATATTGAAATGCATAAGAATGTACAAGAAAATTTGAAATAAACTTGTCTTGTTTTAAGAAAATATTTTTGATCCTTTGTTTTAAGAAACCAAAAATAAAGTGTAAAGGAAATATTTTTGCTGTTTGATGATTAATGGAATGAAGAGAAATAACAAAACAATGGAAAAGAAAAAGAGGAATCAACGTGTTGCTGATAAAATGAAGTCAGAGGTTCTGACCCTGGCACGCTGCAAAATTGAAACCTGTTAGTGAAAATGTATAAGGTCAGAAGCTCTGAACCCACTGGGAATGTAGTAGTTATCAGAAGTTCTGATAATACTAGCAGCAAAAACAAGCTTCAGAAGTTCTGATACCACTGGCCACAAAACGGACTTCAGAAGTTCTGAGACCACTGGCAGAACTTGGTTTCTCTCTCTATGTTTGTCAGAACATCTATAATTTGGTTATTTCTCCACAAAACAGAAGACATGCATAGAACAGTTATAGCAGGTACCATAGCGTTTCAGAAGATAAGAAATATCATAACTATAAATCAGAGGCAAGCATGCATTTGCTAATCCTAACTCTGAGTTCTAGTTTCTTCAAGAAGCTCTGAACTAATCTATTCTCTACTTAAGCAGGTAGGTGCACGAGATCTCAGAGTATGTACAACATCAGAAACATGATATCTACATTGTATTTTTGAGCATATAAATCTGGTAATGCTTAAGTGATGTGGTGAGGGTCAGCAGAAACTTACCTTACCACTGGAAGAAGTTCTGTGAACCGGAGCTAACCTCAACTCTGACGATGCTCTGAACAACCTCTTCACGTACTTAGTAAGTTGAAAGTTTTCAACTTCTGGGGATGGCAAGGTGGTGATGTTCTGATTTCTTTGAGTGGGTGGAGGGAAAATGTATAGCAATATGCACCTAGCAGCTTAGGCAGTTTCCAACGTGTAGATCAGAAACTGTGTGAATGTTTTTCAGTCAAGAAATGATTGGGAACAAATGGAGTTTTGAATACAGGGAATCAAAATTTAACAAGGTTTCATGTGTTGTGTTTACAGTTCTTAGAACTCTTGGAATTTTGGCAAGGATTCAAGGCTTTTCTTTCTCAAAGTTTTTTTGAATTCTTTTTACAAAATTTTCTCTGGACCCCTTCTTAGTGACCAATGGTGTTCTATTTATAGGCAAAGTTTGTGTTGTTTGAAATGTCAAGTAGCGCCAACACCATACGCTAGATGCTGACTTGCTCTTGAAGAAAGTGTTAGAACATAGTTTGATTCTACAACCCTCAGTTAGAGTTTTGATGATAACAAAATACAAGATTAAATTAATTATGAGATTTATATATGACATAGATGCTACCTAAAAATATGTTGTGTATTTACAGGAAACTCTGATAAAATCAGCATCAGAATATCAGAATATCAACATCAGCATCAGAAGATATGTCACATCAGAAGATCAGTACATGTGCTTACGCTGAAGCCTGATGAACAAGATCTGCGCTCAACATACTCTGATTCTGATCAAGATCTTAACCATGTCATCAGCACTCAGAAGCAATCAGAATAAGCTAAAGCCAACACACTCTGATCTTAATCAAGCAGAACATTCTGAAGTGTCAAAGATACTGCATTCAAGGCAGATTAATTACCAACGGCTTTATTCCAAGACAAAGATCTTCTCAAAATGGAAAGAACGTAATGAGCATTGAAATGGAATTATTGGCATCAACGTATCTATTCCAAGAAGTATTTAAACAAATCAGTGAGAAAGGAAAAGGATAATGATCTACAATACTCTACAATTCTCCTACACGCATAAGCCAATCATCTTCGTCCTCACTCATACAGTTTGCTAAAGCTCTCAAATTGCTTACTCTATAGTTCTAGCAATCTAGTTTCACATAAGCTTCATATTGTGTAGTATCACAGTTGTGATATATAGTTTTTGTAGAAAACATCAAAATACATAATTGTTCATTTATCTGTAAGAAAGAATTTCCTTGAGAGACCGGTCTGTGGTTTGACTCAAGAAGGCTTTAGCAGTTGTTAAAGCAGTTTTGTATTCAGTTGAATATAGTGGATTAAGACCTCGTTGGAGAGAGGCGAAATCACCTTGACGGGTGGACTGGAGTAGTTTGAGATCAAACGAACCAGGATAAAAATAACGTGTTGTCTGCATTTGATTTCAAGTTTCAACAATTCAACCCCCCTTATTGTGTTTTTCACTTCTTCAATTGGCATCAGAGCGCCTGGTTCTGAGTTCATAACACTTAACCGTGTTAGTACAAGATCCAGCATTGAAAAACACTATGGCAGGACAACATCAAAACATCAGCAATGACCACAATGAAGAAAGAGACAGATTCAGTGGCAAACCTCCAGTCTTTGATGGAGAGAACTTTGATTACTGGAAAGACAGAATTGAAAGCTTCTTTCTAGCCCATGATGCTGATATGTGGGATATGGTGACAGATGGATACACACACCCAGTGAATGCAAGTGGTCAGAAGATTGACAGGAAAACAATGTCTGACCAACAAAAACGTGATTTCAAGAATCATCATAAGGCCAGAACTATTCTTCTCAGTGTTATCTCTTACTCTGAATATGAAAAAATATCAAACAGAGACACTGCTAAGAACATGTTTGATTCTCTCAGAATGACGCATGAAGGCAACCTTCAAGTTAAAGAAACTAAAGCTCTTGCACTCATCCAGAAGTATGAGGCATTCAAAATGGAAGAAAGTGAATCTATTGAAACAATGTTCTCAAGATTTCAGATTCTGGTTGCTGGTCTCAAAGTTCTGGACAAAGGGTATTCTACTGCTGATCATGTTAAGAAGATCATCAGAAGCTTGCCAAAACAGTGGAGGCCAATGGTCACATCGCTGAAGCTAGCTAAGGATCTCAACACAATCTCTCTGGAGGAACTTGTCAGCTCCCTCAGAAGTCACGAGATATAGCTAGAAGCTGATGAACCTCAAAAGCAAGGTAAGCCTTTAGCTCTAAAATCTAACAGAAAATCTGACTCTAAGGTTTTGCAGGCTGTTGAAGAAACCTCTGATGGGTCCTCATCAGAAGAAGATGAACTGTCTCTCCTTTCCAGAAGGGTGAACCAACTGTGGAAGCAAAGGCAAAGAAAGTTCAGGAATCCCAGAAGATATGAGAACCAGAACGAATCCTCCTCCAGATACAGAAGGTCAGAATCCTCCTATGGACACAGAAGATCTGAAGGCTCTTCAGGAAGCAGAAAGCCAAACAACAAGGACATCATCTGCTATGAATGCAACGAGCAAGGACACTACAAGAGTGACTGCCCAAAGCTTCAGAAGGAAAAGCCCAGAAGAAAGTTTGGCAAGGAAAAGAAGAAAAGTCTCATGGCCACATGGGATGACTCTGACACATCTGAAGCTGACTCAGAATCAGATGATGAGAGAGCAAACATAGCTCTCATGGCAAATATATCAGAAGACAGTGAAGCTTTTGAATCAGACTCTGAATCAGACACAGAAGAGGTATTTCTTGACTTTGCTATTAATTTTACTAAGGCTGAACTAGCTGAAAGCCTTAATGAGATTCTAGAAAGATATCAGCAGATCAGAGTCAAGTTCAGAAACCTGAAAAGGGATCTTGCTTCTGACTCTGATAAAACTGAGAGTCTCAAGTTGGAAAATTCTGAGTTGAAAAATAAAGTTTCAAAATTAGAAAATATATTACAAAACTCTCAGAAAGAAACAATTCTCGAAACTCCCAGTAGTGCTGATGAGATCATCAAGGAGTATAATCACAGCTTTCAGAAGTTTCTAGCTAAAAGCATAGATAGAAGCAAAATGGCTTCAATGATCTATGGAGTTAGTAGAAATGGCAGAAAGGGAATAGGATACCAAGGTAAGGTACCTACACCAAAGAATGCCATGAATTTAGTTATTAAATGTACTCCACTTAAACCACACTTTGTATATGGGCACACACACGACATCAAATACACTAGTAGTAATTATTCTGTCAAACCAAAATTCAACCAGAGTTTTGGTAAAACTAACAAATCAGGACCCAAGAAAATATGGGTACCTAAGGATAAAATAATACATGTTGCAGATATCTTTAGCTGCAAAGCAGAAACACCAGTCATGGTACCTGGACTCTGGCTGCTCACGACACATGACGGGAAGAAGGCATATGTTCCAAAGCCTGGAACTTAAGCCTGGAGGCCATGTAGGCTTTGGAGGCAATCAGAGGGGAAAGATCATTGGCTCTGGAACAGTAGGTAACGGAAATCTTCCCTCTATAAGTAATGTATTATTAGTAGATGGATTAATGCATAATCTGTTATCCATAAGTCAATTAAGTGATAACGGTTATGATATAATCTTTAATCAAAATTCATGTAAAGCTGTTAGTCAGAAAGATGGGACTATCCTATTTAATGGAAAGAGGAGAAACAACATTTACAAAATCAAACTTTCTGAACTGAAAAGTCAGAATGTAAAGTGTCTTCTGTCTGTTAACAACGAGCAATGGATCTGGCACAGAAGATTGGGGCATGTTAGTATGAGAAGAATATCTCAGATTAATAAACTCAATCTGGTTAGAGGACTTCCTAACCTGAAGTTCAATTCAGATGCTCTGTGTGAAGCATGTCAGAAAGGAAAGTTTGCAAAACCTGCTTTTAAATCTAAAAACGTTGTTTCCACCTCTAAGCCATTAGAACTTCTGCACATTGACTTATTTGGACCAGTTAAAACTGCTTCAGTCAGTGGCAAGAAGTATGGGTTAGTAATCGTAGATGACTATAGCAGATGGACATGGGTAAAGTTCTTAAGACACAAGGACGAGTCACACTCTGTGTTTGTCACCTTCTGTAACCAAGTTCAGAATGAAAAGGATCTTAGAATCGTCAAAGTTAGAAGTGATCATGGTGGAGAGTTTGAAAACAAAGATTTTGAATCATTTTTTAATGACAAAGGTATTCTGCATGATTTCTCTTGTCCTAGAACTCCCCAGCAAAATGGAGTTGTAGAACGAAAGAACAGAACATTGCAAGAAATGGCCAGAACCATGATCAACGAGACTAACATTGCTAAGATCTTCTGGGCAGAGGCAATAAACACAGCGTGCTACATTCATAATAGAATCTCCATAAGACCTATTCTGGAAAAGACTCCATATGAATTGTGGAAGAACAGAAATCCCAACATTTCATATTTTCATCCATTTGGATGTATTTGCTTTATTTTGAATGCTAAAAATTATTTGAACAAGTTTGACTCTAAAGCACAGAAGTGTATTATGTTAGGATACTCTGAACGCTCAAGAGGGTACAGAGTATACAACACAGAAACACAGATTGTGGAAGAATCAATCAGTGTTTGTTTTGATGATAAGCTTGACTCTCAAAAGTCAATGCATAATGAAGTATTTGCAGGTATGGAAGTTGAATTCACAGGTACTGAAGACAAGTCATCAGAAGCTCTTAACAGAGACACTCCCTCAACATCAGAAAGAGGCACTACAAGCAATCCAGCATCTTCTGTTGATCAACCTCAGAAAAGACCATCCAGAAGCAGCATGGATCACCTTGAAGAAACTATCCTAGGAAGAAAGGAAGATCCAATCAGAACAAGAGCCAGCTTCAGAAACTCTGAAGAATCCCTCATGGGACTTGTCTCTCTGATTGAACCATCTTCAATTGATGAAGCACTCCTGGATAATGACTGGATTCTAGCAATGCAAGAGGAGTTCAATAAATTCACAAGGAATGACGTGTGGGATCTAGATCCTAAACCAAAAGGATTCAACATCATTGGAACAAAATGGGTGTTCAGAAACAAATTGAATGAACAAGGTGAAGTCATCAGAAACAAGGCACGATTGGCAGCACAAGGTTATAGTCAGCAAGAGGGGATAGACTATACAGAAACCTTTGCTCCAGTCTCCAGGTTAGAATCTATCAGACTTTTAATTTCTTTTGCTGTTAATAAAGGCATCACTCTGTATCAGATGAATGTCAAGAGTGCATTCCTAAATGGCTATATAGAAGAAGAAGTATATGTGCACACACACCCTGGTTTTGAAAGTTCAAAAAACCCAGAATATGTTTTCAAACTAAAGAAGTCACTGTATGGTCTGAAACAAGCTCCCAGAGCTTGGTATGAAAGACTAAGTAACTTCCTGTTAGAAAAGGAATTCACCAGAGGGAAGGTGGACACAACCTTATTCTGTAAGACAGTTAATAATGACATTTTAGTCTGCCAGATTTATGTTGATGATATAATATTTGGATCTACTAATCCCTCTCTGGGAAGAAAGTTTGCTAAGTGTATGCAGGCAGAATTTGAGATGAGCCTGATGGGGGAACTGAAATTCTTTTTGGGCATTCAGATCAATCAGACCCCAGAAGGAACTTACATTCATCAGAGCAAATATGTCAGAGAACTTCTGAAGAAATTTGATCTCTCAGAATGTAAGCCATCAAAGATTCCAATGCATCCCATGTGCATTCTTGAAAGAGAAGAGGTAAGCAAAAAGGTAGAACAGAAGATCTACAGAGGTATGATTGGTTCTCTTCTTTATCTTACAGCTTCAAGACCTGATATTTTATTCAGTGTATGCATTTGTGCAAGATTCCAATCAGATCCTAGAGAATCTCACTTAACAGCTATTAAGCGAATTTTCAAGTATCTGAAAGGTACTACTAATCTGGGTTTGTTTTATAGAAAATCTAGTGATTACAGCTTAGTAGGTTACTGTGATGCTGACTTTGATGGAGACAGAGTTAAATGTAAAAGCACTTCTGGAAGCTGCCAGTTTCTAGGAGAAAATCTGATCTCGTGGTCCAGCAAAAGACAATCCACCATTGCTCTATCAACAGCAGAAGCTGAATACATAGCAGCAGCTGGATGCAGCACACAAATGCTCTGGATGAAAAGTCAACTTGAGGACTTCCAGATTTATGAGAGTAACATTCCTATCCTCTATGATAACACCTCTGCTATTTGCTTAAGTAGAAATCCAATTTTGCATTCTAGGGCTAAGCATATAGAAATAAAACATCATTTTATTAGGGACTATATTCAGAAAGGAATCTTAAACTTAAAATTTATTGATACAGACCATCAATGGGCTGATATCTTCACAAAACCACTTTCTGAAGATAGGTTCAACTTCATTCTGAATCATCTCAGCATGAAGCTCTGTCCAGAATAAAACTGTTTTAATTTCATATATTAACCTTCAGAATTATGTTTATTTCTCTGTGAACTTCTGATCAATCCTCTTTCAGAACCTTTAGAAATGCAGATTGTATCAGAATCTATCCATGAAGCTCTGAGCTCTTCAGTTCAAGGATAGAAGTGATGTTCACTCAAAGCAAACAAGTGTCATCCAGTCATCAGCTGTTTACCTGAGGCTAAACACGCGTTCACGCTTCTGTAAAGGAAAAGCGCTGATTGGTTGCATTGAGACACATGTCACTGGTAACCGTTTAAGTATCTTTCTGAAATCACCTAAAATCAGCTGTCATTTAATGCTAATAATCATGATTTATTTCTCTCTCTTAACCATTTATGTTTTCTCAAACTTTTTCGAAATATATTTAAACACCATTCACACCATTCACAACTTTTACCCTAACTTTCGTTTTCAATCAATACTTCTGTTTTCTGTGTTCTTCTTTCTCAAGAAAACCCTTTAAAGCTTTTTCATAAAAATCCTCGTGTGAACATGGCTTCTAGCAGCAATCTTTCATCAGGTCCCCAGAAAGATGCATCAGCTGAGCAATATGAGGTTCCTCTCAGAAAACTTTTCACTCCAGTCAAGAATCTTGAAGTTCTGTTAGAGATTATAGTGGATTTCAACAGTTTGAAGGAAAATGGTTTTGATTTATCAGAAGAGATTCAAGCTCAAGGATGGGAAAGGTATTTTGATAGGTTGGTGGGTCCAACTTTTCCTATCTTGATTAAGGAATTCTGGATTCACGCCTCTTCCTCAAATCACCAAGTCACTTCTTACATCATGAGGAA
This sequence comes from Vicia faba, assembly GCA_948472305.1. Lineage (NCBI taxonomy): Eukaryota > Viridiplantae > Streptophyta > Magnoliopsida > Fabales > Fabaceae > Vicia > Vicia faba. Next base: position 1,169,704,595 of record OX451739.1, read on the forward strand.
GAAGATAGTGATTACTGAAGACCTGATTGGAAAACTGATTGGATACAATGGTGGTGGTATTCGCTGTATAGATATGGCATAAAGGTGCTCAGATGTTGCTGTTGTAGCAAGGGAAATTTTCACGCTGGGGCTTCCCTCCAGCAAGATAAGGGATCTGAAAGATAAGCACAGAATTTGGGCAAAGATTATTCTGGGCTGTTTCAACCACAGGAAGCCTACAAGCTCTCCTGATTACATAAACATAGATCAACAGTTTCTGATCTATTTTATTTCTCAGAGGGTAAAGATTAATCTAGCTCATCTTCTGTTCAACCATATGAGAACAAGCATCAAGGAAACAAGAGAAGATGAACGCAATAAAAGGGATTGGATACCCTTTGGAAGATTGATATCAGATATTCTGACAGAGAATAGGCTGATTGAACACTTGACAGAGGCACAAGAGATCAGCACCCTGGAACCTTCTGTTGGCAAGCAGCTGAATGCCAAGAATCTAAAGAAGATGAAGCTGATAGAGAACATTAAGAAGGAGCCCAGCGTTACTCCTTTTGCTGACATCTCCAGCAGAAGAGTCCCTCTGGACGACTTTCCTATGTTCTCAGAGATTGACTCTAAGCCTCAGATCATTCTGAGATACTTGGATGCTTGCAAAGCTGATGGGACAACACCTAATCTAAACATTCAAGATCTTCAGCAGAAGGCACCAGAGGTTGCTCTGAAGAAGACGAAGAAGAGAAAAGCTGCTCCAGAAGGATTATCACAACAGACTCCAAAGAAAAGAGGTAATCATGTTTCTGTATCTGTTTTAAATTCAACTATTGTTTCCACATCTATTCCTACTCCCATTCCAACACCACAAACCTTTGAAGATTTTGACATTGATTTTGACCCTTCTGAGTCATTAACCCTCAGAAGATCCCGCTCCAAACCACAAAATCCAAACACTACAACCATACCAGAACCAGAACTTGCACAAGTTCTTTCTGATATAGAACAACACTCTTTCGCTCCTGAAACAAACTGAAATTCTGGTAGCAGATACTCAATGTCACAGTGAATGTTATGACACCGTATCTGACTTTCTATAAGACAGTAAATCAAAAAGCAGTAAAGAACACAGTCAATTGTTTACCCAGTTCAGTGTGAAACAACACCTACTCTGGGGGCTACCAAGCCAGGGAGGAAATTCACTATAAGAGATATTAATTCAGGAATAAACCAACCATTTTATCTCCTTCACTTAAGACCTACCCAATGCAACTTCAATCTAAGTTCAACTTAAACCTGAGTTCCTACTCACTCCCCCTCAATCACAGCAGTGATACTAAACAATTGACTAATGAAATAATGAAGACACTCTTCAGAACATACACTTGATTATGCTTCACAGCTTTTAATCAAGTAACACAAACACTCGTGCTTCAAAGCTTTGAGTGATACATAAGCCTAACTTGACCTTGCTTCAAAGCTTTAATCAAGTGACACAAACACTCTTGCTTCAAAGCTTCGAGTGATACACAACCCTTACAATCAAAACCTATTCCAAGTCACTTATCACAATGATACTTGCTTGGATTACAGTAGTTAAAACTATACAGCCCCTAGTTGATCTTCTGTCAAAGAGTTAATTTTCCAACAGCTTTCCTGTTGAATATATATGCAGTTGTTTCTTCAGTTAGGGCTTCCACGAAAAGCTAGGGTTAATTAGGGTTAACCTCAAGACTTGGTCACAAGACATTATCAACCAGATTAGGGTTGAGCTAGGTTAACCTAAAGTCCACGTGAGATTCTGTTCTGGAAAGAATGAACCAAATTCCTGAAAAATCTCAGAATTAACCAAACTGCATAACTGTTAGATCAGTACAGGATGTCTTAACATTGGTTATGACAACAGAAATCCTGTTTACTGATTTTGGTAGAAGGTAATAAATGTGATCATTGCAAAATGCTCAGATACACACTCATAAATAGCAGCTACTGTATGCCATTCTTTTTCTGCATACAGTACCTAAAAACCCAGAATGTTATGACATCAGTCATGACATTCACACACCTGGTTTTACCAAAAATACATGCCAATAACTAAACACTTACAAACTCCCCCTTTGGCAAATTTTTGGCTAAAACCCCTAGACAATCAGAGAATAGAGAGCAGCAGAAATAATATGTCTGCAGAAAAAAATAATGTCTACCAAGTAATTAACATAAAATCTTCTCCCCCTCTTTAGCCATAAATAGGACAAAGATACATGTACTTATAGGTTATACAGTCATCCAAAATGAGTAATAAAAAAAACAAAAAATCTGAAATCACTTGCAGCAACAGGTACCAGCAGCAAGCTTGACAACTCCACAAAACTTCAAGCACTGTCATCTTCAGAGGAGGCACTTTCTTCAGCATTAAGCTGATCTTCAGCAGCATCCTCTTCCCTTCTTTGTCCTTCAGTCTCCTCCTGTTCTAATCTGGCAATTAGGTTCTCAAGAGTCCTTTTCCTTGTCTCCATCTCTTTGCAGGTTTCCTTTCTCAGATGTCTTGGACTGAGTTTTGACAGTTGATGTCTCAACTGATGTCATGACAATGTCAGGAACATGAGTTCCCTGAAATAGCTTATAGTGCAACCCAAGAGCAGGGGCTCTTTTGCATACAGTATCTCTTTCCACTAGGATGTCAGGATACTGAGCAAGGACAATACCACATAGGAGGGAGGGAAAGGCAATAGGGCCTTTAACAGCATAGCTTCCAGCATGTTTTAAAGTTTAATCAAAGATATACCTGCCATAGTCAAATTATGTCCTGGTTCCGACAGCATAAATGAATCTTCCCAATCCTGTGGAGATGGTTGATTTATGGTTGGTAGGAACCCAGTTGGCTGCACCAATCTTGTGCAGGATGGCAAATTTCATGCTTAGCTTGCTTGCATTCAGCTTGCCTTTTAAGGGCCAGCTCCTTACTTGATTTGCAGTGATGGTTTGGAATACTTGGTTGTCAGTAACCTCTAGTTCAGGGCAAGCCTCATCTGGTCTTCCAAGGAATTTGTTTATTTTAGAGGGAGAGAAATTAACTTTTCTTCCTCTCACATAGACACATTTAAAGTCAGCTGACCTTCCATCAGCACATCCATCAGATAAATTCACTATGAATTCTTTGACAAGATTTTCATAGCATTTGGTAAACTTTACCACAGTATTCATTAGTCCAGTAGTTTTGATTAGGTCCATTATCTCCTTACATTCCATGGCACCATTGTTCAGTTCTCTTTCCAAGGCTATTCTTTTTAAACAAACATACTTCCATCTGTTGGAATTTTCAGGGTGGTGAAAAGAAATGTTGTCAGTGGGGACTTCAGGAATTTTAGCCATTTTACTTGAAGGGAGTTTCCTTCTGAGAGAGATGTCTTCAGCTTCAACTTCAAATTCTGATTCCTCATCAGAATCAGAAGGTTCAGGCTCTTTCCTTTTCTTTGCTATTGGTTGTCTCACAGGCTTTGAGAGACTACCAGCATGTACTCTGGTTTTCACCTTCCCTTTGGACAATCCAGTCTTCACAGTTTCTACACCAGTCTTGCCTTCAGACCTGGTTTTCTTGTGAGCAACATCAGCAGTCTTCTCTTTGGTCAGACATTTTGCAGCATCCTGCTTGCCTTTTCTGTTCATCATTCTCCTAGCTATGCTAGGGTTGATATTTGCAATTAGGTCATTGTCAGAGTAGTCTTCATCCACATCAATAACCGGGGGTTCAACATCCTTCTCTGAAGGGTTCTGGAGATCATCAAGATTCTCAGATGATTTCTGAATGTTGTCATTCGGTGTCTCAACATTCTCAGAGACATCTGGATTTATTTCAACAGTTGGACTTGCTGATTCTTGATTTAAAGGAATAGAAATGCCAGGTACAGAGTGGTTCTCACTCAGAATTCTTGTAACAAGCCTAGCTATTGCTTGATGAACATAAGCTGAGCCTTCCCTATTTGGAACAGAAGATGATGGTTGAGAGGGATTACCGGATGAAGTAGCTTGAGACCTTCCTGCATGCCTTGTTCGCAGCTTTTTAACCTTAGAGGGGTTAGTTGCCAGTTCTCTAAGAGGAGTAATCTCCAGGACTTCAGAATCCATGCATGTTGTGATTGCCCTATAATCTCGATCAGAGGATGCGGATGAAACAGTCGTCTTGGAAGAGGATGATGTTTGAGACATTTTGATAGTCTTAGAAAACCAGTAGCAACGAGAGAGAGAGAGAGAGATCTTTGATTGAGAGAATGGGGATTGTTGCAGAGCCGAGAGAGGAAGGAGGTAAATGAGTGTCTATTCAACTTCTTAACAATTTTGAAAGAAATAGGAAAACATATGATTAACCTAATCAAAATAGACTTAACACAAAAAACTCCTTCATCCCTTGTTTTAAGCAAAATTAATTGCTACATTTCCTCATGTTGGCAAATACCCAACTTGCCCCTCAAATTTTCAAATTGATTTGCATCAAGTGCTTTTGTAAAAATGTCAGCTAGCTGTAGTTCAGTGGCAACATGTTCCAGTTTAATCGTCTTCTCCTCTACAAGATCTCTGATAAAATGATGTCTAATGTCAATATGCTTGGTCCTGCTATGCTGAATAGGATTCTTGGAAATGTTGATTGTACTCAGATTGTCATAGTACAATGTCATAACATCTTGTGTGACATTATACTCAGTAAGCATCTATTTCATCCAGATCATTTGAGAACAGCTACTACCAACTGCAATGTATTCAGCTTCAGCAGTAGAGAGAGACACACAGTTCTGTTTCTTGCTGAACCAGGAGACCAGATTATTTCCTAAGAAAAAACATCCTCCAGAGGTGCTTTTTCTATCATCAGCACTTCCAGCCCAATCAGCATCACAGTAACCAGTCAGAGTTGGTTCACAACCATGAGAGTACAGCAAGCCATAGTTGTAAGTTCCACTTACATACTTCAAAATTCTCTTCACTTGGTTGATATGACTGACTTTAGGATCAGCTTGGTATCTTGCACATACTCCAACTGCAAAAGCAATGTCAGGTCTGCTGGCTGTTAAGTACAGCAGGCTTCATATCATGCTTATGTACAGGCTTTGGTCCACCTTAACCCCACTTGAATCTTTGGATAGCTTTAAATGAGTAGGTGCAGGAGTCATTTTGTGACTGGCATTCTCCATACCAAACTTCTTGACAATGTTCTTTGCATACTTGCTTTGAGATAGAAAAATTGAGTCTTCCATCTGTGTGACTTGCAGTCCAAGAAAGTAGGTCAATTCTCCCATGAGGCTCATTTCGAATTCCGCCTGCATCTGGTCAGCAAAATGTTTAACCATTTGCTCTGACATTCCCCCAAACACTATGTCATCAACATAGATTTGAGCTACCATTATCTTTCCTCCTTCATTTTTGACAAAAAGGGTTTTATCCAAGCCTCCTTTTCTGTATCCTTTGTCAGAGAGAAATTTTGTCAACCTTTCGTACCATGCTCTAGGAGCTTGTTTCAGGCCATATAAAGCTTTCCTCAATTTGTAGACATGATCAGGATAGTTTGGATCCACAAATCCCTTAGGTTGTTCCACATAGACTTCCTCATTTAAGTACCCATTTAGGAAGGCACTTTTTACATCCATCTGAAATAACTTGAACTTCAGGAGACAAGCAATTCCCAATAGGAGTCTGATTGATTCCAGTCTGGCTACAGGTGCAAAGGTCTCATCAAAATCAACCCCTTCAACTTGAGTGTATCCTTGAGCAACCAGTCTTGCCTTATTCTTGGTGACAACTCCTTCAGCATCTGATTTGTTCTTGTAAATCCATTTTGTGCCAATGATGTTTATTCCTTCTGGTCTAGGAACTAACTCCCATACTTCATGTTGCTTGAATTGGTTCAATTCATCTTGCATTGCTCCAATCCATTATTCATCAGTTAAAGCCTCCTTAACATTTCTTGGTTCAATTTTAGACACAAAACAAGAGTTTGAGATGATTTCTCTAGATCTTGTAATGACTCCACTGTTAGGATCTCCTATGATGAGTTCTTTGGGATGATCTTTCTGAATTCTGATGGAAGGATTTTTGCTAGCTTCCTTTGATTCAGAGTCTTCTGCAGTGGTGTTAGGTAGATCATTCTGTTGAGTTGAAGTCTCAAAGAATGTCTCAACATTACAAGGGACATTTGTTTCCTCATGATAATCATCAACTATGACATTTATTGATTCCATCATGACTTTGGTCCTGGAATTGAATACCCTATAAGCTCTGCTGTTGGTGGAGTATCCTAGAAATATTCCTTCATCACTTTTAGGGTCCAGCTTTCTCCTTTGTTCACGATCTGCCAGAATATAGCATTTGCTACCAAATACATGGAAGTACTTCACTGTTGGCTTTCTTCCTTTCCAAAGTTCATAAATGGTGGATGAGGTTCCCTTTCTCAAGGTGACCCTGTTATGGACATAACAGACTGTATTCATAGCTTCAGCCCAAAAATGAATAGGAAGTCTTTTGGCATGTATCATTGCTCTGGCAGATTCTTGTATAGTCCTGTTTTTCCTTTCTACAACTCCATTTTGTTGAGGAGTTATAGGAGAAGAGAATTCATGATTAATTCCTTCTGAGGAACAGAACTCATTAAACTTACTGTTTTCAAATTCCTTGCCATGATCACTTCTGATTCTTACAATGCATCCTTCTTTTTCTCTTTGAATTCTTTTGCACAGTTCTTTAAAAACTTCAAATACATCAGATTTTTCCCTAATGAAGTTAATCCAGGTGAATCTGGAAAAATCATCCACAACAACATAGGCATATCTTTTTCCACCAAGACTTTCCACCTGCATTGGTCCCATCAGATCCATATGTAGGAGTTCTAGAACCTTAGAGGTGGTCAGATGTCTTGACTTTGGATGTGACATCCTAGTCTGTTTACCAACCTGACATTCACCACATACTCTCCCTTCATCAATTTGCAGTCTTGGAATCCCTCTGATTGCCTCCATGGATATAATCCTTTTCATTCCTCTTAGATGTAGATGACCAAGTTTTTGGTGCCACAGTTTCACTTCTTTTTCTTCTTTGGCAATAGAACACACAGTAGAGTAATTAGTGTTCTCAGGCTCCCACAAGTAGCAGTTGTCTTTAGATATGATTCCTTTCATTACAACTTCTTGTTTCTCATTAGTTACAAGACATTCAGATTTTGAGAAGTTAACCTTGAATCCTAGATCGCATAATTGGCTGATACTTATGAGATTAGCAGTCAAGCCTTTTACCAGCAATACTTCATTTAGATTTGGAACTCCAGGGCAGTCCAAGTTTCCAACTCCTTTGATTTCTCCTCTAGCACCATCTCCAAAGGTCACATAACTAGTGGTGTGAGGTTTAACATTATTGAGAAGGTTCTTGATTCCCGTCATGTGCTTAGAACATCCACTGTCAAAGTACCAGTCTTCCTTTGCAGAGACTCTAAGGGAAGTGTGGGCTATCAGGGCAGTAGCCTTTTTCTTCCACTGTGGAGTATGTGGTACCTTGTTAGACTTAGGTTTGACACCTGGGTTCTGATTAGGGTATCCATACAATCTGAAGCATAATGGCTTTATGTGACCAAACCTCCCACAATGATGACATCTCCATCTTTGGTACTTTTTCTTCATATTTCTCCATTCCCTATGTTGTGACATCTGCTTTGACATTTGATTATCAGGCATGATCTTCTTGTCTGTACCAGTTTTCTTTGCTGCCACAAATCCTAGACCAGACTTGTTTCCCACATTTTGTCCAACCTGGAGGATTTCTTCCAATTTGTCAGTTCCATTTGTCAGCATCTTGACAGATTTGGTCATCTGGTCCAGTTTTGAGTTCAGCATTTGAACTTCCCCTTCTAGATGACTTATAGTTTCAATGTCTTCCCTTTTCTCAGCCTCTAACTTTATTATGAGTTTTGTTTGTTTCTCATTTTGCTGACAGACTTCAGCACTTCTGATACATAATTTCTTGTAGGTATCAGCCAGTTCTTCAAATGTCACTTCCTCATCACTAGTGTCACTATCAGAGGTACAAATACCAGTTAGTGCAGTAACTAGTTTGGCCGATTCTTCTTCAGAATTACTTTCTGAATCACAGTCAGACCAAGTAACAGACATTCCTTTCTTTTGTTTCTTAAGAAAGGTAGGACATTCAGCTCGAATATGCCCATATCCTTCACATCCATGGCATTGAATTCCTCTGCTTTGATTTCCCTTCTCTTCAGACTTTGGTCTTCTGCTGGAGTCATAAGATCTGTTGATGTCAGAAGGAATGTTCTTAACATTTGACCTTGACTTTGGATCCATTCTCTTGATGAGTTTGTTGAATTGTCTTCCAAGCATGGCTATAGCTTCTGAAATATTTTCTTCTTCATCCTCCTTGTTCTCATCTTCAGTGTTGGATACAAGTGCTATGCTCTTGTTTTTATTGTCAACATTGTCATTGATCCCCATCTCAAAGGTATGAAGAGACCCAATGAGTTCATCCACCTTCAACTTGCTGATATCATGGGCTTCCTCTATAGCAGTTACCTTCATTGCAAATCTTTTAGGCAAGGATCTGAGAATCTTTCTCACCAGTTTTTCTTCTGACATCTTTTCTCCCAATGCTCCTGAGGTGTTGGCAATTTCCAAGATGTTCATGTGAAACTCATGAATGGTTTCATCTTCCATCATCCTTAGGTTCTCAAATTTGGTAGTCAGCATTTGAAGCCTTGACATTTTTACTTTGGATGTGCCCTCATGGGTAGTTTTGAGAGTGTCCCAAACTTCCTTGGCCAGTTCACATTGATGTACTAGTCTGAATATGTTTCTATCAATTCCATTGAACAAGGCATTTAATGCTTTGGAATTACCCAGGGCTAACTCATCTTCTTCTTTGCTCCATTCTTCCTCAGGCTTCAGACTGATTGTCCCATCTTTCTCAGTTATGGTGGGATGGTTCCATCCTTTGTCAGCAGCTCTCCAAGCCTTTTTGTCCAGTGATTTTAAGAAGGCAATCATACGAGGTTTCCAGTAGTCATAATTTGATCCATCCAGAATGGGTGGTCTGTTTCCAAAAACTCCTTCTTTGTCCATAGCGCCAGAAAGTGATATCCCTAGATCTCACCCAGTAAGACGGGAAGGGTGCCTGCTCTAATGCCAATTGAAATTCTGGCAGCAGATACTCAATGTCACAGTGAATGTTATGACACCGTATCTGACTTTCTATAAGACAGTAAATCAAAAAGCAGTAAAGAACACAGTCAATTGTTTACCCAGTTCAGTGTGAAACAACACCTACTCTGGGGGCTACCAAGCCAGGGAGGAAATTCACTATAAGAGATATTAATTCCGGAATAAACCAACCAGTTTATCTCCTTCACTTAAGACCTACCTAATGCAACTTCAATCTAAGTTCAACTTAAACCTGAGTTCCTACTCACTCCCCCTCAATCACAGCAGTGATACTAAACAATTGACTAATGAAATAATGAAGACACTCTTCAGAACATACACTTGATTATGCTTCACAGCTTTTAATCAAGTAACACAAACACTCGTGCTTCAAAGCTTTGAGTGATACATAAGCCTAACTTGACCTTGCTTCAAAGCTTTAATCAAGTGACACAAACACTCTTGCTTCAAAGCTTCGAGTGATACACAACCCTTACAATCAAAACCTATTCCAAGTCACTTATCACAATGATACTTGCTTGGATTACAGTAGTTAAAAATATACAGCCCCTAGTTGATCTTCTGTCAAAGAGTTAATTTTCCAACAGCTTTCCTGTTAAATATATATGCAGTTGTTTCTTCAGTTAGGGTTTCCACGAAAAGCTAGGGTTAATTAGGGTTAACCTCAAGACTTGGTCACAAGACTTTATCAACCAGATTAGGGTTGAGCTAGGTTAACCTAAAGTCCACGTGAGATTCTGTTCTGGAAAGAATGAACCAAATTCCTGAAAAATCTCAGAATTAACCAAACTGCATAACTGTTAGATCAGTACAGGATGTCTTAACATTGGTTATGACAACAGAAATCCTGTTTACTGATTTTGGTAGAAGGTAATAAATGTGATCATTGCAAAATGCTCAGATACACACTCATAAATAGCAGCTACTGTATGTCATTCTTTTTCTGCATAAAGTACCTAAAAACCCAGAATGTTATGACATCAGTCATGACATTCACACACCTGGTTTTACCAAAAATACATGCCAATAACTAAACACTTACACAAACAATCCAAATCCACAACCAGAAATTCTCATTTCTCCACAACCTGACATTCCACTTTCACCAATACCAGAAACTCCACTCTCTCCAATACCAGAACCAGAAATCCCACAACCTTCCTCTCCTCAACCAGAAAGTAATCCACCCTCTCCTCAACATGAAAAAACTCCACAACCTGAGACTAAAAACTCTGAGGCTCAAACCTCTGAATCTCCTGAACCACAACCCTTGGCCATTCAATTTCCTTGTGGTACAACTGTTAATATGGCTCAACTTCCCTCTTCACCAGAAATAACTCCACCTAATACTCCACATAGTCCAGTCGTTATTTCTGACTCTCCCACTCCCTCACCTAAGAAAAATACAGAAAACCACAGCAAGACAGTCATTGATCTAACAGTCCTTGAACGCCTTGCTGCAATAAACCAGAAAACTGCCATCCCTAAACCGAAACAACCAGATGTTGGTTCCAGCATTTTGAACTTTGAAACAGATATGCAGAAGTAGATCACTTCTTTGAAACAAGCAAGTCTGGAAGTGGTTGATCCTACTGTATCAGATCATCTCTGGACTCAATTCAGAAGATGGGTTTGCGCTGAAACCTTCAAGTTGCAAGACCAGAGTTATGGACAGGCTCAACAGAACTTCAGCAAACTGCTGAAGGAAATGGAAGGTCCAGTTCTGAGCAAGTTGCTGAAGGAAGAAGTTCTCCATCTGGACTGTGAGCCTTGGTCTGAAAATCGTCCAGCATCTACAGTTCAACCTACAGAAGAACAGATAATTCAAGATGAAGACTTGGGTCAAGCAGAAGAAGCTACAAAAAGCTCTAAGAAGCAGCCTGTATCTGAAGATCCTCAAGCTTCCTCTCTTGACAGGCAGACTCTGTAATATTTGAAGAGATCAGACATGCTGATGAATGAACGGATGGACAAGCAGGGTATCAAGATTGAATCTATAGCAAGCATGGTAGCTAAGCAAAACGAAACCAGCGAACAAATCAAGAGCATGTTGGAAGTTCTGTTCACACGACTTCCTCCCTTGTCTGTAATATTTCTACTTGTTCTAAACTATCATTGCTTCTGTTTTAATGCAAACGTGTTTTTACTCTGATCTGTTTAACTCTGATTATATATGCTTTTTGATCGCTGACAAAAAGGGGGAGAAAGAATGATATTTTTCAATAACGGTTTACTGAGACAAAAGTCTCAAACATTCTAACATCCTTATATATCTGTTGTTCTGAAAAGCTTACAGGTACAAGAATCTGAAGAACTCTGATTCTGATGCTCAAAGAAAGGTTCAATAAAGTTCGGATACTCAAGGTCTCAAGGAATCAAAGGGAAATAATCAACTCAGGGGGAGTTTTTCTCATCATTACTCTGATACTTTTTATTCCTTACCCTCTTAGCTCTGATACTTTTTACTCATTATTTGATCATCTCTGATATCGTTTCCACTTTATCCTTAAACTCAGATACTTTCATCATTTTATTTTAATTGAAAAAATCTAGTTTTTGTCATCATCAAAAAGGGGGAGATTGTTAGAACATAGTTTGATTCTACAACCCTCAGTTAGAGTTTTGATGATAACAAAATACAAGATTAAATGAATTATGAGATTTATATATGACATAGATGCTACCTAAAAATATGTTGTGTATTTACAGGAAACTCTGATAGAATCAGCATCAGAATATCAGAATATCAACATCAGCATCAGAAGATATGTCACATCAGAAGATCAGTACATGTGCTTACGCTGAAGCCTGATGAATAAGATCTGCGCTTAACATACTCTAATTCTGATCAAGATCTTAACCATGTCATCAGCACTCAGAAGCAATCAGAGTAAGCTAAAGCCAACACACTCTGATCTTAATCAAGCAGAACATTCTGAAGTGTCAACGGTACTGCATTCAAGGCAGATTAATTACCAACGGCTTTATTCCAAGACAAATATCTTCTCAAAATGGAAAGAACGTAATGAGCATTGAAATGGAATTATTGGCATCAACATATCTATTCCAATAAGTATTTAAACAAATCAGTGAGAAAGGAAAAGGCTAATGATCTACAATACTCTACAATTCTCCTACACGCATAAGCCAATCATCTTCATCCTCACTCATACAGTTTGCTAAAGCTCTCAAATTGATTACTCTATAGTTCTAGCAATCTAGTTTCACATAAGCTTCATATTGTGTAGTATCACAGTTGTGATATATACTTTTTGTAGAAAACATTAAAACACATAATTGTTCATTTATCTGTAAGAAAGAATTTCCTTGAGAAACCGGTATGTAGTTTGACTCAAGAAGGCTTTAGCAGTTGTTAAAGCAGTTTTGTATTCAGTTGAATATAGTGGATTAAGACCTCGTTGGAGAGAGGCGAAATCACCTTGACGGGTGGACTAGAGTAGTTTGAGATCAAACGAACCAGGATAAAAATAACGTGTTGTCTGCATTTGATTTCAAGTTTCAACAATTCAACCCCCCTTCTTGTGTTTTTCACTTCTTCAGCAAGTTCCAAAAAAGTATGATGGTTGACAGTTTTTTATCTTAGGATGGATTAGCAAGCAAGGATTAAGGAAAAGTGAATCTACAAACAAAATGTAGCGCATGGGCCCTTACCTAATCCTGCACAAAAGCATTTCTACACTACACGTGGAGAGATCCTTTGAACAAAGACTCAAAAGTGGTTGTGAGCATTAATGAGCATTAATTGATGATGAGATTTATCAAAATCAGAAATCCTGTAATGTGAGATTTTGCATCATTGCTTAACTCTTGGTTAGAAGTTCCATTTAGGACAAACATCCAACTTCTGATCCTTGTTCTTTGTTGCCTCAGCATGTTCTGAAGGATTCACCAGGTTTTCCAGTAAACTTCTTTGATTTGCCTCTGAAAACTCTGAATTAGAGGTTCCGCTTCAGTGTAGCATCCAATCTTTTGATCCTCTTACCTTCTGGCTCCAGCATGTTCTGAAGGAGCTTTCAGGCTTCTCATTACACTTTATTGCCTTATTTTCATTACTCTAGCAAACTCTGACTGAACTTACGTAGATGTTGAAAAGTCATGTTCTAACTAAAGATTATGTGCTGAACCACGCTTACAACTTCTGACTGCTCCTGCTTGGAGGCTGGCTCAGAAGTTCTGAAGTGTCATTTTTCTTAAATACTTTAGAAAAATTCTAAGTATTTAGAATTTGACTTTTCCAAGGTAAAATTTGACTTTTGAACTCCTTGATGAAACAAACTGCATATTCCAACATGTCTTGATGAAATATGATTTTTGAGATTTGATTTTGATCCAAAAGTCAAAGTTTGACTTCTCAGTGTGTAAATGACCATTTTGCCCTTGTGAATAGCTTGCTTGGAAAGAAATTATAATACAAGGCTTGGATTTGTATAAGATAAAACTTGAGAATTCAGGGTAATTTCTTGAGAAATGAAAGGGCAAATTTTGGGGTACAACAGGAGGCTTAGGAAAAAATTGAGTGTCCTGGTGGGCTGAAAACCCGAAAGGGCGGTCCAGGCAAAAGTTAAGGATTAAAAGCGTATGACTATGTCTCGTGGGATCTCTACAGCCAGCTTTATTACCAAGGTCCAAGTTCAAATGGTCCAAGATTAATCCAATCAACTCCTTTCAACGGCAAGGGATGATGTTCAAATGGAACACAATGAGATCACTTTCATATGACTATTATTTTTGTTTTCACTTTGTATTCTTTCCATTATTTCGACGATTTCCTCTTACTAGGATCTCAGTCTCTTTGTACAAAAACGCCTAATTCATGGGCAAAACATCAATACAAATATACTTTGAAGTGCAAACATTTTTTGTTTTTTCCTATTTTGAGTGCAAAAGTGTCTAATGACTAAAATTGAATGAACATATGCATATGAACATGATTAAACTTTTAACAAATGTATGCTTAAAAACAGTGACAATCATCTCCTTAAATGCATTTGAGATATCCCCACAGAGTTATTTCAATAACATTATCCCCATAAATTTGAATTCATAAAAACCCCAGCCAGAGTTTCAATCTCTGGAAGATCCTCTCCCTAGTTGAGTTGGTCTTAAAAGGGAGCCTTATGGAATTCTTCCTAAAAAAATATATCCTCCCCAGCAGTTCGTCAAATATCCTCTTCAACAATGTTTTATTTCCCCAACAAACTACAGATTTCCCATCTTAAGTTTTTCCTCTCAGACTATTACAAATCAAGGGACTGCAACCCCTAATCCCCAGTGAAGTCACCAACAGATTCATTATTATCTCCAAAAACTACTGTAAAGCCTGGAACCCGACCAGATAACAATCAACTTCAAGAAATTTACTACGAAGCCTGGACCCGACCAAATAATAGTTCAACTCTCAACTTACTATGAAGACTGAACCCGACCAAATAACAGTAAATCTCAATTCCAAGTTACTAAAGCCTGGACCCGACCAGATAATAGTTTAACTTCTCAAATTTCTTAAAGCCTGAACCCGACCAGTAAACAGTTAAAGCCTAAACCCGACGAGATACCAGTTAACCTCAGCTATAAATTGCTTAAGCCTGGACCCGACCAGTTAATAAGTTAAAATTCTGAAGCCTGGACCCGACCAGATAACAGCTCCAATTTCTGAAACCTGGACCTGACCAGATAACATGAAATCTCAAATTTAGTTGCTAAAGCCTGGACCCGACCAGATATCAGTTTAACTTCTTCAACTACAAATCTTGGACCCGACCAGATGTTAGTTCAAATTCATCATATCCTCAATTTATTATGAAACCTGGACCCGGCCAGATAACAGTTAATCTCAATTTTAAGTTACTAAAGCCTGGACCCGACCAGATAATAGTTCAACTTCTCCAATTACTGAAACCTGGACTCGACCAAATATCAGTTAACCTTAAGTTCAAATTACTGCAAATCCTGGACCAGACCATATACTATTTCAACTTCTTCAATCACTAACAAAACTCCTCTTCCCCAGTAGAGTTTGCCACTATCCCCAGCAAATTGGTTTGAAATCTAGAGTCCAACCAGATAACAGCCAACTTTCAAGAGATAGTTCCCCACTAGAGCAACGAACGACTAGAAATATTTAACTATTTTCCAAGCAGAGATCAACACTCTCCACAGAGTCTTCTCAAGAAAAATCAACATTCTCCAGTGGAATTCTCCTCAACACAACAGGAATCCCCAGCGAAAGCATCGTGTCCAGCATCTATCAAGGATAGGCTTTAACAACATTTTCGCATCCATACATCATATAACATACATAACATATACATACAACATAATCTCATTTATTTTGAGAACATAATTACACCATGCGTACATTTGCATGCAGCTAACCCCTTTTCCTTGCAGAAAAAATCACCGATCAAAAGACCTCTTCTGGACCAGAATTAATTCTCTCAGTTAAAGACAGGCAAGACATATAGTCTCATTATGAATCGACCGAAGATTCATTCTAATATTTCCTCCAATTTCTACCATCATCTCTCCAAATGGCGTCTATAAGCCCATTCCTAAATCAATACATCATAGAGGTCAAATTTCGGGGCACTTTAGTGTTCAATCATCTTTAACCTTCAAGTCACGAAAGGTGGATCCGCTAATATAACTCTTCATGTCCAAGAAGATTGAATTGGGGCAGTTGTTGTACCCCAAAATTTTCCCTCTCAATTTCTCAAGAATTATCTCACAAGATCTCTATTAATTCAAGACTACACAAGGTTTGATCAGCTCAAGACACCTCCTCAAGCACTGATGGCTCAAAATTAGGGTTTGAGTTTATACAAGGACAATTGGACTTTTAATGATTCATATGACTTTCATGGATCATTTTGGACTCCCAAGATTTCTCATGTCAAGTTTCAAGCTTTGGATCACTTTTTTGCTCAGTCAATTGATCAGTTGACCTAAAATCAATTGTATTGGGCAAAAAGTTAACTATGGGCAATTTACAGCCAAACTTCATAATTTTTTACCCATATCAACATTTTTAATTCACATATGTCAATTGGTCAAGTTTGGATCACAATTCCTCAAGAAATTTGATCAGATCACCAAAGGGCAAAATGGTCAAAATTAGGGTTTTGACTAAAGAGGCTTAATTTTTTACTGTTGACCAAATGCATGTATTATTGGTTTGAGACATGATATCAAGAATCCAAATGCATCATTTTGACCTAATGGCATGGTTCAAAACATTTCTCATGATCAATTGATTGATAGTTGAAATTTGGTCAACTGATGAAAAAGTCAACTATATATTGAAAAGTCAAACTTTGACTTTTTTGATCAAAAATTAAGTTTCAAATATCATATTTCATCAAGATATGTCAAAGTATGAATATTATTCATCAAGAAATAAAAATTCAAGATTACTTTGAAAAAAAAGTCAAAGTTCTAAACACTTAGAAAATTTTCTAAGTGTTAAGAAAAAAACATGATAATTTCACAACTTTGTGCCAAATTTCCACTATAATGGAAGATGATTTAAGAAAAAATTTCAACATGAAAGTTGTAAATCTAAATTATATCTAAAACTTTGTAGGAGAAGACAAGTTTTAAAAATGCTTTGATTTCAAGTTATAAATTCATAAAGACATGTCCATGAAACAAAAACACTTAGTGAAATTTTGCCCTAGTTAGACAGATTTTTGACCTAACTTCTTTGCCAACTTTCACATAGTTCCAAAGTGATTCTTCAAAAATGTCTAAAATAAATGTTGTAGACGATATTACAAGCTTTCCAAAATGTCCAAGAACTCATTAAGATCATTATTTATCAAAGAGAATCGAAAACAAGAAGTTAGGGTTTCAAACTTAGTTTACAAGACAGAATTTTGTGATGAACATGATCCAATCTTCAAGCATGTTGTACAAATCCCACTTTACAGGCTTCTAACTTTCATTTTACTCCTTGAGTAAATGTTTACACAACTGTTAGAGCTTTGATCCAAGCATTTGAGACATTGTCCAAGTGGTTATTCCATTTTTAGCACAAAGTCACCACTCCCATTTTTAAAAAGTAACTTTAATCATAATGTCAACTCTTCTTGAGCCCATACATTGTTGCTTATGACTCAAAAACAATTCAATGAAATAAGCAACATATCTACAACCTGCTAACCACCCTACAAATCCTTGTACTTCACATTGAAAAGATGTTTGTTAACTTTGCTTTAAAATCAAGTAACCAAGCCATAACATGTGATTTCAAATTCTGAGTTGTTTCAAGTCCTAAAACCTCTTGCCTATAAATTAGGACATCATTTGTAACCTAAGGGACGATTTTACAAGCCCTAAAACTCCCTAAAACTCCCCAAAACCAAAAATTGTAACACAAGCACAAAAACTTGTCATTTCTGATTTTTGAATCCAATCTCCAAATCCCCTCGTGCGTTTCTTGGCCAAACCATCCACAAAGCTTCTAATACACATATAAAAGTTATCCTAACCCCTGTTTTCAAACTGTAACACCATCTTCACCAACCTCCATTTTCAAAAACAGGGCATTGCATCTTGACTTCTCCAAACCATTCTAGCCATCCATAGCTTAAGCCAAGCATTACACTAGCTTCCTGGAGACTTGAGGAAGCTAACCTAATCATCATAACTCCTTGAAAGTTGTTCAAACTCCCTACACGATTTCCAATTTTGAGGTAAGTTTTCTCAACTTTGAACTCCTCATACAATTATCATTAATGGTTAATTTGTGAATGAAAAATGTAGATATCATTTCACTGAAGCTAACCATGTCCATAGTTTTCATTTATATTGCTTGAGCATAGAGAATTTTAAGTTTGAATCTCTGAAAAAATTAGGTCAGAATTTGGTACAATTTAAAATTCGTGTTCATCTTTGAGTGTTAGCTTAAGTTATTTACATGGTTGGATTAGTGATGAAATTTCTAAAAACTTTCATGTTTATACTTTTGAAAATGGTTGAGAAATGAGAGAGATAGCAATTTCAAAATATCATGTTGAATGGTCTGGCATGAGGTTGAAGATGATACTGGCCTAGGAATGTGTTTCAAATATATAGTTATGGTTTTGTATTAATAAATGAATGTATAGCCACCCCAGTGGTAAGAGCGTCCGCCTGTGACTATAGGGACCTAGGTTCGAGCCCCAGTGGTACCCTTTTGTTTTTTCACTTTTTCTTATTTCAGGTTAAATGCAAGCCAAGCCAGCGCGTGTACCATGTTCCTTTCTCCATCACCATCAGATCACCCAAGCCATTAAATTCAACACCTCACATGTCCCCATGATGCATCTTTCAAGGCTGCTCACACTGGATCACCAGAGGGCGCTGGATTTGTTTTGGGCCTGGAGCATTTTTTGGCTTCTCACCCCCCTGTTTGCTTTTAGACACATGCCCATTTATTTTATTTTTATTTTGTTTTTCTGACTTGAACAAAAAAATACTTTTGGGCCTAGCGCCCCTTTTACTACTGTTAACCACCATTTCTATTTTTTAACCCCCTGACTTTAATTGTTATATATTTTTTTATATTATTATTATTATTATTATTATTACTATCATTTTATTAAATAAAAAATACCAAAAATATTTTATATTTATTATTTAGATATTTAGTATATTTTCCATTTAATTTCTTTTAGATAAAAAGACCAAAAAAACATTCCTTTAGCCAAATTCTTTTCTTAATTAAATTGATAATTAGACTTAAATTTATTTTATTTTCTTTTAACTAAAATTAATTTAGAAATTAATACTTTTAAATTAATTAACTTTATATACTAGTTTAATTTAATTAAAAATTTTTTCACAGACAAAACCCTAAACAACTTATTTTCTTAAATAAATTAATCTCTTTTATTAACTTAATTTTAATTTTCTTATTTTAGTTAATTATTTTATTTTAAGTTAATCAGGTCAAAACTATTTTTTTTATTTAACAAAAATCCAAATAAAATGTATTCCTTATCCACTTATATCTTTGTACATTCATTCATTCTTGTACGTTTAATTCTTATAAATATTCAATATGGTTGTAATAGGTAACTAGAATTTAAATTCTTGCAATCCCCATTTGTAAATATGTATACCCCATCCTCAATTGATGTAATAGCGTAGGATATTTACTTTTCGTGATTTACCGCTTTCATATAAATTCTAGTAATTAGGGTTTGTATGACAAGATAAAATCAATTTTAGAAAACCCTAATCCAAGACAAAACAAGCATGAAATACAAAACACTTGCACACTTGCACCTCTAGGGTTAACTCTACTTGTTGCCTTAAGAAATAAATGGTCATGATATGCATGTGAGACACCTTAGCCAAAACAATCAAAAGTACAGGATCATAGTTCCTCGATGGCGCTACAAATGATGCCTTACAAATGATCTTAGTCCCTTAAAGAAAAATGGTAAGATATCTCACAACATTGCTATCCGTGACTATCCGATGACCCATGCCCGTCCCTTTACATCAAAAGGTAGGGTTACTTATCAATCAATGGTGAGATGATAATATCAAAGGAAGATAGAAATGAACAAAATACTTTTGAGTAGGTAGAACGTTCTTAGTTGCTTGCTCACAATCCATTTTCAAAAAACAAACATCTTTTTTTAACACACCAAACACTTTCAAAACATGAAACATTTTCAAAAGTCAAACATTTTGTATGCATTCTTATAGAGACGAGAATCATTACAAAGTCTTCCTAAACGAAGGCGCTTTTCAAAAATACTTTCAAAACCCACCACAAACATATTTCAAACAAAGCAATTTTCAAGTGATCTAACAAGCAACTAAGAGCTCATAGATAACTATGGATGAAAAGGATGCTAACACCTTTCATTTTCATAACCTACCCCCCGAACTCAAGAAAATATCTCAAAGGTCTTTCCTGTTCTTTTCACCCTTTCCTTATTAGATAAAAGAAAAGTCGGCGGTGACTCTTGCTATCCGCAACATTTGCGATAAAACACAAAACATTCAAGTCAGTTCTCTCACCGTATTACACTCCTCAATGAAGGAGATGGGAGTGAAATCCTTTGTGTTCCAGTTGTTGAGCTTTCCTCCGGCAGTAGGGTAGATCCATTCTTCAAAAGCACATTCATCGTCAGAGTCTTCCACATTATTTACTTCATGATTTTCGATGCGAAGAGGTGGCTTTCCCATGCGAGCGTGCATGACCTCTTTCTGAGCTTTAATGGTGAAACCCAACCCATATTTGTCTACTTTAAACGAAATGTCAGGGAGTTGTCCCCATATAGTACAACCTCCATCTTCGACCACGGCACGAGAATCTTTAAGTGAAACCATTCTTGGTACAACTTCATCAACTTTTGATATGTCAGGGGAGATTTTGGTGGCGGCAACCATAGGAGGGACAATTTCAAAAGCTTGGCACGGAGTTTCTATAAACTCGCCATTCATTTCCACATACTTGAAGGAATTGAGGTGGCTCATCATAAATTCTTCTTCTCCACAAACAGTAATGATCTTCCCTTTGACTGGATATTTTAATTTTTGGTGAAGGGTGGATGTTACTTCCCCTGCCCCATGGATCCAAGGGCGTCCAAGCAAACAAGAGTAGGCGGGACGTATGTCCATTATATAAAAAGTGGATTTGAAAATTTGTGATCCCACCTTAATGGGGAGATCCACCTCTCCATTTACCATCCTTCTAGACCCATCAAAAGCCCTTATAACTATATCACTGGGTTTCAACACCAGGCCTTCACAATCTAGTCGGTCCAAAGCTCCTTTGGGTAGAACATTTAGAGAGGAACTAGTATTAATCAAGACATGAGCCAGGGTAGTTCCCTTGCATTCAATAGAGACATGCAAGGTCGTGTTATGATTTCTTCCAACTAGTATCAAGTCAGCATCAGAGAAACCTAATCTGTTGTCAGTCGTTAAAATCGCCAAACAATTTTCAAACTACTCAGTTGTAGTCTCTTGGGGCACGTGATCATTCTTTAAGAACTTGAATAAAGCTTGGGCATGAGCATCAGAATAGAGTAGTAAGGACAGCATGGAGATTTTGGAGGGGGTTAGCCCTAATTGTTCGACTATTTTGAAATCACTCTTATTTATAATTTTCAGAATTTCCTCCATCTCTCGAGTGGAGGGCTCTTCAGCATCAACATCTTTGGCAGGTGCCTCTATCTCAGCAGGCCCACTTACTTTTCCTTTGCCTCTAGTGTTGGAATCAGGCTTGTTATTGGTTATGCGAACAAGAGTGATTGTAGTTGTCAGAGGTGAGATATCAGGGGAAAAGATCCTCCCCATTCTTGTTTCCTTACTAGATCCTGAAATATTTGTAACATTGTTGGTGTTGTCTTCATAGATCCATGCATCTTGCTTTATTCCATGATAGCATACTTCGACATCATAGTTCCATGGAACCGCTTTGTCGGAGGAGTAAGGAATTGGCCCATGGGTAGCGATTATTAAAGGAGAAATTGATGATTCATTTGAAATCCTAATAGGTCCCTTTGAGGAGATCCTAAGAGGCTTGTTTGAGATTTTTGTTATGGAAAGGTCTTCAGCTTTGTTGGTCAAACTCTTGATGGTAGGAATTTTTTCAAACAGGATCTTGCGACTATCTATCAGGCGTTGAACACCTTCTTTCATCCATTTATTAGTTCAACACAACAATCACAATCTTTTAAACAACTAGGGAACACCACAGCTCTCAGCAGATTTCCCTTCACAGTAGTCAATGGAGTAGTCAAATCCTCAACGGAGGAAATAAAAGTAGTGTCATCAATCGCATTGACATCTTTGCCATAGTTCGGCTTTGGTGCAGTTATCACATTTGGAGTTATAGGTGGATCAAACTCAATAGTTTTATTGTCTATCAGATCTTAAATCTTATTCTTTAGAGCCCAACATTGATCAGTTTCATGCCCAGGGCTGTTGAAATGATACGCGCACTTAGCATTTGAATTGTACTTCGGTGATATAATATTTGGATTTGATGGCGGATCGTGCAGTGTCACTGAGTTGGCCTTCAACAGATGTTGCAAGGCTTGGGACAGTGACTTGTTAATCCTTGTGAATTGTCTTTGAGGAAATTCAGATCGTTGATGGTTGGATGATTGTCTTTGAGCATATGGAGGGTTAGAGATTAAAATAGCATTAACAGATGAACGATGATCCTTCTTGGTATGGGCCCTTGAACCATAAACATCATTGGCTTCTTTCTTTCCAGTAAAGGGTTTCTTTATGGTGCTTGATGTAGAAGCATATGCCATGGGAATTTGTCCACTCTTGATTCCACTCTCGACCCTTTCACCATTCAGAATTAACTCAATGAAACCGGAAGATGAGCTACCAATTAGCAGGTTGAAATATGGTCATGTTCGTGTTCCCATAAACATGTCCACCAGCTCCCTATTAGTCAGTAGTGGTTGAACTCTACCATCAAGATCCCTTCATTTTTGTGCGTACTCTTTAAACCCTTCATTAGTATCCATTGTCATTCCTTGAAGTTGAACTCTTGTCGGTGCTAAATCAGTGTTGTACTGATATTGATGATAAAAAGCAGTGTCCAGATCTTCCCATGTGTGAATGTGGGAACCGTCCAATTGATAAAACCATTCTACCTGAGTCCCAGCTAGACTCTCTTGGAAGAAATGTACCCATAACTTCTTGTCAATAGTATGTGGTTGTATCTTGCGGATGTAGGACCTCAGATGAAGTTTTGGGCATGAAACTCTATCATACTTAGTAAAGACTGGTATTTTTAACTTATGAGGAATGACAACCCCATGTGCTAAGCCCAAATCACCAAAATCCAAACCAGGTATGACTTGAATTTCAATAGCTTTAAGTATATCCTCTAATTGCTTGTATTTTTCCTCGGCCGATGGATATTGTTCATCAAAGCAGTCTTTGTCCTCAGAAGCTTGATCATTTACACCCCCAACACGGGTGCTCCTCGCCTCTTCATTCTGGTTCTCGTCTTCCTCGGATGAATATTCAACTATCTGCACCTGACGGACTAAGCCTTTAAACATTTTCCCTATGTTGATGAAGGCCTTCTTCTTAGTCTTCTTTTTGGCTGCCAATGGTGTCATCAGCTCTTGTTGTCCCTTGGCCAGGGTCAGCAAGGTCTATTGGAATTTGGAATTTTGTGCTTGCAAATCTTTCACGGTCTTCTCAATATCCATCGTACTGAAATAAATAGTAGAAAGATAAGGAAACCTGTGTTTGAAAACTTGTTTATGTTATGATGTATGAAATGCATATGCAAATGATTTCAAGGACTTATAAGATTTAAATTTGTTTAGACAAAGAGGGAACAAACATTAATTGCATTAATAAATTCACATGGTTTCAATATGTCTCTTGGGCTTACAATGGGAAAAACAAGGATAATATAAACTCCTAAAATAAAAAGTACTCAAGCTTCCCATGAGCACATCCTCTTCAGTGCAATGTAGGCATTCAAATTCCGCTCTTCATGAAGTTGTCTTGTAAGCTCCAAAACCTTCTTCTCACTTGCATAGAACTGGGTTTCGAAGGTGTCATGCTCCCCTTTGAGTTGAATCCAAGACCTTTGCAACTCCTCGAGAATAGTCGACATGTTAGGATGAAGAACAATGTAAGGAGCATCTCCCTCCGCAACAGGCTCCATGATGACAGGTAGGATGGTGGGGTAAGGCATCACGAGACCTTGAGCGCGAGTTCTTACCCACTTGAGGTAAGGCTCAAGAGTAATGGAATTTCTATGCCCCAATGTCTTACTATCCACTTTGTTTACCATTCTCCAAACTCGTATGAACCTTTGACGATAGCCTTGGTCGTCGCCCTCGTAGTCGAATACCAAACCTTGGATGAGCGCGTCATAGGGGCCATCTCTTTGTGCATACCCAAATTGTCATAATGCAAGAGAAGGATTATAGGTGATACCTCCCCTAATTCCTAAGATTGGGACATTAGGGAATTCCTCACAATGGTCAATGATGGTAATATCCTCCAAAGATCGAGAACACCAATGGATATCCGAGTGTGAGAGTGACATCATCCTTTGATACCATGTCAAGCCTTGCTCATTCTTCAATGTCGATCGAGGTAGGTGCGAAATAAACTACCTAGAGAGTAATGGAATGAAACACAAAATAGTACCCCTTTTCTTCATGGTGCGAGTGTGGAAACAATGTAGAATGTCTCCAAGCAAAGTAGGCATGAGATTACGAGAGAGAGAGAGAGAGAGAGAGAGAGAGAGAGAGAGAGAGAGAGAGAGAGAGAGAGAGAGAGAGAGAGAAACCTTGATGGCATTCACATCTATGAGTTGGTCCAGATTGGGAAATAGAACCAAACCATAGATTAGAAGGGCCAAGACATCCTCAAAATATTGAAAATACATATCTTCCTAGAACAAACGAGCCTTCTCCAACAGAAATTTAGCTAAGAAACCCTTAACTCCACTTCTTGTCTCCCAATTTTCCACAATGTAATATCTCTTAAATTGCAAGGCTTTGGCAATAACTTCAGGCTTTGGAGTCTCTTCCAAACCGGTGAATGGTATTTGATCCAACAGAGGCACTCCTAACAATTGAGATAATTCTTCTAATGTAGGCACCAATTGGTAGTCGAGAAAGGTGAAGCAATGATGCATAGGATCAAAGAAATGGAAAAGCACACACATCATTTCTTCTTGGAAGTTTGAGGTAGCCAAGTTGAGAAGTCGACCATATTTCTTTGTGAAGGGAGATTCTTCAGGAACTCTTGATGCTAACTCTTAAAGTTGAGGATGCACTTTTATGAAGTTGATTCGGATGGTATTCCTACGAGTGGAAGTCATGACCTACAAAACAGAACAAAGATAAATTCCTAAATCCTTGAAATAGTTAGTGAGAATGCTTATGATATTATGATGTTTATGATGTTATGTACAAATAAAGATATACGAACAAAGCAAACAAGTCCTTAGGTTTAGGCTTGCATGGATTTTATAGGTAAGTACCCTCTTGAAGTTTAGTTGGTTCAACCTGTCCTAGAAAGTAATCGGGTTCTAGGGAATCTCAATATCATTGATCTTTCTTCATTGGGCATTGTTTTAGCATAATCAATCTTTTCTTGCAGCCAAAATATCCCAAAAGTCTGATCTCAATGAGCGTAGTGTCGAGTATCAACCAATCTTTGGTTTTACACCAAAGTCGGCTATCTCACTACTTCCTAGTGGCCAAGTTATTCAATTAAAGGTTTTATGGTCAGTTAGTGCTTCATGACACCACTCAGCGGCTCCATATTCTCCTCGATTCAACACAAGGGATATCGGTACCAACAAATGCATCACACTAACGTAGCTATTGCTTTAACCATATCGGTCTATGTCGTATAGTTTCCAAAATCTATTGCTACTTACCTAATTATGTTCCTAGATTCGGGTAGAGGATCTATACAAGAAACCTAAACATAGGCCCAAATTGTAAAGCAAACAAGTAAATCATTTTAAATATGATCTAGCTCTAAGGTAACCCCAGTTCTAAGTTTAATTTCCCCAACAGAGTCGCCAGTTCTGTACTACAGTGGGAGAACTGACTTGGTTGTTTTTTGCATTTTATTGCAATTGTTGCAGATAGCAAGAGTCGC
Organism: Vicia faba; assembly: GCA_948472305.1. Lineage (NCBI taxonomy): Eukaryota > Viridiplantae > Streptophyta > Magnoliopsida > Fabales > Fabaceae > Vicia > Vicia faba. Next base: position 1,169,730,421 of record OX451739.1, read on the forward strand.
CACCGAATTTTATTTCATCCAAAAGGAAAGGTAAAAAAGCACAGGAAAGACCTTTGAGATAATTTCTAGAGTTCGGGGGGTAGATTATGAAAAGGGAAGGTATTAGCACCCTTTCCATCCATGGTTATCCATGGGCTCTTAGTTACTTGCTAGATCACTTGCTTTTGTTTTAAATTGTGCTTTGTGTGGTTTTTGAAAGTATTTTGTAAAGAGGCCATTGTTTAGGCAATCTTTGTAATAATTCTTATTCGTAAGAATGTATACAAAGATGTTTGATCTTTTGAAAATATTTTCAAGTTTTGTAAGATGTTTTGAAAGTATAAGTGTTTGTTTTTGAAAACAGCAAGGATGTTTTGTTTGAAATGGAGCAAGTAGTTAGGAGCAATCTACCTACTCAAATGTCTTTCTTGTTCATTTTCTTTTCCTTTGACATTGTTGTCTTACCATTGATTTGGTAAGCAACCCTATCTTTGGATGTTAACGGGACGGGCGTGGGTCATCCTATAACCATGATTAGAAATATTGCAAGGAATCTTAGAATTCTTTTTGAAGGACTAATATCATTTGTAAGGCAACTTAGATAACGTCATCAAGGGACTATGATCTTGTATTTGTTTGTTTTTGCTAAGATACCTTACATGCGTAATATGGTCATTTTGTATAAGGCAACCAAGTGGGATAACCCTAGGGGTGCTTGTGTGCAAGTGTATTATTTTCATGCTTGATTTTGTCTTGAATTAGGGTTTTCTATTTGATTGATTTTATTCTTTCCATACAAACCCTAATTACTAGCATATTATGTAAAAGCGATAAATTGCAAAATTTAAAGTTACTACGCTATTACAACATTTGTGGGGAGGGAGTGTATAATTGGTAAATGGGGATTGCAAGAATATAAACCTAATTAATCTATTACAACCAAATTGAATTTGTACAAGAATTACATAAATGCAAAGTATAATGATGGATAAATGTATATGGATAAATGTATAAGGATAAAAAATGTAAAGAAAATAATTTTGTTTGATTTTCATAAAGAAAGATTTTTTGTCTTAACCTAATTTAAATAAAGAAAATAATTGATTAAATTTGAACTTATTAAGAAGAAAGATTTTTAAAAGAAAACCCTAATTCTATTAATTAATCAAAAGAAAAATAATTTTTAAGGAAAGTATTTTTGGCATTTTTATCTTGAAAATATTTATAGCTTTAAAAATATTTTTTAGTCTTTTTTTGGTATTTAAATAATATATTTTTAAATGGTACGAAGAAAAATAAATAATATAACATTAATTAAGTTTATAAGAAAAATAAATAAAGTATAGTAAATAAAATATTTTTGTTTATGGGAAAATAAAATAAAATAAGTCAAAAATATTAAATATATCATTTTTTGCACTTTTCATGATTTTTAGTATTTTATAAAAGAAATATTTAAGAAAAATAAAAATGAAATAATTAAACAAATAAATAAATACAAATTGGCCAGGGTGCAAATATGAAGCAGGGGGGAAGGTTAGAAAAAAAAGTCAGGCCCAGGATGGGGGAGGCCCATGCGCTGGAAGGAACCAAAAAAAGAAAAGAAAATGTAAAAACATTTGCAAAAGGCAGCGCTAAAGTTCGAACCCACGACCTCTATCAATAACGTGCGCTGCCTTACCACTAGGGTGGCTGTACATCCGTTAACTTAAATGAAAGAATAAATACATAAGGTAAAACGTTTCCATGGCCCGTACTTCGTCTTCAACATTCAGCTAGCCGGACCACCAGTATCTCATTCATTTCTCAACAAAAATAGAAAATGAAAACATGAAAGTTGTGCTATTTTTCCTCACGAATCTAACCATATAACTTATATAAGCTAAAAGTCAAAGATGAAGATTAATTTTGCTGGCCCTAAATTGAAACCTAATTTTCTCAGAAATTTCAAATCCAAAATTCTCTATACACAATCAATATAAATGGTAACTATGAACATGGTCAGTTTTAGAGCAATGATATCTACATTTTATCTTCACAAATCAGAAACAAACGATGCCTGTATGAAGAGATGGAAGTTTGAAAACTTTCCTCTTGCAGCTGGAGTCGTGAATGGAGTTTGAGCAACTTTTGAGATGGCCTGAGGATCTGTTTAGCTTGCCTGGACTTCCTTGAGTGTATTCCAACTCCTACTTTATCTTAAAAGTCCCTGAATCTCTCTACTCAAGTCAACCTGCAAGCTTGATGTTCTAAAATGGTGAATAGTGATGGATAAGACAGTCTTGAAACAGGGGCCTGGATTACTTTGGTATGATGTATAAAAGGTGTTTGAATGATTGGTTTTCAAAACGCACGAGTGGAAATGAAGATCATGAGTTTTTGCTCAAAACTGTCAAGTTGGGCAGTTTTGTGCAGCAATGGTGTTTTGGAGAGTTTTAGGATCTTCAAGCTCGTGTGTTAGCTTGAAAATAGTGTATGTACTTGTAGTCAAGAGGTTTTGAGGCTTGAAACAACTAAGAAATTGAAATCACATGTTATGGTTTGGTTACTTGATTTTGAAGCAAAGTTGATAAACATGGTTTCAATGTGAAGTACAAGGATTTGTAGGGTGGTTAGCAGGATGTAGATATGTTGCTTATTTCTTTTAAATGTTTTGGAGTCAGAAACAACAATGTATGGGCTCAAGAAGAGTTGACATTGTGATTAAAGTCACTTTTCCAAAATAGAAGTGATGACTTTCTTCCCAAAATGGAAATGCAACTTGGTTAATGGATCAAATGCTTGGACAATGGCTCTATCAATTGTGTAAACATTAAATTATTGAGTGATTATCAAGTTTGAAGCCTGCAAAGCAAGATTTATACAGCATGCTTGAAGATTGGATCAAGTGTTCTTCACAAAATGGCTTGTAATTCAAGTTTGAAAATCCTAACTTCTTCACTTCGATTCTCCTTGCTCAAGAATGATCTCAAGGAGTTCTTGGACATTTTGGAAAGCTTGCAATGTTCTATTCAACTCATATTTGAATTGCTTTTGAATATTCCCCTTGGAACTATGTGAAAAAATTCCATGAAGTTGGATCAAAAATCTGCCTAACTAGGGCAAAATTTCACTAAGTCTTTTTTAGTTCATGAGCATGTATTCACAAAATTATAACTTGAGATCCAAGCACTTTTGGAAGAAGTTGTGTGAAGAAAAATTGTAGATTTCATAGATATCTACAAATTTCATGTTGGAAGTTTCCTTTGAATCATCTTTCATCATAATGAAAAAATTGATCAAAGTTATGAAAAAATAAGAAATTCTTGACACTTAGAAAAATTTCTAAGTTTAGAAATTTTGACTTTTCAAAATGAAATCTTGATTTCTTGATTTCTTGATGAATAAGTTTCCTATTTTGACATTTTTTGATGAATTGTGATCTTTGATACTTGATTTTGACCAAAAAGTCAAAGTTTGACTTTTCAGTATACAATTGACTTTTGATCAGTTGACCAAAAATTCATCTGTCAATCCAATGGACTTGCAATATTTTGAATCATGTCACTAGGTCAAAATGATGCAATTTAGATCATGACTTAAACCAATTGACCTTTTGCTAGGTCAAAAATCAGAAATTGTCCTTTCCCAGTCAAAACCCTAATTTTGACCATTTTGCCCTTTTGGAGATTTGATTAAATTTCTTGAGGAATTATGGTCTAAACTTGATCAAATGATACATATGGGTTTAAAATGTTGGTTTGGATAAAAAAATTATGAGATTTGACTGTAAATTGGTCATGGTTGACTTTTTCCCCAATACAGCTGATTTTTAGGTCAACTATTCAATTGACTGATCAAAAGTGTGATCCAAGGCTTGAAACTTGATATGAATAATATTGGGGGTCCATAATGATCCATGAAAGTCATATGAAGCATTGATAGTTCAAAAATCTTTGTGCAAACTCAAACCCTAATTTTGGTCATCAGTGCATAAGGAGGTGTCTTGAGCTGATCAAGCCTTAGTGTAGTCTTGAGCCCAATGAGATTTTGTGAGAAAATTCTTGATAAGTGGAAGGGAAAATTTTGGGGTACAATAATGATTATTCTAGAAAGTTATGGGTATTCATCCAAAAGACAAAGGTTGATACTTTTGAGAATTTCAAAAGTTAGAAGACTCTGGTCGAAATCAGACTGTCAGAAAGGTCAAGAGGTTGAGAATCGACAATGGCCTTGAATTTTGCAAAGAGGATTTCAACAAATTTAGTGCTGCCTCTGGTATTGCAAGACACGGAACTGATGGAGGTACTCCACAATAACATGGTTTGGCTGAAAGGTTTTATCGAACTATTTTGGAGAGAGTTAGATGTATGTTGACTAGTGTTGGGTTAAAGAAGGTATTTTGGGCTGAGGCTGTTTCGACAATAACATATATGATAAACATATGTCCTTTGACTGCATTAGATATTAAAACACCTAAAGAAGTTTGGTCAGGACATCCACCATATCTCGACAAACTGAGAGTATTTGGTTGTGTAGTCTATGCTCACATTAGGTAAGACAAGGTCGAGCCTAGAGCTCTGAAATGCATGTTCATAGGATACCTTGGAGGAGTCAAAGCTTATAGGATATGGTGCCTATAGCCAGGTCATATGAGGAGTATCACCAGTCGAGATGCAGTTTTCAATGAAGCCGAATTGACTTTCAAGAAAACTAATGATGTTGGTCAAAGTGCAGAAATATCTGACGAAGAGCTGAAACAGGTAGAGATTCCTTTTAAGGTGGAGCATGTTGATGATGAATTGTGTATCCTGTATGAAGTCGAAGAATAAGTAGAAGATGTTGAGGAAGTTGTGGAAATTATCAATGACTACCTATTGGCAAGAGATAGGTCGAGAAGAGTCATTAAGCCACCTCAGATACTTGGGCATGCAGATCTTATAGCTTATGCCTTAATCTCTGCAAGTGAGGTTCTAGACGAAGAACCTAGTGAGCATAAGAAAGTTATGAGGAATCAAAATAAGACTGGATGGCTGAAGGTCATGGATGATGAGATGAAATCTCTTCATGATAACAACACTTGGGAACTAATCAAGAAATCTCCTGGAGCAAGGTTAGCTGTAAATGGATTTTCAAAGTAAAGGAATGAATTGAAGGAATGGCGTCAAAAATATACAAGGCAAGATTGGTCCCAAGGGGTTTCACTCAGAAAAAAGGTGTTGACTTTAATGATGTGTTTTCTCTTTGTTGTGAAGCACATGTCTAGTCGAATGTTTATTGCCATGGTGGCACAGTTTGATCTTGAACTGGAACAGATGGATGTGAAGAGTACTTTCTTGTATGGTGATCTAGATGAAACAATCCTGATGAGGCAACCTGAAGGGTATTATTGAAAAGGGAAAAGAAGATTATGTGTGCAAGCTGAAGAGATCTTTATATGGAGTGAAACAATATCCTCGACAATGGAATACAAAATTCGACAAGTTCATGACACACATAAGTTTCATTAGAAGTCAGTTAGACCATTGTGTTTACTTCAGATTTCGACCTGGTGTTTCATTTGTTATTTTGTTGATTTATGTGGATGATATTCTCATAGCAATCAACAATGTCGAAGATGTAATGAGGGTGAAGGATGAACTCAATAAGGAGTTTTACATAAAGGATATGGGAGATGCATCCAGGATTTTTAGGATTGACATCTGAAGAGATAGAAAGCAGTCGAAATTATGCTTATCTCAAGAGACATACCTATAGAAGATTCTCGACAAGTTTGGTATGTTGAATTCAAAACATTAACCAATCCTCAATTCAAGATGAGTATCGATCAGTATCCCAGTACTTATGTCGAAAGAGCTTATATGAATAGCACCCCATATGCTAATATAGTAGGTCATTTGATATATGATATAGTTTGTACTAGACCCGGCATAGCATATGCATTAAGTCTTGTAAGCAGGTACATGGCGAATTATGGAAAGGTTCACTGGCAAGCATTGAAGTAGATTTTAAGGTACATAAATGGGTCTCTGAATAGAGTCCTAATTTATGGTGGAGCCTTGGGTGAAGATAGTAAAGTAGTAATCGAAGGATATGTCGACTCTGATTATGCAGGTTGTATGGATTCCAGAAAATCTATTTTTGGATATGTTTCACTATGTTTGGCACAACAATTAGTTGGAAAGCGACACTTTAGAAGGTTGTAGCCTTATCAACCACTAAAGTGGAATATATCACTCTCACTGAAGTTGTGAAAGAAGCATTGTGGCTTGAAAGCTTTGCTAAGGAGCTGAAACTTCAAGGTCGAGTTATCACTATTAAATGTGATAGTCAAAGTGAAATACACCTGTCGAAGAATTCAGCCTATCATGAGCGAACCAAACACATTGATGTTAGGCTGCATTTCGTCAGAGGGGTAATCGAGCGTGGAGAAGTTCAAGTGCTGAAGGTTTCGACATATCACAATATTACTGATATGATCACCAAGACATTGCTCAGTTGTAAGTTTTCCACTGTATGCAGTTAACAAAGTCGCATGAAGAAAGCTAGTTTGTTCTTTGATGAAGTAGAGTTTGTTCCAAAGTGGAGATTTGTGGAAGATATTGGATTGAACTCTATTGGATTGAAGGATAGCTTTGTGGTTCGACAAGTTTGACAGAGGTTAGCATACAGTCGAAGGTCGCTCAAATGCTGGTGTCGAAGTATGGTCAAGCATACAGTTGTAAAAAATTCTAGGTTTGTTAGCATGGCTAATTGGTCCTTTTTGATATGTCCAATTGTTTAAGTTATCTTTTACCCTAAGTTAGTTTGTAATGGGTATCTGTGAAAAAGCCCATTAGTTTAGTCTATTAGGTTTATTATAAATAACATATTAGTCTCTCATCATTGCATACTGAAAATCCTAATTTAGGGTGAGAGAGATTATTTGTTATTCTGTAACACTTGTAATCTTGTTTCAAAGAGAAAGTAAATAATAGTAGTTAATAATCAATTCCTTGTGTTCTTATTACTTTCCTAATTCATACCTTGTGGATTTTTTACCGCAAAGAAACTTGTTATATTCTATCCTTGACATCGTTTTAACAACACATTATATAAATTTTTATGTTGCAAGGCCATTGAACTTTATAACCCCTTCTTCTGCTTAATTCCTCCAATCCAGACAGTAAAAAACATGTAACAAAATTTCAAAAATGATAGCCTCTATTTCTCCACATAGAGAATTAAAAAAACCTATTTCCACCATTACAACTGAGTTGAATTACTTACACACATTGCAGTTTAATATGTACCTCAAAAATATATCTCCAAGAATCTTATATAAATAATATTTTTCCAATATTTTGATAACAGTCAGGTTGAGACAAAGCAACTCAACCAGTTTCTAATATATTTCCAAGAAGACATGCATAGGTAGGAAATTCATCTTAAATATCCTTAGGTAGAAAACTAATTAAATTGGTGAACTGTCTACTTCCTATATGAACTATTATACATCACTAAAAATAGATAACATGACATAAATAATCAAAGAGTCGAATTGAAACACCGAATCAAAATGCCAAATAAATGTTAAGTAGTTCGTTCGAGTGAATAAATGTTTAATCACCAAAGACTTAAGACTTATGATTAAATAATCTAGAAAATAAGTAATAGTAGTAAGAAATAATAACTACATTAACTAACAATGTCATATAAAGTTAGTTTAACAGTATAGGAGAGAGGCTAGCACTATTATAAACTCTCTTCTTTTATTTGACAAGAACCATTCATTAATAGCTAGTTACTCTTTCCCTATTTCTCTTCACTCTGCAAAACCCTACTACTATATATAGTCATTATTATGTTACTACTAGTAGGTAGCTACATGCACTACTCTGTTGTCTATGCACAAAAAACTGATTGATCACTGTGTCTCTCTCTGGCGGTGCTCTGCTCCCATAACAACATGTTCTTGTTCATCTCAGGTCTGTTCTTTTTTTTTTTACATTTCTGTTTCATTATTTATTCATCTTTTAGTTATTGCTGCTTCTCTGAATAAAAGAGATATAGTACTATGTAGCTAGTGGATGTTTATGAGTTTCACAATGAGAGGAACTTTGCTTTTTTTGGGGGTGGCTTTAGCAGTCTTGATTTTTCTTTCATGTTACTATAATATGAGTTGAGATGATTATTTTTATGACATATAAGATATGATTTGGTTTATGATAAATATGTATTAGCATAAGTACTATATGTATACTTTGGGAGGATTAACACCCTCAGGTTCCAACTCTCCTAAGCAATGTTTCAAAAAATGGTCGCGGGCGCGTTTCAGTTGTGTTGCGGTTTTACAAATGTTGTGTTACAAATAAAGGTCGTAATAAAGGACGTCGTGTGTGAATTTCTCAAAATATTTCATAAATAGGATTTATGTAAAAAGAGTAGGATTTTTATAAAAGTAGTGTAATTTTATTTTTACAATAAAATAAAATTTCAGTTCAAAATTTCAATATTTGGATTTTTTTAAAAGTCATTTGATTTGTATATTGAGAATAAAAAATTTCGTCAATAACAATGTGTAAACGACTGTAACGGCGTTTCGCGAGCGTAACGGCGTTTTGTCGCAACCGTAACTGTGTTTTATCCGTGATTTTTTTCTCAACCTTAAAACAGTGAATAACGGTATCAAAAGTCTTTGATACTGTTTTGTCGCGGACATATTCGCGGTCATGGACCTTTTTAAAAACCTTATTCCTAAGGGCATTATAGAAATTTGTAAAAGCTTTCTTCATGCATGTGTGTCTCCTCATCAGACAAATCAATGCTTTTGTATTATATAAACGTCAAAGTCTCCAACCTTGTTTGAAAGAAATCAACTCTTGGAGAAAATTAGGGTTAGTAGGAGTTTTCAAAACATGAAACAAATGAAATAAGAGTGTTAGTGTATTCACACCAATTTTGGACTTCTACATAAGCCCGACTCGCACGGTGCACTTGTGAGGGAGCAATTTCCAAATAGTTCAAAATCCAAACTTTGAAGTCATTAAAAGGAAGGATGAACTCTATTGGAGAAGTTCGGGGAGCGAGGTTCAGAAGTATCAATGGGTCAAACATCCATAGTTACAAGAGACTTTAACGTCACATATCCACCCAAAACCTTAAGACAATGAGGGTATGAGCACCTATCTTATAAATCCAACATTTCCTCAATTCCTAATCAATGTGGGACTTTGCACAACTTTCACACTTGAAACACAACAATCTCTCCCACAAGTGTGATTCATCCACATCACTAGCCTCAATCCACACTAGGATCCACTTCCGCCCTCCACTGAGCCAACAAGGATCTGATACCACTTGTTGGAGAAGTTTGGGGAGCGAGGTCCGGAAGTGTCAATTGGATAAACGTTCATGGTTACCAGAGACCTTGACGTCACATATCCATCCAAAACCTTAAGACAATGGGGGTATGAGACATCTCTCTTATAAGCCCAACATTTGCTCCATTCCTAATCAGTGTGGGACTTTGCACAACTTTCACACTTGAAATCAAATAAATCCCATCCTAAAAAAATGCACTTGTGCAAAGAAAGTCCACACACTTCATACCGACAACAAAATCTCAACATTCTCGAGATTAGTTGTCTTCCATTCTAAGGACAAACCCACATCCTGGTAAGCAAGATCCATCCTGAAGTTCTGGCAATTAGATCCTAGATGTCTTAAGAGATGTCGAGAATTCGGATCCAACTTCACACACAACAGCAAGATGTATAAACAAAATATAACAGTATTGAAAGTAAATAACACATGATATATTTACTCAATTCGGAAAAACCTTCCTACTATGGGGGCTACCAAGGCAAGAACGAAATTAACTAGATAATATCAATTTGTAGACCTCACAACAAACCTCCAGTTTACAGCCTACACAGTTAATCACTACCCTGTGCTTAACTTCTATCTAAGACACACCTAATTATGAGGTCCTCTTCAAATCCCTCTTTAATTACACTCAGCAGTTGACGCAACTCTAAACACAAGTAGAAAATAAAAACCGGAAGCGATACTTCCAAAACACGCAAGACTTGATACTTAAAAGCTTTTGAAAATTGACACACAATATGTTCAATGCTTAAAAGCTTATGAACATCTAACAGAGAACTTACACCCACAAACAGTCCTACTCTTCTATCAATATGATATTATAGAGGTTCACAACTAAGGATTCTACAACCCTAACAAAAACACACACGTAAGTTCTACCTAAAACTAGGTATATACACCAGTCTATTTATAAGTTTATTCTGAACTGGTTTGGGCTTCAAAACTACAGCAATGAGGCTGCACATAGTCTACAAAAACTCCTCAAAGAAAATAGGTCTTCAATCATTAGTTTCCTAAAATATATCCATATTTAGAAACTAATCAAATCTTCGAAAACCAACAAAGAATATTATGTTTTGTTAATCTTGGACGCCACATAAGCTAACTGAATATTCCCTAAATATTCAATAGCTAAAAATCAGTTGACCCGCAACTGTCAACTTGCTGCAAACGTGATGTCCTATCTCCTTGTTGGGACATCTTACTCGACATGTTGAAGACAGAATGTTGGAACATCTTGTTCCACATGTTGCTGCTAAAATGGTTTTACTAAAATGTAAGCCAGTCATAATTTCAATGAAATAACAATCTCTCTCTTTGGCATATTTTGGCTAAAACACCCAAACAACCCTTGTACAATAAAGTATGCTTGAAAATAAATCAAACATAGACATCAGAGGTACAACAGCAGAAAACAAACATATGCAAGGTTAGCAACACATAAATTAGCAGCACACACATCAAATAGTTAGTAGTTAGTTGATCTACTAACACAGTTGCGACAAAAATAAAGAACACCTTAGTCCTCACACCATGATGTCAAGACATCATGTCTAACATCTTTTTCAAAACAACAGAAACTCCTCCACAATACCTACTATAACAAACATAATCATAAAATCCCCCCCCCCCCCTCAGCAAGTGTCACCTAAAGCACCATCAGTATCATATTACTCCCCCTTTGTAGCCATAATGTGACCAAGGTAAGTAGATAATATTAGCAATAATTTAAGCACCTAAAGATATAGTAGTAGGGTGCAAAAATTCAAAAATATCATGGGCATTTAGCCCTTACATAATCATAAAACAAAACAAATTACAAAAAAAAAACAAACAAAACAAACTACTGCATTCTTCCTGTGCCAGCAACATTAGTGTCACGATCCTCTTCAAAACCAGATCCTTCACTCTTTTCATTAGTTGAAGTGGCATCATCATCATATGTGTTTGTTGTACCCCAAAATTTTCCCTCTCATTTCGTAAGATATTTCCTACAAATATCTTCAATGCCTCAAGTTTGCACAAGTATCGACTAGGTCAAACAATTTCCTCAACACTGATACCTCAAATTAGAGTTTGAGTTTTGTACAAAGGCTGTGGAATTCATAATGTTTCAATTGACTTTCATGGATCATTATGGACCCTCAGGATTATTTTTGTCAAGTTTCAAGTCTTGGATCACAATTTTCCAAGAAAGTCATTCTAAGTACCAAAAGGGCAAAATGGGTAAAATTAGGGTTTTGACTGAAAATGACTGAATTTTGATTTTTGACCTAGTACCTGGCTTATTGGTTGGAAGTATGATCTCAAGGATCCGAGTGCGTCATTTTGACCTAATTGCATATTTCAATTCATCTCCTGAGATCAGTGGATTGATAGACAAAATTCGGTCAACTGGTAGGAAAAGTCAATTGTACACTAAAAAGTCAAACTTTGACTTTTTGACAAAAGTTGAGTCCCAAAAAAAATTATATTTCATCAAGACATCCAAAATATGAAATTTGATCATCAAAAATCAAGAAAGTCAAAAATCCAACTTTTGCAAGACCTGGAAATTTTTCTAAGTTAAGTTCATTGCTTCATGACATCTTGTCACTACAACTAAAAATAGTTCAAGATGTTACAAATAATTCAATTTATTACAAAGTGGCATTTTTGCAAGTTTACAAATCCTAAACTTTGTAGCGTGGACTTTTTCCTTTGACTCAAAACCTTGCCACAAAGCTTTGCCTTTGATACAATGTGCATAAATTGCTCCACAAACCAAACTTGTTTCATGCTGCAAACTATGTTGTCCAAGTTATTGCTGAACAGAAAATGATATGCTACTTTTATACATTGCCACAACACTCCAAAACCCTGCTCAATTGCTGTCTTACAAAACCTTGTGCTATGCTGCACCACAAACCTGTCACAAAACATGTATATGTTGTCCTATACAGTCCAAATCTGTCGAGAAAACCAGTCCAAAACTGCTCTATGCAGTCTGCTCCAACCTGCATCATAACAGTCACAAGATTGCAAAAGAAAATTGTGTGGAAAAAGTATCAAAACAGTAGGCAAAAATAGTTCAAAATAACTTATTTTGTTTCCCTCCTAAAACTGAGTCAAGGGACTATAAAATGGGTTGTTTCATAAGACATAGAGAGGAGTTTTGGCTGAGAAAAAAAGGAGAGAAGAGAAAAACAAGACTTTTGTTAAACTATGTTCATTCATAAAAACCCAGCTGATTCATAAAACCCAGTTCATCCATAAAAACTTTTTTCATCTTCAACGCTGTTTTGACACACAAAAACAGAAAAGATCCTCAACCCACTATTGTACAACCTTGTAAACTCTTCCATAAACCTTCTAAACACTTCATATCACATAGATATTGTTCAAGCACTAGAATAGTTTCTGTAGTGCCCTTATCCTCAACTTCTAAACAAAAGACAGTACTACACAATCTTGACTGTTTGGAGTTGGTTAAGCAACCTTCAACACAAAGGAAGGTCTAGCAGCTTCCTGGAGTTTCATTAAGGTCCACACACCAACTTGAAGGGTTTCAAACTCAAAACCTAAAGTGCAGATGCAAGGTAAGTCATCTTAACCTTGCATTTTCCATATATCATTTTTTTTTGTTTATTTATGAAGATAAGATGAAGTAATCACTACTCTTGAAGTTAATCATTTCTTTGCTATTCATTTTTATCATTTATATGTTGAAAACTGACTAATACATACAAAAGAATGGTGATAGAGGTAAAAAATTGTAACATGAGTCGACACATACTCACATGGGTCGACTCATTCTAAGTGAAAAAGCAGGGTATGAGTCGACACATGGCCTTATGCATCGACTCGTACTACTATCCAGGGCCTAAAACAAAAAGGTGGAAGGTGTGTGAGTCGATACAAAACGCGTATGTGTCGACACAAACAGGAAATGAGTCAACACATCCCATTATGTGTCGACTCATACTGAGTTGATTTAGTTTGACAGGGGCAAGGAAAGTTATGTGTCGATGCATAACATCATGTGTCGACACATAATAGTTTAAAATGTTGTTTTCCTTCTTTTTACACTGTTTTTTGCATCGTATATATGTATTCTTCATTACTGCCCACTTATTCGATATGGTTGTAATAGTTAGATACATATTTTCATCCCCATTTTCAAATTTTATCCCCATCCCCCTAATGATGTAATAGCTTAGGATTTAAATTTCTGCAATTTTACCATTTTTCATATAATTGCTAGTAAGATAGGGTATGTATGATAAGATAAAATCAGCAAGTAGACCACCCTAAACAAAGACTAAATGCATGCAATCAAACACACATGCAAACTAGCACCCCTAGGGTAATTCCACTCGTTTCCTTGGAAAAATAATCATGTCCCTCGAATATGGGCGTTTTAGCAAAGACCCTCGATAAAAGATCATAGTCCCTCGATGACCCTCAATGTTTCCTTTGGTAAACGATCTAGTCCCTAAACGACATTGCTAAAACGTCTCATAGGTTGCTTTCTATGACTATACAAACTTCCCACGCTCGTCCCTTCGCATCCAATGATGGGGCTTCTTATCAAATCAATGGTAAGATAGCAACATCTATAAGAGGAGGAAAAGAACATTTAAAACCTTTTGAGTAGTTAGGTTGCTCCTAGTTGCTCGCTTGCTCACAACAAAAACATTTTATACACCAACACTTTCACTTTGAAATATTTTCAAAAGACAAAACACTTTGTACACGTTCTTATAGAGACGAGAACCATTACAAAGACATTCCTTCTCAAAATACTTTCAAAACCCACATCACGAATACATTTTCAAACAAAAGTAAGTGATCAAGCAAGTAACTAAGAGCCCATAGATAACTACGGATGAAAAAGGGTGCTAATACCTTCCCTTTTCATAACCTACCCCCTGAACTCAAGAAATAATCTCGAAAGGTCTTTCCTGTTCTTTTCAACCTTTCCTTTTGGATAAAATAAAATCCGGTGGCGACTCTTGCTATCCGCAACAATTGTGATCAAACGCAAAACACCAAGTCAACTCTCCCACCGTGTTACAGTGTTCTTATCAGATGCATTGTTGTCTTCACCATCAACATCCTCAACTACCTTTTCTGATTCCTCCATTAAGACTTTAATGAGATCTTCAAGCTTAGAATTTCTTGTTGTATTAGTTCTGATAGTGTCTTCCAGCTCTCCAAGTTTCCTTCAATAGGGAAATTATTTCCCCTATTGATGTTTTAGACACATGGGCTTCTAAGATTGCAACAACAATGTCTGGATCATGTGTTCCACCAAACAATTTGTGATATAATGATAGAGGGGATGCTCTCTTCTTGACCCTATCAATGGGTAAAAGATCCTAGGATATTGATTCAGCATTATTCCACATATGAGAGATGAAAAGAAAATGGGCAACTTCACGGAAGTCGATGCAGCTTGTTTCATGACGATGAAAAATGAATTTTCCATAATCAAATACCCTTTCAGTACCAACATCAAATATAAACTTTCCTAGACCAGTGAAAATGGTAGAGGTATGTTGATTGGGAACCTAATTAACAATCGCAGTCCTATGAAGAATGGCATACTTCACGGTGAGTCTACCTGATGAGAATTTTCCACTCTCACCCCAATGTTGCACTTGTCATCCTTTAATTTTCCTGCAGACTTGATCATCTATTTCCTTAAGTTCAGCTTGATATTCTTCTACTCTTCCCAGATATCTATTAATCATCCTTGGGGAAAAGTTTACAAACTTCCCTCTGACTACTATCTTTCCATAGTCTCTACTCTTTTCATCATTGCACTTATCAAGAATGCTAACAACAAATTCTTTGACCAACCTTTCATAACAAGGGCCAATATTTGTGAATGTTTTTATTAGGCCATCAGCCTTTATCAACTCACAATGTCAAGAAATTTATCAAAATCCTTTCCAAGTTCTCTCTCAATGCTACCCTTCTCTGAGTCGCTTTTACTCTACTAAGTCACTTTTACTTTCTTAATGTTCACACATCTAAAAGTTACCTCTTTATTCTAGACATACTTTGTTGAGCACCAGGTTCATCAATTATTGTTTCTTCCAAGGTGTCATAGGACAATGTCCTGACATCTTGTGTAACTTTGTAAGCACAAAACATTTGTTTTGACTTCATACTCCTTTCAACAGCTTTCTTGGCCCTCAGGCATGTTGAAAACCATTTTGTTTCTTCTGAACTCCACAAGTAGCAATTGTCTTTTGATCTATTACCCTTCAGGATGACTTTATTCTTCTTATTTATTATTACTCATTCATAGTTTGTAAAGTTGACTTTGAGGCCCTGATCACACAATTGACTTATACTAATCAGGTTAGTAGTTAATCCTTCAACAAACAACATATAATCAAGACTAGGTTGTCCTTCATAATTCATTTTTCCAACACCTATTACTCTTCCTTTAGACTTGTCTCCATAAGTCACAGTTTAGTGGAAGATGGTTTGATTTCCACCAAAAAATTCTTGATACTTGTCATGTGTCTTGAACAACCACTGTCAAAGTACTAAGCTTCTCCAATTGAATCTGTGTGAGTCCAGATGTAACCTTTTTAGGAGTCCATTGTTTCTTTGTGTTGTCTACAGTCTGTCTTATTCCAGGTTGAAAGTTAGATTTGGGATACCCATGTAATTTTTAGTAGTGGGATTTTTTATGACCAACTCCACCACAATAATAGCATCTTCATCTTTGATTTTTGCCTCCTTTATGTTTTATCCGGTGTCTATGTTGATGTTCGGACATGTTCCCATACATCTCATGTTCTTGTTTCCCTTTTGGAGGTACAAACTTTACAACATTCTTTGTGTCTTTGTTCATCAAACCTTGACTCTCATAGCCCAATTCTCTAATATTCCCAACATCCCTTCCAGATTCAAGAATCTCATGTAGAGCATCAAAACCACTATTTAACATTCTTATAGTTTTAGTCATATTGTCCAATTTTTAATTGAGCAATACAACCTTTTCTTCAAGATCAAAGATGATGGATACATGTTTCACTTTCTCAGCCTGTAGTTGAGAAATGGTTATCTTTTGTACTTCTCCTTGTTGACACACATCTTCACTTTTGATACACAACTCTTTGTAAGAGGTATCTAGTTCTTCAAAAGTAAGCTCTTCATCCGATTCTTCATCAGAACCATAAATTCCAATCAAGGCATTCACTCTTCTTCACGATTACTTTCAGAGTCTTCCTCTAACCATGACACAGATAGACCTTTCTTCTATTTCTTGAGGAAGGTAACACACTCATATTTTATGTGTCAAAATCCTTCTCATTCATAGAATTGAATTTCTTTATCTGGACTTGGCCTTTCATCAAACCCGGATCTTCCTCCATTGTCCTGGTCTTTGTTGATGTTGAAGGACATGTTCTTGGCATTTGACTTGGACTTCCTCAGCAACTTGTTGAACTGTCTTCCTAGTAACATAAGTTCTTCAGATGCTCCTTCTAAGTTCAACTCATCACAGTCTTGAGTCTTCAATACTAGACATAAAAGCTATACTCTTCTTCTTCTCAAACCTTTCACTGATAGTAGATTCAAAGGTTTTAAGAGAACCTACCAGTTCATCCACAGTCATGGTGCTTATATCATGAGATTCTTCGATGGCAATAACTTTCATGTCAAACTTCCTTGGAAGATACTTGAGCATCTTCCCGATCAACTTATCTTCAGATATTTTCTCTCCCAAGTCTTCTGAGTCATTTGCAATATCCAAAATAGTCATATGAAAGTCCTGAACACTTTCATCTTCAAATTTACAAATCTCGAAGACAGAAGTTGAAGTTTTTCCATCTTTACCTTATAATTTCCTTCATGAAGCTTCTTTAGGGTTTCCCATGCCACTTTTTCATACTTGTAAATTTTAATCAGCTTGAAGACATTCTTATCCACTCCATTGAATATGACACTTAATGCTTTGGAGTTTCCTCGAGCTGATAGCTCATCAGCATCATTCCATTCTTCTTCAGGTTTCAATACATCAGTGGCCTTCCCTTCTGCATCCAAAACTTTTGGAGGATCCCATCCTTTAATAACATTTCTCTAGGCCTTGTCACCCAAGGATTTTATGAAGTTTTGCGTACGAGGTTTCCAACTATCATAGTTGGTACCATCCAAAATCGATATTTAAACCGCAATTCTAACATCCTTGTCTATTGAGCCTGAAAGTAACTTCCTTGAATCTCGTCCAGAGTCAGAGCAGGATGCTTGATCTGATACCAATTGAAATTATGGCTATCAGATCCTGAATGTCCTAAGAGATGTCGAGACACCGGATCTGACGTCACACATAACAACAAGATGTATAAACAAAATGTAACAATGTTGAAAGTAAATAACACATAATATGTTTACCCAGTTTGAAACAACCTTCCTACTCTAGGGGCTACCAATCCAAGGACGAAATTAACTAGATAGTATCAATTTGTATAACTCACAGTAAACCTCCAGTTTATAGCCTACGCACTTAATCACTATCATATGCTTAACTTCTACCTAAGATACACCTAGGTATGAGGCCCTCCTCAAATCACTCTTCAATTACACTCAATAATTGGAGCAACTCTAAACACAAGTGGATAACAAAAACCGGAAGCCATACTTCCAAAACACACAAGAATCAATGCTTAAAGCTTATGAGAATTGACACACAATATGTTCAATGCTTAAAAGCTTATGAACATCTAACAGAGAACTTACACCCACAAACAGTCCTACTCTTCTATCAAGATGATATTAGAGAGGCTCACAAATAAGGATTTTACAACCCTAATAAAAACACACACATAAGTTCTATCTAAAACTAGGTATACATCAATATATTTATAACTTTATTCCGTACTAGTTTGGACTTTAAAACCGCAATAATGAGGTTGCATAAAGTCTGCAAAAAATCCTCCAAGAAAATAGGTCTTCAATCATTAGTTTCCTAAAATGTCTCCATATGTAGAAACTAATAAAATCTTCGAAAACCAACAAAGATATTATATTTTTTCAATATTGGTTGCCACATAAGCTAACTGAATATTTCCTGAATATTCAATAGCTAAAAATCAGCTGACTCACAACTGCCAGTTTGCTGCAGACGCGATGTCCTATTTCCTTGTTGGGACATCTTACTAGACATGTTGAATATAGAATATTGGAACATCTTGTTCAACATGTTGCTGTTAAAATGGTTTTACCAAAATGTAAGTCAATCATAATTTCATAGAAATAACACATCATATTGATAACACGAAAAGTCATAGCATATTCTACCTAATTTACATAGATAAAGCTTCTGATTCTTCGTTTATTATGTCACATTATGTCTCTATTTGTAGTATATTTCAGGTATTTAGTTTCTACAAAGCATACATGAGAAAAGGAAGAAAAATGTTGGAGAAATGAAGAAGAAATGACACTTTAGTAGCAAAGATGTCGAGATTCTGTATCAGAAGGTCATGTCGCCCGTCACAGACGCATACCGCCCGCCACAAAGTCCAAAAGTGTGCCCCTCGACACGCTTCTTGTCCCGACCATCATGGAATGAAAATATGCGTGCCCCACGCCACAGCGCATGACACTCGTCATAAGTCATATATCTTCAATTGTGAAATTCTCTCCATGAACGCACGTCTTCCTGATTCTCCTTCACGCATGAAGGACAAAGATCAAGAAAGTGTCCCGATTTTTTTCTCAACATAATGAATCTATAAAAGGAGGACAGATACCAAAACTAGATACACTCGCAAACCTGCTTCAAGTTTATTTTTTTCTGCATACTAAACATTGCTATAATTTATTCCAGTTTTACAATTTTTGATTTTTTTTCCAGTTTCGTTTAGAATTCCGTAAGCAAAGAAAACCATCACCATTAAAGGAATATTTATTCACATCGGAGGAATATTGCACCATTAGTATCCTTCTAGCTTTCAGAATTTCGTTTAGGCTTATTTACATTTCTTCAAATTATTTTGTTCCGAGGCTAATCCTGTCGGCTTGTGGAGGATAACGTACTGCACTATATTCTTCAGTGTTTTATTCCAGGTTTCAATTTTAAATATAGTTTATTTATTTTTACCATGACTATGTTACTGTATTCATGTTTTTATTTTATGTTGTTACACAATAAAATTATGTTTGGCTAACATCCCCGATACCGGTATGTGAGGTCCTAAACCAAAGGGGTTCGATAATTAATTGGCATAAATATTTTACAAAAAGACTTTTCTAGTTACAATTTCCAATTATGAAATTAAATTGTTTCGTTATGAGAGTAAAAGACAGACTAAGGATAAAATCAACAGAGCGAAAGTTTGAGATTTTGACCAGATAGTGGTGATTGAACATTAATTTTAAATACAGCAAGAGCACTTTAAAATTAATTGGACTCTATTTGTTTTTAAAAAATACTTTTAAATTTTAAATGACATAGCGAGAGCACTCATTTGAGTTTAATAATATGGCCTGAATCGATAGAACGAAAGTGTGAGACAAGGGTTTTTAAATTAATAGTTTCCACTAAAATAGTATTTTAATACTCAAAACTATGCCAATGACTTATTGAATCTCTGAAGTCGACAAATTACATACCAGTGTCCTGTTATCAATTATTAGATTTTAGTTAATTCCCGTTTAAACTCCAACATCCTAATTTTATAATTAGCCTTAGCTTTACACAGTTACCCTAGATAGCAGTAGTTTGACCATCAGTCCTTGTGAGTTTGATATATTTTAAAACTATGCGATTAGACTATGCACTTGCAGTCACTACACTGGACAAACTCTCAAAGTCGCGATCAAGTTTTTGGCGCCGTTGCCGGAGACCAACAGTCAATATTGTTATTTCTGTTGTTGCACCGTATAGACTCATGCACTCTAAACTTAATTAATATGTATCACCCAAATCTTTTCTACAACTCTGATTCTCGGTATTTCGAGTAATCACGAGAATCCCATAAATTCGACCTCGAAATATTGATGGAAGATTTCAATACTTCACTAACTCACTCTTACCCAAATTACCTCTACAACTACCAATCCCAACATTTTGAGAATTTGCAAGAATCCCATAAATCTGATCTCGAAATATTACTGGAGGATTACAATGCGACGCTAACTTATCCTCAACCAAATTTTATCTACAATCACCATGCCCAATATTTTGAGGAGTCACAAGAATCCCAAAATTCCACTCTCGAAACATTAATGGAGGATATGACCGCGAAACTAAATCGCTCTAGGCTAGAAACTATGATGATGGAATGCTTTGTGGAAACACAAAATGCGATGCTAACTCACTTTGAGGAACCGCAAGAATCCCATAATTTCAACCTCGCAACATTAATGGAGGATTTCAATGCGACGCTAACTCACTCTAGGCTAGAATCTATGATAGAGCATTTTGTAGAGACACAAACTATCCAAAATGAAGAGATAAGAAATCAAAGTCTTCAAAATAATGAAACCCTTAGGCAACTGAAAAATGCGGTTAAGTCCCTCGCGACTCACAACGTGGCCTTGGAGACCCAAATCTCCATGCTTGCACAAAATCCTCTGGGACCCTTCCCTGAGGAGCATGTGGATGTTGAAAAAACCAGTAGTGAAAAACAAATCGAAAATTCTAAGGAGAGTGATAATGAGGTTTAAGAGAGTACTAATGTGGTTGAGAAGAGTTCTGATGAGAAAAAAGTAGAGATTCAGAAAATTACACCGACAACATCTGAAAGGGAGGTTATCGAAGAGGTAGAGAAGCAAAAATTGATTGTTGTTCCTACTCCCTATAACCCACCTATTTCTTTTCTGCAAATATTTTTGGAAGCTAATGTAGATGCCCAATCCAAAAGGTATGTGGACAATATCCACACCAACTCACCTTTATCTGAGGTCCTGCATAAAAAGAGAAAATCAGAGGACCATGAAACTAGGGAAATCATTAGCATTAAGAAGGGAAGGTTAACATTCGAGATGGTGGATGAAATAACTAAGCCCAAACTTGAAAAACTAATACTCAAGATTGATCTAGAACCACCACCACAAGTTCAAAAGAATGAACCACCCCACAAAGTAAAGAAAATAAAAGGTGAGGGATATGTGAGATGGCTTGATAAGTGGCCATGGAAACCAATGATGATTAAAAATTCGATCGAGGAGTTATTCTCGAGAGAATCACCATGAGTGCTGACACTCTTGAGTCGTCAAGCTATCGACGTTAACCAAAGTGCTGCGTGGGAGGCAACCCACGAGTTTCAATTTAATGTTTTTTATTTTGTTTAAGTTTGCAGAAAATAAAGATATTGATTGCTTGGCACCTATGGTTTGCATGTAGGCAACTATCGAGGCGAGCATTGATCAGTTTCTTATTCCTCTTTCCACTTTTTACTGAAACATTGAGGATAATGTTTGGTTTAAGTGTGGGGGAGGAGCTTTACAGTTTTCTATTTATCACTTCTTATTTTGATTTATTGTTTTCTAGTTTATTGCATGTTTTTAGGATTTTATTTGTTTTCAGTGTTTGATCGATTCATTGCATGTGATGTCAAGTCTGTATGCCTGTTTTTCAATTATTATCGAATTTCCCCGAAATTTTGAAATTTTTAAACCTCCCAACAAAAATTTTCTTTTCTAATGCATGGTACACACTCTGAAAGTATATAAGTTGTCACAATCTAGGGTTTGTTAGAGAGACTTGGGAAAGTTCCAATAAAATAGATACTGTTATGACACTCTAAATCCCCTCATTATGTGATATCGATTTGGGTACCCATTATGCCGAGACCTTAGGCTCAAGTTTTCAAAGTAGCTCTTAAGTAATTTATATTAGCAGTCAACGCCATCTTAAGCACAAACTACGTAGGGAGTCGATGAATATAAGTGAATGATCCCAAAAAAATTCTAAAAAAATTATTTTCCATAATAAATTTAAAATAGGGAATGCACCTATTAAGTTAGGTGACCCTCACTCGGTCACTTAATCCAACAGTTGTGGAACCTACAAAAATATAATTAATCAACCCGCCGTTACGTGGTTCAGAGGTGTCTGGTGCTGAACTTGGTAGGGCGGACTATGTTCTGATCCCCTGCAATTGTGATTGGTTAAATAAAATGGATTATCAAACTTACGTACCAGAACCCCGAGAAAAGGATCATAGTTGCTAACTGATTTCCCTGTTATGTGTGTGTATGGATAACAAGCTTAATGTGATTGCGCTTGAATGAAAAGAGTGAAAGAACAACGAGAGATATAGGTTGAGCTATTATGGCATGATTCGAATTGGTCTGTATGAAAAGGGATTCTTTGAACATTGTGTCGTTACGGTATCCTTGGTATTGAATACTTAGTACATATCAAACTAACATTAGTCTAGCAGCCACTTATGATCAGGATTCGTATTGTGCCCTTGTTTCAAATCTCGCTTATCATTTCTTTTATTGTGTTGGTCGATTTCTTGAGGACAAGTAATGGTTTAAGTGGGGGGGGGGGGTATTTGATAACGCGAAATTATATCAAATTTTCTGGCTCGACTTACATGCATTTTATTATCGTTTTTATTTAGGTATATGCTAGAAATGATTAGGACCAATCAAACTAACATTAGCCTAGTAGCCACTTATGATTAGGAGTCGTATTGTGCCCTTGTTTCAAAGCTCGCTTATCATTTCTTTTATCGTGTTGGTCGATTGCTTGAGGACAAGTAATGGTTTAAGTGGGGGGATATTTGATAACGCGAAATTATATCAAATTTTCTGGCTCGACTTGCATGCATTTTATTATCGTTTTTATTTAGGTATATGCTAGAAATGAACTTAAATATGAAAAGGAGAAAGAAACGGGAAGAAATGACAGAAAATGTATGACTTTGTAGCAGAAAACAAAAGAAATTGCATCAGAGGACTGTGACGGTCGTCACAGCCCCATGCCGCTCGGCACAGATTTAATTAGTGTGTCCCTCGGCACACAACACGTCCCGTTCGACACAAGATGAGAATATATGTGCCCCACGGCACACATTTCATGCCACTCGTCACAGGCTGCTTTCAGTGTTAAACAAGAAGTTCTTCTCAATGTCTTCTTGACGTAACCACTCACAAAACTCATTATCACTCCATGATCTTTTCAAACTCCCATTTTTACACTTAATTCTCCATTTTCTCCATTATCTCCATTATCTTAAATACTTCTCACGTGATAACTTCTAGCATTTTCACTATATAAAGCACCTAGCACTCATTGTTTTGGAATGGAAGTTTTTGTACGCAAATTATTATTCTTAGTTTCTAGGCAGGAAACTCAGTATGTAAAAGTGGTAGTTTCTCACATCGAGGAACTAACACACCATTAGTTTTAGGACCTTTCATTTGTACGCTTGGATCATAAGCTTGCCGGATTATTGAAGATTAATTTCAGTTTTAATTCAAGTTTCTCTTTTACAGGTTCTCTTTACTGCTTTATTAAAATTATCGTTTATGATTGTTAATTTAATTAACATGTTATTTTTAATTGAATTTGTTATGTTTAATTTATTTTCAATTAATTCCATGTCTAGCTAAATTATTTAGAATCCGATATGTGAGGATCGCCGTCTCCGACGGGACTCGGTAACGAATGTTGGCTTAATATTTTATTTATAAATTATGTTTTGGTCTTTGTTTTTAAACTTAATTTAAATAGCCTTGTCACGAGAGTGAGAGGTTATTTAACACGATTTTGCCATAAGAGTAGGAAATTAATTAAGGTTCAAGCCGACACTGCGAGAGCGTGGGGATCGAACCAGTTAGTAAAAATTAGGCATTAATCCTAAACACAGCGAGAGAGCTTTAGAATTAATTAGAACTTGTTCAGTTTTTAAAACACGTTCCTTGATTCAAGTGGGCGAGCGAGAGAAAAATCCTACGGTTAAGGAACATTACTTTATTCAAAACCACGATAGTTTGAGATATTGTCTTTAAATTGGTATTTTCTACTAAATGCATTTTTAACATCAATACAAGCCAACAAGTTACAAAGTCCCTGAGATACGCGAAATACGCATTTCGGCCTCTCTTTTCTTATATTTATCTTAATCTTTATTTTATTTCAGTTTTAGTTCTTAGTTTCCCCAAATCCAATCATTCATTAGCCTTAGCTTTACAAAGAGACAATAGATTACAGTAGGTTGACATTAGTCTTTGTGGGTTCTATTGTACCCCAAAATTTGCCCTCCCATATTTCTCAAAACATGGCAATAAAAATCTCCAAGTGGCTCAAGATTGCTCAAGAGTTGGACAATCAAGCTATCTCCTAAGGCAGTCAACCCCAAATTAGGGTTTTGTGTTGCCTCAAGATCCTTGAGTCTAAATTACCTCAAATACTCCCCATTGTCCTAATATATTCTCAAGATCATCCATGTCAAATTTCAAGCCTTGCAGAGGAAGTTTGCTCAGTCAAATGCTCAAAAGGTCCAAAAATCGACTGTGCTAGGGAAAAAGTCAATTGTGACCAAAATACAGTCAAACCTCAAGATTATTTGTCAACATTCTCATTTTGAAGTATAGTTAATCATTTGATCAAGGGTTGATCATGATTCATTAAGGATTGCTCAAAATTCATTAAGACTCAAAAGTTGCTAAATTAGGGTTTTGTAGGAAAAGTCAACTCAACTTTGACCAAGCATAACTTTCTCATACTTTATGATAAATGACCCATATAAAGCTCATTTTTAAGAGGATGCAATTTCCTACAATACATCTTCACACCCCAAGATCAAAAAATGCACTCACAAGAAGTTATAAATTTGGACATTATAGGTCATTTTTGAAAGTCAACAAAAACACCTTTTTTGCCAAAGCTTATAACTTAAGCATGGAACATCAAATTAACATGAGACCAAAAGGGTTGGTTAGAGGACATATCAAGATCTCTAAAAAGTAAAATTACACATCCTGTGATACAGTGGGAGAACTGACTTGGGATTTGCGTTTGTTTTCGCACTTATTCGGTTTAGCAAGAGTCGCCACCGACTTTTTATTTTATCCTAAGGAAAGGTCAAAAAGCACAGGAAAGACCTTTGAGATGTTTTCGTGGGTTCGGGGGGTAGATTATGAAAATGGAAGGTGCTAGCAACCTTTTGATCCATGGTTATCCATGGGCTCTTAGTTACTTGTTTTAGATCACTTGCCTTTGCTTTTCAATTGTTTGAAATGGTGCTTTGTATGTGTGGTTTTGAAAATGTTTTGAAAAAAAAGCCTTGTCTAGGCAACCTTTGTAATGATTCTTGTTTGAATATATACAAAGGTGTGTGTCTTTTTGAAAATATAATTCAATGTTTTGAAAGTTGTTTTGAAATTGTTTTTGAAGTTTGTGTTGTGAAGTGTGTTTGAAAAATGGCAAGGATGTTTTGCAAGATTTTTGGTCAAGTAACTAAGAGTTGTCTACCCTATTTTACTCAAAGATTTTCTTGTGTTTTAACCCTTTTAACAATGTTGTTTCACCATTGTGTTTGATGAACAACCTTGCGTTAGGATGTTAAACGGGACAGGCGCGGGTCATCGTATGCAATCATTGAAGGCAACTTGTGAGACGCTCTAGCAATTTTTTTAAGGGACGAGATCGTTTTATCGAAGGCAACATCGAGGGTCATCGAGGGACTACGATTTTGGTTTATCGAAGGGACATTTGCTAGAGTGTCTCATACTCGAGGGACATGATTGCATTTTCCGAGGCAACAAGCGAGGTTACCCTAGAGGTGTAAGTGTGAATTGTGTATTGATGTTCATGCATTTATCTTGTATTAGGTTATCTAGCGGTTGATTTTGAATCTTCGCATACAAACCCTAATTACTATACAGTATATGGAAAGCGATAAATTGCGGGAATTTAAAGTCTAAGTTATTACAAATAAGTATCTGGGGATGGGGGTACAAATGTTTACAAATGGGGATGAGTCTTATCAGAATAATAATGTCCAAATATTATGTTACAACCAAATTGAACCGTCGCATTCTCAACGTAAAAATATAACAAGGTATAAGAAATAAAGAGAATCAAAAGTATTGTGAGGTGTATGTGGTTATTTACAAATGATTAAATAAAATATTAACCTAATGAAAATTAAGTGTTTACTATTATTTTTGTGCTTTTTTGTTAGTTTTATACAAACCAAGGGTTTTAAAGAAAAAAAGAATTATTTTAACTTAATAAATTCTATTATTTATGTATTTTGGTTAATGTTATTTATGAACTTATATAAAAAGATTTATTAAACAAAAAGTTTTAAAACAAAGACAAATTATTAAAAATCTATTATTTTCATACTTTTAAATGCAATAAATATTAAAATCTATTAAGAATATTTTATACAAAAATTTAATATATTATTTTTATTTAACAAAAGAGAATTAGGAATTAGGTTATAAAAAAAATGAGAATAAGGTGATAATAATAAAAGGGTATTGATTTGTAAAACATAAAAAAGTTAAGTGGGCTTTGAGGAATGTGTTTGGCCCAAAGAATAAAAATAAGATAAGACTAAAAGGGGGGTGTGGCGCCAGTTTGTTTGGGCTTAGGGATTTGGTTCGCTGGGGCAGAAGCCCAAATGCAATGTTTAACAATTTTTAGGGTTTGGTTTGCGTTTTCAGAATTGGGTTTGTACTTTTGTAAACGGTGCCGCTCCTTCTCTCGTCTTCGTCCTCTTCATCGTTCTCAAACAGAGCCACTGAACGTCCTCTCTCCTCGCCTTAGGCTACCAGAGCGATACCTCCATTCCCTCCTCCCTTTGATTGTTCAAGGCGGAGATTAAAAGGTATTGCTTTTTTGTTCATGACGCATTTTAGGGTTTAGATTTTAACTCTTTGCATGTTATTGTTTCACAGAATTTTGATCATTGATGTTTGTGTTTGTGATATGTGCAAAACAGAAAGAGGGGAATTGATACCTTGGGGTTTTGTTTCTGGAGAGGAGATGGAAGGTTGGACGGCGGCGCTCTCAGGTGGCCGGAGGAGGAAGAGTGTGATGACCGCGTTTGGCTTTTCTGGTATGTTGTATCTTTTTTCTTGAATTGTTTTGTGATGAGCCCTGTTTCTGAAAACACTTGAATGCTCGTTTCTGATTTTCTCTTCTTTAGATATCTTGATATAATTACTATTTGTTTTAGATTTGACTGTTTGATGATGAACTTTGTTCTGAAAACCCTAGAATGCTTGTTTCTCTTCTGGATTTCTCCCTCTCTCTGGTTTTGATGTGGATGTCGATGATGATTTTTTTTGAGATTTATTGCCCCTTTTCCTTCACTTCTGGACCTCTTCTTTTTCTTTGGGATGTTAGCTTTTAATGATGAGCATGTGCTCTGGAGGCTTGTGAGTTCTCCTTTCATAGGCTATGCTATTGTGTTTACAAGAAATTGGATATCTTGCAGGCTTGGTCACTTGATTTCTGCAGGTTTGAGTGGCTTGTTGAGGGTAGGTTATGATTGAGCTGGTCTTGTCTTTACAGGTTTTGCAAGTGTGAGAACTTGCAGTTATGCAGGTTGTCTTGCTTCTGGTTTTGCTTGTCTTTGTTGGGTTTGGATTGAACTGCAGTTTTTTTACTGGTTTGTTGTGTATTTTTGGTTCTGAAGGCAGACTTGGAGTTATGCAGGCTTGAAGGCTTGTTACTTCAGCTTGCAGTCTTTGGTTCTGAAGGCTTTGAGGCAGACTCTGCTTCTGCTGTTTGTTATTTTTTGAGGCAGGTTGATGCAGTTTGAAATGGCTTTAGGCAGGCTTGAAGTTATGCAGGCTTGGAGGAAGCAGGCTTTAAGGCTTGTTGTGCCTTAGGCAGGCTTGTATTTGTAACACAGGTTTGAATGGTTTTTGCAGGCTTTGCAAGTTTTATAACTTGCAGGTCTGAGTTTGTTTGTTCACAGGCTTGGTGTTTTGATATCCAGGCTTATGCTTCTGCAGGTTTGTGTTTGAGTAAGTTTGAAGGCTTTGAGGCAGGTTTTGATAACTTGCAGTTTTGCTTGCCCTTACAGTTTGTGTTTCTCTCGTAGTTTGCTTCTGGTTTTGAAAGCAAGCTCCAGTTTTTTGTGGCTTCCCCCCCCCCTTTTGAACTGTTAGAACTGTTATATTTATCTTATCCTTTTAACCTGCCAAAACTGCAAACCTTTTTACTTTACTCTCTTTCTCTCTCCATAAAGCATTTTTAAATTGCTTAAAGTCCCTTTTCTGAAAAGATTGTTGGCCAGGAAATGATGAAAAGTTTTAACAAGGTTGCTTGCTTGCATCTTGGTTTATCTCTGCATTATACTTCCATATTTTCTGCATTGACAGCTTAGTGTACTTGGTTGACAGTTTGTGTACTTAGTTAACAGTTTGTGCAACTTGGTTGACAGTTTGTGTAACTTGGTTGACAGTTTGTGCAACTTGGTTGACAGTTTATGCAACTTGGTTTGCTTAGTTTGACATTGTGCAGCTTGTGCCTTCTTTGTATTTAATTGATTAATTTTACTTTCCTCTTTGTGAACCAAGAAGAGAAATATTCTTGTGATTTGCAAAGAGGACGAGTAAAACATGATGAAACCAAAATAGTCTGATTCCGACCAACAATCTTTAACGATGACTTTATTTTTCTTCCTGAAAATGATTTTTAATTTAACTGTACTGATTTCTTTCTTCTGTCTTTGTAGGTACATACCAATTGGGATAATGGAAGAAGCAGTAGAAGATAGAAGACTTCAAGAGACTTAGACTTTTAGATTTATTTTCAATTATTGTAATAAATATTATTGTAAACATTGTAAATAAATTTACAGTATTCAAATAACATTTGTAACAACAATAAAAATGAATAAAAAGCCTTTGTCAGATAATTCCTCATCTCTTCTGCACTGTCTATTTAATTATTTAAATTTCTTGAATTAAAATAATTGGAAATGCATCCCAATAATTGTAACTCAGATAAAATAAATAATCAACAAACATTGCAGTCTCGCAAACTTGCATTAACCACCATACGCCCGGCATTCCAGTTAACCATATGCATTTTACAGTTAAACAAATAAACATCCATACGCCTTTCACTTCACTGATCAAACCAACGCTTCAACCTTTCAATCAAAAGCCTCGACTCCTAGCCCAGATGTTTAGGTTTTGAGAAACAAACAACAATCTTGAACAAGCGTAAAACAATGTAACAGTCAATTGAAAAACTGTGGATTCAATTTCTTCTGAGAATGCGCGTGCAAACCCTAATTTTGGATTTACTGATAAGAAAAATCTGTTTGACTGATTCAAAATCAATGGAAACCCTAATTTTGGATTGACTGATAAAGAAAAGTCTGTTTGACCGATTCTTGAGTCAATCTGAAAAAATCAGGGAAAACCCAAAGTTGTTATTTCTTGTGAAAAAAGGAGGGCAAATTTTGGGGTACAACAGTTGCCCCTGTTCAATCTTCTTGAACCTGAAGAGTTAGATTGGCAGTTTTTTCGTTCGCGACTCGAAGGTAAAAGATGATTGGTCACTAGAGTGCCCAAAAATTTGCACTCGTCAAAGCGTAGTTGAGGGAATGGGCTTAAAGATGCCATTTGGAGATTGACAGAAACTTGTCGGAAATGGGCTTAAAGATGTCATCTGGAGATGTGACAGAAACTTGTCGGAGATGGGCTTAAAGATGCCATTTGGAGAATGTTTGTTGTAGGTGAGTGGGTGAGTATCAGAAAGGTATCCATGATTGGAACATCTCTGAACTGGGGGTCTGAATAAGCAATGGATTGACATCCATGTTTGGAGAATCCGTAAAATGTTTTCAGAAGTCTTGATGTCTGTATGAGTAGTAGAATGACCACCGTGTCTGGGGTGTATCCGTATTGTATCTAAATTTGAGATTTGTATGAGTAGCAGAATGACTTCCGTGTTTGGAGTGTATCTGGGACTGTAACTGTATTGAATAAGTGACAGAATGACAATCGTGTCTGGAGCGTATCTGGACTGTAATTGTAGTTGAGATCTGTATGAGTAGCAGAATGACTTCCGTGTCTGGAGTGTATCTGAAACTGTAACTGGGAGCTGAATAAGTGACAGAATGGAAACCGTGTCTGGAGCGTATCTGGACTGTATCTGAAGTTGAGATCTGTATGAGTAGTAGAATAACTTCCGTGTCTGGAGTGTATCTGAAACTGTAACTGGGATCTGAATAAGTGACAGAATGGCAACCGTGTCTGGAGCATATCTGGACTGTATCTGAAGTTGAGATCTGAATGAGTAGCAAAATGACTTCCATGTATGGAGTGTATCTGAAACTGTAACTGGGATCTGAATAAGTGACAGAATGGCAATCGTGTCTGGAGCATATCTGGACTGTATCTGACTTGAAATTCCGAATGAGTAATAGAATGACCGCCGCATCTGAGGTGTATCCATGATGTATCTGAATAATTGTTAATGATAGCCTTTTATTCTTATCCTGAAAAGGATAAAATGTTAGCTAAACACAAAGTTATGTTGCATGATATGTATGATGCAATGAATTGCGTTTCATCAATGTTTATGATATATGAATGTAATGGTTATGCATGTAAGCTGAGTAGCCATCTTGCTGAGGAAGATAAATCCTGGTAGCTGGAGATAACGGAATCTTTGACTGCTGCTGGGGAAAGTAAATCCATGACCGAAGCCGGGGATTCCAAAAATCTTTGATTACTGAAAATGAGAAATCCTTGCTGACTGTTGACTGCTTAGGAATAAGGAGTTTGGGTTGTATGCCAATCTACTGGGGATTCCTGTTTTGAGAAGATCTTCACCGGGGAATATCTTAATACTATGTGAGGAACTGAGAATGAGAGTCTTCATTCTGCTTGGGGAATAGCCAAACTATTGAAAGGTAGCTATCCTGTCGGAGAGTAAAACTCAGGATTCTGAAAAAGCTTATTTCTGTCGGGAAGAAGTTCAGGTTTATATGGTATGCCACTTTAAGGATGAGGATCTTCACTCTGTCGGGAATGCCAGAAATTCAGATGTTATACCACTTTGAGAAATGAGAATCTTCATTCTGTCAAGAATATCAGGAGATTGGGTGTATACTAGTCTACTGGGGAAGCCAAAATGAGAATCTTCATTTAGGTTTTTGGGTCAAAAGGTTGGGTGTGTGCCAATCTCTTGAGGTTTTAAGGATGAGAGTCTTCATTCTGTTAAGGGTCAGAAAGTTGGGAGTATACCAATCTTCTGAGGTTTCAAGGATGAGAATCTTCATTCTGTTAAGGGTCAGGAAGTTGGGAGTATACCAATCTTATGAGGTTTCAAGGATGATAATCTTCATTCTTGAGAGAAACAGATTTTCAGGAACTTCAGTTGTCCGTTATTCTGTTGGTGGCTGTAATTTCCAACAGGTGATGAAGGAAATTTTTGATGATGATCGTAACTTCCAGCAGGTGATGAAGGAAATTTTGAACGACCGTGAATTCCAACAGGTGATGAAGGAATTTCTTGATGATGATCGTAACTTCCAGCAAGTGATGAAGGAAATTTTGAATGACCGTGAATTCCAACAAGTGATGAAGGAAATTTTGAACGACCGTGAATTCCAACAGGTGATGAAGGAATTTTTTGATGATGATCGTAACTTCCAGCAGGTGATGAAGGAAATTTTGAACGACCCTTCAACTTGAAATGTAATTTGTTTTGGAGAATAAATCCTTGACAAATGTTGGGGAAATAAACCCATGACTGATGGTCTGCTTAGAAAGATTTAGGAGAGGTTTCATCACTGCCCCTAGTATCAGATGCTTGTCGCATTTTCAGGAAACTTAGATTGTTCGTAACCCTTTGATGAGATTGACGTTTAAATTCCCCAAGTGATGGTGACAAAGACTTTCCCCAGGTTATCCCGCAATTGAGAGATTTCTTGAAATCTTGACTGGACTGCCCCAGGTTCACTGAGCTTTGAAAGATTTGTTGAAATCTTGACTGGACTTCCCCAGGTTATCTTTGAAAGATTTGTTGAAATCTTGACTGGACTGCCCCAGGTTAACTGGACAATACCATATCAAATCCCCTTTTGTTGATGGGAGATTTTTGTAACCGAAGTGTCATCCCACTTGAAGCGATTTTATTTAACGAGAGAGTTTTCATTTTTCCGAACATCCACTGTTGTGAATTTCTTCGCTGTCAAACAAATAAATATGTGCAAACAACGATATTCAAATAATGCAAAGTTTATGCTTGTCTCAAAGTTTTGAAAAATGTGTTTTTTAGCAGAAAACTTTTTATAAGACAAATTCAACACAAGGTTTAGGGCAAAGCCTTACAGGAGTCGGGATACCTTTTGTAACAGTATGCTTTTGAACTAACCCATGCTTCAATTAGGACTTTCGAAGGGTTGTAATGTGGCTTGGTTCACGGTTTAAGAAACAAAGGATAAAGGCTCAAAGTATATTTGTACCCACCCGCTCTTCGTGATGTTCTTCAATCCTAGACTCAGTTAATTGTGCGTCGAAATTTAATCGAGTTTGAAGCGACATTTTGGTGATGGTTCACACAAATTCAATTTATTGGAAGGCAGTCATCAATTTTGCAACATTTTCCATATTGTTGAGGATTCATAATGACCTTTTTCTTTTGATTCGTTATCCCTAATTTTTGCCTGACTGCTCCTGTTTTCGAGATCACAGTCAGTGGGATGCCCCAGCTTTCTTAAGCCTCCTTTGTAGGTTTTGGCTCAATGGGATTTTCTCTTTTGAGAGATAATGAGTGCCTATGAGATAAGGAACCATCACTGTCTTTTGGTTCCAAAGGAATATTTTTGATGTCATTTGTTGTATTATGAGCTGAGAGTTTGCGACTTTCAATGCACAATCTTTTGAATTAACTGAGAGACTACCCTGCCCCATGTTTAATCAAAGGTTTTAATTTGTGTTTAAAACAAAAAACTCCTACTTCTTTGCCTCGAAGAGGTTGACTAGAGATTATCTTCCTTATAACTCCGGTGTTTAGGATTTGAAAGAAATGCCTGTACATCGTCAGCAAGGTCTGTTCAAAAGCATACTGTATGAGATTATGGTATTGTTTCGTCATCCTCCCTCTAAAGGCTTGTAGATTTTTATCAAGAGTTAAATATCATAAAGGAAGTAAGAGGCATAAGAATAGTGAAAACGAATGGATGAATTCAAGACAAACATATGCAATGCATTAATGAAACAGAGTTTGACATCAACAGATAATTGTTTGAATAATAAAAGAAATTACAACTTGAAAATTCAAATGGAACAAAAGTCTCCCAGTTCGAGCTTTGTCATTTCAAATGGAGAACCCTTAGCGGAAGATTTTCATCTCGCCATCCGGCATGAATTCCAGCACTCCTTCGTCAATCAAGTCTTGGATCTTATTTTTCAAAGCCCAACAGTCATTGGTGTCATGTCTAGGACTTTGGGAGTGGTATACACAAAACGCGTCGGGGTGATAGCTAGGAGTAGAGGTATTGGGCTTCCGAATAGGATCCCTTAAAGCAAGCAGATTGACCTCCAACAGGCGTTTCAGTATTAGGGATGATGGTATGTCAGTCTCAGAGAAATATCTTCCAGGCGTATTTTTCTTACGCCGATTACCCTGTTGATGCTGACGAGGTTGTTGTTGGGCTTGTGACCCTGAAGCAAGTTGAGGAGCTTTTCCCTTGTCTTCTTGTCTCAAAGGGGGTCGAATGATGGCTTGATCCTCAACCTTAGGTGTTTTCCCCACTTGATTTTCCCGAAGCAGTTTGTTGACGAGAACCCTGAGCTCTTCTTGTCTTTGAGCTAGGTTTTGAATGAGAGCCATCTGGCCCACCAGTTGTCCCATCATCTGGATCTTCATTGTTGCCAGCTCAATCTGAAGTTCTTCCAACTGATCATTCCTGACACTGCTTGATTTCCCTAGGACCATGCCCCTTGTGAGGAGAGCTTTCACTTCTTCTTGCCCCTGGGACAGGTTCAAGAACATTTCTTGAAGTTGAGCATTTTGATCCTGGATATCTTTGACAGTCCTTTCTAGAGCCATCTCTACTGAAATAAACAGTAGGAGAATAAGGAAACCTGAAAAGGAAAACCTGTTATGATACAATGCATGATATGTGGATGCATGTTTTCGAGGATCTCTCGGGGTAAACACAAGAAAATGTTAGAGGTTGAACTTTGATCAACATCTTTGATTGGAGAAATTTGTAATGGTGGATGTCTTTCCACGAGAATCAAGCTCACCATGTCGAGTGGGTCATAGCCCCTGATTCAAGTTATTGCACTTGATCTTTGACGGCATTTGTTTAGAGGAAAATGAAACCTCTTACCATTTGGTAGACGTCTGGTTCAACGTGACCCTGCATCAAAAGACCCTTGAGATCCTTGAAATAGTTATTGAAAATGCTATGATATGATGTTATGATGTTATGTACATGTATGCAAAAGTAAGCAAGTGTATATACAGGTAATCATATTCACACAAAGCAGACAAATCCTTAGGTTTAGGCTTGCATGGGGTTTATAGGTAAGTACCCTCTTGAAGTTAGTTGGCTCAACCCTGTCCTAAAATAGAAACCGGGTTCTAAGGAGCTCAATATCACTGGATTATTTTCTGTGTTCATTTTTTTGGTTTAGCCACTTAACTAGCGACCAAAATATTCCAAGAAAACAACCCTCAATGAGTGTAGTATCGAGTATCTACCAACTTCGGACTGCACCAAAGTCGGTCACCTCACTACCCCTAAAAAGGCCAAGATGGTCAAGTAAGGATCTAAAGTCCATTGATGCTTCATGACACCACGCGGCGGCCCCGTACTCTCCTTGATTCAACTCAAGGGTTACCGGTACCAACCAAAGTGCCACATCAATGTAGCTACTGTTTCAACCATGTCGGTATACCCCACACAGTTCCCTCACAGTTTATTGCTACTTACCTAAAAAGGTGCCCCCAAATCCGGGCGTAGGATTTAAAACAAACCCAAACAAGGAACCCAAAAATTAAAGCAATCAAATCAATCAAAGTAAGCATGTATAGGTGATCTAAAACCCTAAGGTAACCCCACTTTTAGAAACTTCCCCAGCTGAGTCGCCAGTTCTGTGATACGGTGGGAGAACTGACTTGGGATTTGCGTTTGTTTTCGCACTTGTTCGGTTTAGCAAGAGTCGCCACCGACTTTTTATTTTATCCTAAGGAAAGGTCAAAAAGCACATGAAAGACCTTTGAGATATTTTCGTGGGTTCGGGGGGTAGATTATGAAAAGGGAAGGTGCTAGCACCCTTTTCATCCATGGTTATCCATGGGCTCTTAGTTACTTGTTTTAGATCACTTGCCTTTGCTTTTCAATTGTTTGAAATGGTGCTTTGTGTGTGTGGTTTTGAAAATGTTTTGAAAAAAAAATGCCTTGTCTAGGCAACCTTTGTAATGATTCTTGTTTGAATATATATAAAGGTGTGTTTATTTTTGAAAAGATAATTCAATGTTTTGAAAGTTGTTTTGAAATTGTTTTTGAAGTTTGTGTTGTGAAGTGTGTTTGAAAAATGGCAAGGATGTTTTGCAAGATTTTTTATCAAGTAACTAAGAGTTGTCTACCCTATTTTACTCAAAGATTTTCTTGTGTTTTAACCCTTTTAACAGTGTTGTTTCACCATTGTGTTTGATGAACAACCTTGCGTTAGGATGTTAAACGGGACAGGCGCGAGTCATCGTATGCAATCATTGAAGGCAACTTGTGAGACGCTCTAGCAATTTTTGTAAGGGACGAGATCGTTTTATCGAAGGCAACATCGAGGGTCATCGAGGGACTACGATCTTGGTTTATCGAAGGGACATTTGCTAGAGTGTCTCATACTCGAGGGACATGATTGCATTTTCCGAGGCAACAAGCGAGGTTACCCTAGAGGTGTAAGTGTGAATTGTGTATTGATGTTCATGCATTTATCTTGTATTAGGTTATCTAGCGGTTGATTTTGAATCTTTGCATACAAACCCTAATTACTATACAGTATATGGAAAGCGATAAATTGCGGGAATTTAAAGTCTAAGTTATTACAAATAAGTATCCGGGGATGGGGGTACAAATGTTTACAAATGGGGATGAGTCTTATCAGAATAGTAATGTCCGAATATTATGTTACAACCAAATCGAACCGTCGCATTCTCAACGTAAAAATATAACAAGGTATAAGAAATAAAGAGAATCAAAAGTATTGTGAGGTGTATGTGGTTATTTACAAATGATTAAATAAAATATTAACCTAATGAAAATTAAGTGTTTACTATTATTTTTGTGTTTTTTTGTTAGTTTTATATAAACCAAGGGTTTTAAAGAAAAAAAGAATTATTTTAACTTAATAAATTCTATTATTTATGTATTTTGGTTAATGTTATTTAGGAACTTATATAAAAAGATTTATTAAACAAAAAGTTTTAAAACAAAGACAAATTATTAAAAATCTATTATTTTCATACTTTTAAATGCAATAAATATTAAAAGCTATTAAGAATATTTTATACAAAAATTTAATATATTATTTTTATTTAACAAAAGATAATTAGGAATTAGGTTATAAAAAAATGAGAATAAGGTGATAATAATAAAAGGGTATTTATTTGTAAAACATAAAAAAGTTAAGTGGGCTTTGAGGAATGTGTTTGGCCCAAAGAATAAAAATAAGATAAGACTAAAAGGGGGGTGGCGCCAGTTTGTTTGGGCTTAGGGATTTGGTTCGCTGGGGCAGAAGCCCAAATACAATGTTTAACAATTTTTAGGGTATGGTTTGCGTTTTAAGAATTGGGTTTGTACTTTTGTAAACGGCGCCGCTCCTTCTCTCGTCTTCGTCCTCTTCATCGTTCTCAAACAGAGCCACTGAACGTCCTCTCTCCTCGCCTTAGGCTACCAGAGCGATACCTCCATTCCCTCCTCCCCGTGATTGTTCAAGGCGGCGATTAAAAGGTATTGCTTTTTTGTTCATGACGCGTTTTAGGGTTTAGATTTTTACTCTTTGCATGTTATTGTTTCACAGAATTTTGATCATTGATGTTTGTGTTTGTGATATGTGCAAAACAGAAAGAGGGGAATTGATACCTTGGGGTATTGTTTCTGGAGAGGAGATGGAAGGTTGGACGGCGGCGCTCTCAGGTGGCCGGAGGAGGAAGAGTGTGATGACCGCGTTTGGCTTTTCTGGTATTTTGTATCTTTTTTCTTAAATTTTTTGTGATGAGCCCTGTTTCTGAAAACACTTGAATGCTCGTTTCTGATTTTCTCTTCTTTGGATATCTTGAGATAATTACTATTTGTTGTGGATTTGACTGTTTGATGATGAACTTCTTTCTGAAAACCCTAGAATGCTTGTTTCTCTTCTGGATTTCTTCCTCTCTCTAGTTTTGATGTGGATGTCGATGATGATTTTTTTAAAGATTTATTGCCCCTTTTCCTTCACTTCTGGACATCTTCTTTTTCTTTGGGATGTTAGCTTTTAATGATGAGCATGTGCTCTGGAGGCTTGTGAGTTCTCCTTTCGTAGGCTATGCTATTGTGTTTACAAGAAATTGGATATCTTGCAGGCTTGGTCACTTGATTTCTGCAGGTTTGAGTGGCTTGTTGAGGGTAGGTTATGATTGAGCTTTGCTTGTCTTTACAGGTTTTGCAAGTGTGAGAACTTGCAGTTATGCAGGTTGACTTGCTTCTGGTTTTGCTTGTCTTTGTTGGGTTTTGATTGAACTGCA
Source organism: Vicia faba (assembly GCA_948472305.1). Taxonomy (NCBI): domain Eukaryota; kingdom Viridiplantae; phylum Streptophyta; class Magnoliopsida; order Fabales; family Fabaceae; genus Vicia; species Vicia faba. The sequence continues at coordinate 1,169,768,435 of OX451739.1, forward strand.
GTTTTTTTACTGGTTTGTTGTGTATTTTTGGTTCTGAAGGAAGACTTGGAGTTATGCAGGCTTGAAGGCTTGTTACTTCAGCTTGCAGTCTTTGGTTCTGAAGGCTTTGAGGCAGGCTCTGCTTCTGCTGTTTGTTATTTTTTGAGGCAGGTTGATGCAGTTTGAAATGGCTTTAGGCAGGCTTGAAGTTATGCAGGCTTGGAGGAAGCAGAATTCAAGGTTTGTTGTGCCTTAGGCAGGCTTGTATTTGTAACACAGGTTTTAATGGTTTTTGCAGGGTTTGCAAGTTTTATAACTTGCAGGTCTGAGTTTGTTTGTTCACAGGCTTGGTGTTTTGATATCCAGGCTTATACTTCTGCAGGTTTGTGTTTGAGTAAGTTTGAAGGCTTTGAGGCAGGTTTTGATAACTTGCAGTTTTGCTTGCCCTTACAGTTTGTGGTTCTCTCGCTGTTTGCTTCTAGTTTTGAAAGCAAGCTCCAGTTTTTTGTGGCTTCCCCCCCTTTTGAACTGTTAGAACTGTTATATTTATCTTATCCTTTTAGCCTGCCAAAACTGCACACCTTTTTACTTTACTCTCTTTCTCTCTCCATAAAGCATTTTTAAATTGCTTAAAGTCCCTTTTCTGAAAAGATTATTGGCCGGGAAATGATGAAAAGTTTTGACAAGGGGTCTTGCTTGCATCTTGGTTTATCTCTGCATTGTACTTCCATATTTTCTGCATTGACAATTTTGTGTACTTTGACAGCTTAGTGTACTTGGTTGACAGTTTGTGTACTTAGTTGACAGTTTGTGCAACTTGGTTGACAGTTTGTGTAACTTGGTTGACAGTTTGTGCAACTTGGTTGACAGTTTGTGCAACTTGGTTTGCTTAGTTTGACATTGTGCAGCTTGTGCCTTCTTTGTATTTAATTGATTAATTTTACTTTCCTCTTTGTGAACCAAGAAGAGAAATCTTCTTGTGATTTGCAAAGAGGACGAGTAAAACATGATGAAACAAAACAATCTGATTCCGGCCAACAATCTTTAATGATGACTTTATATTTCTGCCTGAAAATGCTTTTTAATTTAACTGTACTGATTTCTTTCTTTTGTCTTTGTAGGTAAATACCAGTTGGGATAATGGAAGAAGCAGTAGAAGATAGAAGACTTCAAGAGACTTAGACTTTTAGATTTATTTTCAATTATTGTAATAAATATTATTGTAAACATTGTAAATAAATTTACAGTATTCAAATAACATTTGTAACAACAATAAAAATGAATAAAAAGCCTTTGTCAGATAATTCCTCATCTCTTCTGCACTGTCTATTTAATTATTTAAATATCTTGAATTAAAATAATTGGAAATGCATCCCAATAATTGTAACTCAGATAAAATAAATAATCAAAAAACGTTGCAGTCTCGCAACCTTGCATTAACCACCATACGCCCGGCATTCCAGTTAACCATATGCATTGTACAGTTAAACAAACAAACATCCATACACCTTTCACTTCACTGATCAAACCAACGCTTCAACCTTTCAATCAAAAGCTTCAGCTCCTAGCCCAGATGTTTAGGTTTTGAGAAACAAACAACAATCTTGAACAAGCGTAAAACAATGTAACAGTCAATTGAAAAATTGTGGATTCAATTTCTTCTGAGAATGCGCGTGCAAACCCTAATTTTGGACTTACTGATAAGAAAAATCTGTTTGACTTATTCAAAATCAATGGAAACCCTAATTTTGGATTGACTGATAAAGAAAAGTCTGTTTGACCGATTCTTGAGCCAATTTGAAAAAATCAGGGAAAACCCGAAGTTGTGATTTCTTGTGAAAAAGGGAGGGCAAATTTTGGGGTACAACACCTCCAAAAGTTCAAAATTGAAGAAGTTATGCATTGTTGAAGTTGGACTTTTTTGCAAAATTACCAAAAGTCAACTATCCCCAAAACTTCAAATTTTGTCAAATGGGCCCATTCTTTTCCACTTGATTTGAGCTTGCATAGTTTCCCACGTGTCCTAGCTTCATCCATGAGCCCATATTTCATTTTTATTATTTAATTTGATTTTTAATTGAATTTATTCATTTTAAATCAAATAAAATCATAGAAAATCCAAATAATTAATAACTCTTGGTTTTTTTATTGTTTTAGGCTTTGTTTATAGCTAGCACCACCATCAAATTCGTATCAAGCCTAATCATGTGCAAAACGATTGAATCAAATAAAATTTGGAAGGTTTAATAATGGAGAATAATCAAATATGACATTTTTTTCAAATCTTGATCATGGTCTTAAAACACAACATTATGAGGGAGATTTTTTCCATGATTTCTTGTCTCCTCATTCTCCTCTATCAATATAGAGCCATACAAGCTTGAAAGGGACGAAAATCCTCTCTAAAATGCTCTCAAAAAGCTCTTCAAAAAGTTCTCTAAAAGCTCTTCAAAAAGCTCTCCATAAATCAAAGAATTGGTGCAAGTCTTATCTCGAGGTTCCGGCCTCTCGCACTTGACATCAAGCCTCAAACCATCCTCTTGAAGTCCTCATGAGTCTTACAAGGCCCAAGAGCAATCCATCACACGCCTAGCACGCCCACCGGTTTGGTAAAATTTTAAATTTCAAATCTCTAATTTTAATCACATTTTATGGTATGCTAACGTTTGTTTGAGTTTATATAGAACAGTTATGGATGGTTGAATCATAGGTTCCACGCAAGAATAAAAAAACACCATAGTTAGAGCATGAATCTTTCGAAGATCCGAGTTCAGGAATGCTCTTTACACCTCCCAAAAGTGTTGTTTTAGGCCCATTTCTCACTCTTTATTTTTTATTTTATATTTTCAATTTATTTATTTCTTATTTATTTTACTAACCAAATAATTAATCTTCTTTTCATCAAAAAAATCACAAAAGTATTTTATGTCCAATTAAATTTCAGAATTTTATTTTTTATTAATAAATATTAATTAATTTAATTAGGATATTAATGTTAGATAACTTTAAATGATTTTTACAAATATTTAAAATTAATTAGAAATCAATAGGTTTTTAGCACTAATTTAATCATTTTTTTTTCTTCCCTAAATTAACAAAACTCCAAAAATATGTCATTTAATATTTTTCATTAATTAATTTATTTAATAATTAATTTAGCATTTAATTTTTAGGACTTAATTTCTTTTCTTAAAAAAAAAAAAAAACAACAAAACATTTTCTTTATCAAATTAAATTTTAACTTTTATTTTTGTTAATAAACATTAATTAATTGATTTAGAATTTTAATTAGAATAAGTTTCACATTTTTGTAAAATAATTAAAATTAACTTAGACATAATTAGGTTTTTATTAACATTGATTAATTTTATTTTCTTTCTTTAAATATCAAAAATCCAAAAAAATATTTATTTTCATTAATTAATTAATTTATTTATTAATTTAATAATTAATTTAGGATAGTTTCTTTCTTAATTCAAAAATAACAAAAAATGATACTTTCTTTCAAAAAGGGTCAAAACCCTAAACTTGCACCCGATTTAATTTCCGCACGCGATTTACTTTCTTTTATCCAATATTGTATTTGTTCCCGGAATGTAATAGATAATTAGGACCATTTAATTATTTTATCGCTTTATTTATTTTCCGCGTTTAAATTTCAAAGGGTTGCTTTTGGCGATGTAAATACCCGACGCCTTGTAATTTAATTTTCGCAATTTATTTTCCGCAAAACATAACTGTTAGATGTTGGATAATAGGAATGCATGACAAGAATGAATTGTTGTACCCCAAAATTTGCCCTCCCATTTCCTCAACATTTTCTCATCACAAGACCCTTGAAGCTCAAGATCCAGTTAGGGTTTCCCCTATTCAAGACTTCTCCTTGCACTGTTGACCCAAATTAGGGTTTGTGTTTGCACAAAGATATTTTGACCTAAAATTCCTAAGATGACTTTCTTGCTTCATATTGGACTCCCAAGTTTATCCATATCAAGTTTCAAGTCTTGATTCCAAGTTTTGCCCAGTCAATTGGACAGTTGACCTAGAAATCAACTGTATTGGGGAAAAAGTCAACTGTGACCAATTGACAGTCAAATCTCATGAAAATTGACCCACATCAACATTATGAACTCATATGAACCATTTGATCAAGTTTGGATCACAATTCCACAAGAAACTTGATCAGATCACCAAAAGGGCAAAATGGTCATTTTTAGGGTTTTGACTGCACAAAGGCAATTTTTGACTGTTTGACCCAACCAATGGCAAACCAAGCTCACATATGGACTCAAGGACCCCATGGAATTATCTTGACATGCTCAACAAGTTCAAAAGATCCCAAGTACACAAGATTGACAGTTGAATTTCCCAGTCAATTGACCAATTTTGACTGTATACTGAAAAGTCAAACTTTGACTTTTTGGTCAAAATCAAGGGTCAAGATTCATTTTTCATCAAAACATGCCAAATCATGAAACTTGTTCACCAAGAAATCAAAATTTGCAAATTAGGGTTTGAAATGAGAATTTTTCATAACTTAGAATTTTTCTAAGTTATGAAAAACCCTAATTTTTTCCCAACTTTGCCCCACTTTCTCACCAAGATTCATTTGGATTAAAACAAAAGTCAAAACATGAAAGTTGTAGCTTGTTGCATAATCTACAACTTTGATTCACAAAGTTTTCCCAAATGAGGCTTGTATCTCAAGTTACAATTTTTGGAATAAGGGTACTAAACCATTCTTAACTTAGTGAAATTTTAACCCATTTTGGCAGGGTTTTCTACCTAACTTCAAGGCCATTTTCCATACACTTCCACTTGGCATTTCAATTTGCATTTCAAAGATGGATTGTATTACACATTCCAAGCTTTCCAAAATGTCCAAGAACTCATCAAACAACCTCATAACTTGAGAGAATCGAATTTTGCAATATGGCCAAAAGTCACTTTGATTCATGGCCATGTACATGTTCATAACTTGTGCAAACTTCTCAAACCAGCATGCCACTTGATTACAGGCCCTTAAACCATCCAACACTCAATAATTTAATGCATGTTCATTGTGTTAAAGTGTTGTTCTATGAGTTCAAGCATTACATACAAGTTTAATCCATTTATGGAAAAAGTGAAATAGCCATTTTTGAAAAGTTAAGCTTTATGTCCAATTGCAAATCCACAAGTACAGATCAAAATCTAATTGGCACAAGATTATGATCATAACACACTAATCAAGGAGGAGTTTTGCAGCATGATTAGGGGCCCTCTACCTGCCTAGAACAGAACTTGGCTTTTGTTGGCTTAAGTGTTAAGAAACATCATATATCACAACATAACTTTGATCTCAACATTAGAACACTTAAGCATTTGTTTTGTACACTTCCTAATCATCAAGCACAAGCTAGAACACGACTCCAATACCTCCAATACCTCCACAAACTCAGAACCACCATCAAACTGCTCAAACAGAGCAACCTCTGCAGATTGAGTTCCAACTCTCAATCCTTTCAAGCATTCTTGCCCAAACCACTTCAGACACCTTCCCTACCATCAATCCAAACTATCCAAAGCATTAGAAGCAACCTGTAACTCCTCTAACCCTTTTGGCCATTTTCACTTTTCTGATTTGCAGGTGAAGAGCTCTAGCACGATTCAAAAGGTTTCAAGACAAAGTAAAGCTTGGAATAGCATCCCTGGATATCAAGGAAGCCATACCAATCATTACCTTGCACTGAAAGCTTCTCCATTGCCAGATAGAACTTCAACTGAACAGGTAAGTTCATGAGCTCGTATCTCTCTTATTAGGCATTGTTAGCTTTAGGTTTGTGAAGAGAATATGTCACATTCATAGCCCTGAACATGCCCATGTAGTTAGATTTCATTTATATTATGTGTGCTGCAAGAATTTTGAGTCTGAACATGGCAGAAAACTTAGGTCAGGATTTGGGAATGTCAAAATTCTCTCATTTCTGAGAGTTAGGATGAGTTTCTTATATATTTAGAATCGTGATTCAATGCTTAACATTTCTTATGTTGGAAGTTTGTGCAAAAAATCAAAGAATCCAGGTGTTTTAATTGGAAGAACAGGCGCGCGTTTTTTGATATTTTCTGGCCAGAGGTTGAAGAAAGGTTATCTGGGCTGGGCTTGTTTTGTATTTTCTTTTCACACACTCTTTTCACTTTGACACCCCCTGAGCCCATTTTGTGTATTTGCATGATTTTTTGATTTTTCTTTTTTCATTTTGACTCATTTATTTTTGCTTATAATATAAAAAATATAAAAAATATTTTTTTCACCATTTTTGAATTTATAGGCATTTATTTGTTTAGTTTAAGTTATTTGTACATAAATATGTATATATATTATTTAGAATAAATAGGAAAAATAATGCAAATATACTTTCTTTTCTGATTTTATTACATTTTCCCTTTTGAAAATATTTTATACAAAATATACTTTTTTTTATATAAATATTAAATATTATTTTCATATATATAGTACTTATTTAATAAATAATAAATATATATATATATATATATATAAATATATATATATATATATATATATATATATATATATATATATATATATATATATATATATATATATATATATATATATATATATATATATATATATATATATATATATATATATATATATATATATATATATATATATATATATATATATATATATATATATATATATATATATATATATATATATATATATATATATATATATATATATATATATATATATATATATATATATATATATATATATATATATATATATATATATATATATATATATATATATATATATATATATATATATATATATATATATATATATATATATATATATATATATATATATATATATATATATATATATATATATATATATATATATATATATTAATATACTTAGGGCAAAAAATACTAAAATACATACATTTTTATTTTATTAATATTTGATATGGAAAATACTTTTTTTAAATATACTCCATTTTATTTTATTTTTGTATATAATTATTAAATATTATACATATTAAATAGTTAATATATTTACTTAATAAAAATTAGGGTTTTACCCTTAAAACACAAAAACTCCAAAAATAATACTTTTTTTATTTTTATTTATTTAACATAAATAATACTTTTTTCTCATACATATAAAAACCTTTTTTTTGCATTTTTTGCATCTTTATTTTATTTTCCATTTAATTTATGCAATTAATTATTTGTAAATATTCCAAAAAATGATGTAATAGCTAGATTTAATTTCTTTGCCTAAATATCCCCCCATTTGAACATTTGTACCCCCTTCCCATATTGTGATGTAATAGTGTAGGAATTTTACTTTTCGCACTTTAAACGCTTTCTAAATATACCATGCTAGAATTAGGGTTTGTATGCAAATAAAAAGAACAAAATAGTTTGACCTAATCTCAAGATAATCAAAGCATGAAAATGGACAACACGTCTCACACTTGCACCCCTAGGGTATTCCACTTGTTGCCTTCAAATAATTGGGCCATATTGCATGTTAGGTTTCTTTGGGTAAAAACACAAATCAAATGATCATAGTCCCTCGATGACGCTTTCAAAATGTTGCCTAAACAAATGATCAAGTCCCTTAAAGAAAATTGCCCAAAGATACTTGACACTGTTGCAATTATGGTCTAAACGATGACCCGCGCCCGTCCCTTTCACATCCTAACATGAGATTGTCCACCAAATACAATGGTGAAACAAACTTGTTAAAAGGGTTAAAACATAGCAATAAACTTTGAGAAATTTAGGAGTAGATAACCTCTTAGTTACTTGAATCAAACTTGCAAAACAACACACTTGCCTATTTCAAAAACCACACTTCACAACACTTTCAAAACAACTTTCAAAAACAAATGAAAACCTTTTCAAAAGACATACATCTTTGTACACATCCCAACATGGATCATTACAAAGGTTGCCACCATATTGGCCTCTTTTCAAAACAATTTTCAAACCCACACACACACACAAACACCATTTCAAACAATTGAAAATTAAGGCAAGTTGATCTAAGCAAGTAACTAAGAGCCCATGGATAACCATGGATAGGAAGGGTGCTAATACCTTCCCTTTCTATAATCTACTCCTCGAACCCAAGAAAACATCTCAAAGGTTTTTGCTGTGCTTTTTAACCTTTCCTTAGGATAAAATAAAAAGTCGGTGGCGACTCTTGCTCAACCGAAACATTTGCGAAAACAAACTCAAAACCATAGTCAGTTCTCCCACCGTATCACAGAACTGGCGACTCTGCTGGGGAGAATTTTAAAAATGGAGTAACCTTAGGGCTTAGATCACCCTCTTGCATGATTATTTGTTTGTCTTGATTGCTTTATATCTTGGCTCTATTGTTTGGGTTTGCAATCCTATACCCGGATTTTTGGGAAAACATTCATAGATAGCAATACATTGTGGAAACTGTGCGAGGTATACCGACACGGTCGAAGCAATAGCTATATTAGTGCGACATATTTGTGAGTACCGGTAACACTTGAGTTCAATCAATGAGAGTACGGGGCCGCTGAGTGATGTCACTAAGCACTAATGACCTAGAACCTTACTTGACCATCTTGGCCTTTTATTAGGGGTAGTGAGATGACCGGCTTTGGTGCAGTCTGAAGTTGGTAGATACTCGATACTACACTCATTGAGGGTTGTTTTCTTGGAATATTTTGGTCGCTAGTTAAGTGGCTAAACCAAAACAATGAACATTGAAAACAATCCAATGATATTGAGCTCCTTAGAACCCGGTTACTATTTATAGGACAGGTTTTTAAGCCAACTACACTCAAGAGGGTACTTACCTATGAAACCCCATGCAAGCCTGAAACTAGGGTTTTATGTGAATTGTTTGTACATATGTTTTGTGCATACATCATAAACATCATAAAACATCATATGCATTCACTAACCATTTCAAGGGTTTGGATCATCATCTTTGTTCTTGTTTTGTAGGTCATGGAAATTCCTCGCAGAAACACCATTCAAGTCAACCTTGTAAGAATCTCTCCTCAACTCAGGGAGCTCACCTCAAGAATTCCGGAAAACTCATCCTTCAGTGAAAGACATGGTAGACTGCTCAGCCTAGTCAACACCAACATTGAAGAAGACATGATGAAGGTGTTATTCCAGTTCTTTGACCCTCTTCACCACTGTTTCACTTTCCCTGATTATCAGTTGGTATACACTTTGGAGGAGTTTTCTCAACTCCTGAGAATTCCTATCCTTAACCAACTACCCTTCAACGGTACGGAAAAGGAACCAAAGCCGGAAGATGTTGCTCGAGCATTACATCTACAACCATCCGACATCAAGGGGCATTGTGAAACCAGAAGCGGCGTCAAAGGATTCTTAGCAAAATTCTTGTTTGAGAAGGCACAAGAATGTTGGAATTCATTGGACCTACAAGCCTTTGAAGAAATTGTGGCACTCCTTATCTATGGGTTGGTCTTGTTCCCAAATCTTGACCAATTGATAGATGTCAACGCCGTCAAAATATTCTTGTCCAGAAACCCAATACCAACATTGCTTGGGGACATCCTTCACTCGTTTTACACACGAACAATGAGAAAGAGGGGTGTTCTCATGTGCTGTACTCCCCTCCTTGCAAGGTGGTTTATTTCGCACCTTCCATAATCTGTCTTGAAGAATGACCAAGGTTCAAGGTGGTCCCAACGATTGATGACTCTTACTCATTCTGATGTGCATTGGTGTTCTCGGTCCAGAGAAAATGTCATCATCGTCGATCGTTGCGGAGAATTTCCTAATGTTCCTTTACTTGGAATTAGAGGAGGTATCACCTATAACCCTTGCCTAGCTTTGAGACAATTTGGATATGCACGGAGGGATGGCCCTCATGACATGTTGATTCCTGACCTAGTTTTTGACTTCGACAACGATGTGCAAGGACTTCGCCAAAGATTCATCAGAGCTTGGGGAAAACTCAACAAGGTTGATAGCAAGACTCTGGGACACAAGAACTCCACCCCCCTTGAGCCTTATCTCAAGTGGGTACGAAACCGAGCCCAAAGTATGATGATGCCTTATCCTCATGTTCTCCCTGTGATTAAAGAGCCCGTCAAGGAAGGAGAGGTTCCATACACCATCCTACATCCAGACATGCCTACATCGTGGGATGAAATGCAGAAAAGTTGGATTCAGCTCAAGGAGGAACGGAATACTTTTGAAGCTAGCTTCTACGCCAGTGAGAAGAAGGTTCTAGAGCTTACCCGCCGACTCCACGAGCAAGAGGCCCTCAACACCTACATCGCACCAAAGAGGATGCGCAATGTCTTTTTGCCTTGAGAAGTTATTTTGTAATATTTGGCCCATGGGGCATTTATGTACTAACAAATTTCTTCTTATTAATATGACGTGCGTTCTTCTTTGTCTGAAACAATTTTGAGTGTCCTAAATCCTTGAATGCATTGCATACATAAGCATACCATTCATCATGTGCATAGGAAGGTCTCATTCCAGGTTTCCTTATCTGTCTGCTGTTTATTTCAGTAGGATGGATCTCGAGCAAATAGTCAAAGACCTGCAAGCTCAAAATGCACAGTTCCAGCAACTCCTGATGACCTTGGCTAAGGGTCAGGTGGATATAAAGACTCAATTAGGGAACAAGGACCCAGTGAAAAAGAAGAAAAAGAGACTCGGGGTGGCTACTTTAGGGAGAAGATTTGACGGAGAAGCTCAGAGAGTGCTTGAATTTCCTCCTATCTCTGATGAAGGAACCAGCAAAGGAGGTGGAGCTGCGGTACCTTCCGAGTCTGATGCGGAAGAAGAAGAGGTCGAAGAGGATGAGGATTATTCTGATCAGCAATACCCTTCAGCTGATGATAAATACAAAGGGCTAGAAGACAGGTTGGCCGCCATGGAGCTACAAAGAGTGTCGGGTTTGGACTTTGAAGACTTGGGTTTGGTTGCCGGGATTATGATTCCCCCAAAATTCAAGGTGCCAGTGTTTGTGAGGTATGATGGGTTGTCCTATCCAAAAATGCATCTCAGGTCCTACGTGAGGAAAATTCAACCCTATACGGCAGATAAAAACCTTTGGATTCATTTCTTTCAAGACAACCTTTCTGGAGCTCAGTTGGAGTGGTTTTATCAACTAGAGGGAACCAGCGTCCGAAATTGGGAAGATTTAGCCACCGCTTTCTACAAACAATATCAATACAATTCTGATCTCGCTCCTACGCGTACCCAACTTCAGGGTATGTCTTTAGGAACGGGCGAAGGGTTCAAAGAATATGCACAAAAATGGAGGGATTTGGCTGGCAGGGTGCAGCCTCCTTTAATCGACCGTGAACTCGTTGATATGTTTCTAGGGACCTTATCTGGGCCATTTTTCAATCATCTGATTGGTAACTCTTCCGCAGGGTTTACCGATTTGATCTTAACAGGCGAAAGAATAGAAGCTGGCATCAAGTCAGGAAAGATTCAGAAGGGTGTTGCTGCAAGTACTGAGAAGAGGCCTTTTAAGAAAGAGGCAAGTGCCGTCTATGGTCCTAGAAGACAAGTCAAGCCAGAAAGTCGCCAAGCCGTCAATGCTTTGGTCATTTCAAAACCTGTTGCTGCTCCTCAGCAGTACAATCAACAAAGAAGTGAAAGGCCCAAGAGACAGTATACTCGGTTGAGTATGACCTTATCTCAAATTTTACCACAACTGTTATCAACCAACTTGGTGACCATCAAAGAAGCTCCTAAGGTCGTGAATACTGCATCTCCTAAGTATAACCCAAATGCCCGTTGTGCTTATCATTCCGATAGCCCCAGGCACACTACTGATGATTGCTGGGCCTTGAGAAATAAAGTACAAGATCTTATCGACGCAAAGGAAATTCAGTTTGAAGCGCCTGAAAGGCCAAATGTTGTAACCGCTCCTATGCCCCAGCATAGAGTAAACGCCATTGAGGAAGATTTGTATGCTGTTTCGGTGAATGATGTTGCTACCCCTCTTTTGACTGTTAAGAGGAACTTGCTACTAGCCGGTTTATTTCCGGGTTGTGGCAAGGGGTGCCTCCTGTGTTCTGTTATCCCTACCGGTTGTCCACTGCTGAAATCAGGCATCCAAATCCTGATGGACAGCAAAGAAATTCTGTTCAAGAAAACTGCTGTTCCGTTTGTCTCCATTGAAGAGATATCTGTTGTCACAATTTACAATCCTGCCAAAGCTCCCATGAAGAAACCAGTCCAAATTATGTCTGTTGCACCCATTACTATTACTGTTCCGGGGCCTCTCCCCTATGAGTCTGATAAAGCGGTCCCATGGCATTATGGGGCCGACGTGTATGTGCTTGGGGTGAAGCAGGAGTTCAACACCAATACCAGTATCAGTAACATCACTGGTCCCGCTAAGATTACCCGTAGTGGCAGGCTCTTCTCGCCTGACATCGCACCACCAGTTATCCGAAAACCTCTCACCATCACACCCGCAAGTGTGCATGTTCTGAATCAAGTTCCTGTGTCTACTACTGCCGCCGAGTCCTCCGATACTCGGGGCAAAGAAGTTGCTACCGATTTGCCTGCCAGGACGGAGGCACCAAAAAAGGCTGCTGTGGAAGCCTCCCAACAAGAAATGGAGGAGATTCTTAAAATCATCAAAAAGAGTGACTTCAATGTTGTGGAACAGTTAGGGCATACCCCCTCCAAAATCTCTATGCTATCATTGCTGCTATGCTCAGAGGCCCATGCAAAAGCCCTGATTTCATTTCTGAAAACGGCCCATGTGTCGCAAGAGACCTCCGCAGATCAATTCACTAACTGTGTGGCTAATTTGACAGCTGACAATAGCTTGGGGTTCTCGGATGGTGACCTCACCGCCAAAGGGAAAAATCACAATGATGCCCTGCACGTCTCTATAGAGTGCAGGGGCACTACTCTCGCACACGTGTTGGTGGATACCAGTTCTTCCCTGAATGTCTTGCCCAAGAAGGCATTGGATCGCTTGGATTGTGAGGGTCTGGAGTTGAAACCTAGTAACATCATTGTTAGAGCCTTCGACGGTTCTAAGAGGATGGTGCACGGTGAGATAGACATTCCTATTCGTGTGGGTTCCCAAGTTTTCGATTCAACGTTCTATGTAATGGATATTCGTCCATCTGACTCCTGCTTGTTGGGTCGACCCTGGATTCACAAGGCTGGGGCAGTAACATCCACTCTACACCAAAAGCTCAAATACCCTGTCAAAGGGAAGATTGTTACCGTGCAGGGTGAGGAGGAATACATGGTTAGTCACTTGAATTCGTTCCGGTATATCGAGATGGACGGGGAGTTCATTGAAACCCCCTTTCATCATTTTGAGGAGGTTCCTCCAACGTTGGCATCAGCTGAAACAGTGGTTGAAGAAGACTTTCCGTTGAAGATGGCGTCCTTGAAGGATGCCCGGGCTGTAATCGAGAAAGGCAATTGTGCAAACTGGGGTCAACTTCCTGACTTCACTCAAAAGAACGACAAGTTTGGGCTGGGCTTTACTGCTGAGGCTCAGAGGGCTGTGCGCAAGGAAAAGATCAGAAAGGCTCCGGTGTTTATCTCCAACCCAAGGGTGAATGCTATCGAGGAGGACGTAGAAGAAGCAGAGTTTGATAGTTGGATCTATCCAACTAACAGCAACGGACCAAGCAACTGGACGGCAAAGGATTTTACACCTATCACATTTGTCACGCAGTAATTAACTCTTTTGATTTTCAATTTGTAACAAACAATATGTTAAAACTTTATTGGCTCGGTGTCCTACCCGGGACATCGTAGCTCCATTTGTGAGGGCTTTTGTATGACATTTCCATATATCATCAATCAAAACATTGGACGTTTGTTGCATTTCAAATCTTGTGCTCTTTTTCTTTCTGTGTTGTATATTGCAAAACAGCTATATTTACACACACTCACTTATACAGGTTTCAATCCACTCTGGATCTCACTGGTAACAGCTCTGCTACCACCAGTTATGACTTCGAGAATCCGATCAACTTGGCCGAAGACGAAGGTGAAGATGATTGCGAAGTGCCTGGTGAACTCGCAAGACTGCTACTCCAGGAAGAGAGGGCTATTCAACCCCATGAAGAGCCGGTGGAAACAGTTAACCTGGGTACTGAGACAGATAGGAAAGAGGTCAAGATTGGGGCTAATCTAGAGCTCAGTGTGAAGCAACGATTGATCCAGATGCTACATGATTACATGGAGATATTTGCTTGGTCCTATGAAGACATGCCTGGTTTGGATGCCGACATTGTAGTTCATCACCTGCCAACCAAAGAAGACTGCCCTCCGGTAAAGCAAAAGGTCCGCCGTATGCGCCCAGAGATGTCCGAAAAGATCAAGGCCGAGGTTATGAAGCAATTCGATGCCGGGTTTCTAGCAGTAACTTCTTATCCTCAATGGGTTGCCAACATGGTGCCAGTACCGAAGAAGGACGGTAAAGTCAGAATGTGTGTCGACTACAGGGATCTAAACAGGGCAAGCCCCAAGGATGACTTTCCCTTACCTCACATCGACGTTCTTGTTGACAATATCGATCAACACAAGGTGTTCTCCATCATGGATGGTTTTTCAGGGTATAATCAGATCAAGATGGCCCCGGAAGATATGGAAAAGACTACCTTTGTGACTCAGTGGGGCACCTTCTGCTACAAGGTCATGCCATTCGGATTGAAAAATGCTGGGGCAACCTATCAACGTGCCATGGTTGCTTTATTTCATGATATGATCCATCATGAGATTGAGGTATACGTTGATGACATGATTGCAAGGTCTCAAACTGAGGAGGAGCACCTTGATCATCTGAGGAAGTTATTTGACCGACTAAAGTTATATAAACCGAGGTTGAATCCCAACAAATGCACCTTTGGGGTGAGGTCCGGAGAATTGCTAGGTTTCATCGTAAGTGACAAAGGTATTCAGGTGGACCCTGCCAAGGTAAAAGCCATACAAGAGATGCCGACTCCAAGGACAGAGAAAGAAGTCAGAGGCTTCCTGGGACGACTGAATTACATTGCCCGATTCATCTCACATCTGACCGCTACTTGTGAGCCAATCTTCAAATTACTGAAGAAAGATCAAGTAGTACGCTGGAACGATAAATGTCAGGCTGCCTTTGAAAAGATAAAGGAATATCTCCAAGAGCCACCCATTCTTATGCCTCCAGTGGAAGGAAGACCTTTGATACTATATTTGACAGTACTTGACAATTCAATGGGGTGTGTGCTGGGACAGTATGACGAGTCCGGCCGAAAAGAGCACGCCATTTATTACTTGAGCAAAAAGTTTACCGACTGTGAGTCTCGTTACTCACTGCTTGAGAAAACTTGATGCGCTCTAGTATGGGCTGCTCGCCGGCTGAGACAGTATATGCTGACTCACACTACTTTATTGATTTCAAAGATAGATCCCATCAAGTATATATTTGAAAAGCCTGCTCTGTCTGGGAGAATAGCAAGATGGCAAATGATCTTAACAGAATATGATATCCAGTATACAACTCAGAAAGCAATTAAAGGAAGTGTACTGGCAGATCATTTGGCACACCAACCTGTGGACGATTACCAATCATTGAACTTTGATTTTCCGGACGAAGACATCATGGTGGTAACTGACTGTGAAGTACCTGGACCGGATGAAGGACCTGAGGAAGGATCCCGATGGTCTATGCATTTTGACGGAGCCTCCAATGCTTTGGGTAACGGCGTCGGCGCTGTAATCATATCTCCCAAAGGAACTCATACTCCACTCACTGCCCGATTATGTTTCAACTGCACCAACAACATGGCAGAATATGAGGCATGTATCATGGGTCTACAAGCTGCAATCGACTTAAGGATCAAATTTATGAGTGTCTTCGGAGATTCCGCTCTCGTGATCAATCAGATCAAAGGCGAGTGGGATACGAAACACCCGAATCTTATTCCTTACAAGGAGTATGTGTCAACCTTGCTTCCCCACTTTGAAGAGATAACTTTTGAGCACTTCCCAAGAGAGGAGAATCAGCTAGCGGGCGCACTAGCTACGATGTCTTCAATGTTCAAAGTTAAATGGGACAATGAGGCTCCCCGGATCATTATCTGGAAGTTGGACGAACCGGCATACTGCTGCGACCTCGAGGCCGAGAAGGCGACTGAAAAACCCTGGTATCATGAGGTGAAGAGGTACTTGGAAGCTCAGGAGTACCCTGAAGGTGCATCTGTCAATGACAAGAAGTTCATGAGAAGGTTTGCGGAAAAATTCTTCCTCAGCAACGACATTCTCTACAAACGGAATCATGATTCAACTCTACTATGTTGTGTGGATAAGGCTGAAGCAGAGAAGATCATGATAGAGCTTCATGAAGGTACATTTGGAACACATTCCAGTGGACATACCATGGCAAAGAAAATCCTTAGGGCAGGATATTTCTGGTCCACAATGGAAGCCGATTGTTACCAACATTCTCGAACTTGTCACAAATGCCAGATCTATGCTGACAAGGTGCACATCCCTCCGGTTCCTCTGAACGTCCTAACGGCACTTTGGCCTTTTGCAATGTGGGGCATTGATATGATCGGTGAGATCCGACCGACAACATCCAACGGGCATCGCTTCATCTTGGTAGCGATCGATTACTTCACGAAGTGGGTTGAGGCAACTTCCTACGCCACAGTAACCAAGAGCGTCGTGGCACGTTTCATCCGGCATAATCTGATCTGTCGGTACGGTGTCCCGGAAAGAATCATTACGGACAATGGTACCAATCTCAATAACAAAATGATCACTGAACTCTGCGAACAATTCAAGATACAGCACCACAACTCTTCTCCCTACCGGCCGAAGATGAATGGGGCTGTAGAGGCAGCTAATAAGAATATCAAGAAAATTGTGCAGAAGATGACAGTGACCTACAAATATTGGCACTAGATGTTATCATTTGCTCTTCATGGGTACCGTACCTCAGCACGGACGTCAACCGGGGCAACTCCTTTCTCCTTGGTCTATGGCATGGAGGCAGTCTTGCCAATTGAAGTCCAGATACCCTCTCTCTGAATAATGAAGGATGCAGACTTGAATGAAGATGACTGGATCCAGACTCGACTTGATCAATTAAACCTGATTGACGAAAAGAGACTCACCGCTATCTGTCATGGTCAGACGTATCAAAAACGGATGATCATGGCATTTAACAAGAAAGTCAGACCACAAGAGTATCAAGTTGGGGACCTGGTAATCAAACGCATCATCCTTCCTCAAAGTGATCCCCGGGGCAAATGGACCCCTACATACGAAGGGCCATTTGTGGTCAAACATGTGTTCTCAGGAGGAGCCATGATCCTAATCACCATGGATGGTGAGGACCTTCCTCACCCCGCCAATGCAGACATAGTGAAAAGATACTACGCATGAATAAAAGACCCGCTAGGTTGACATACCTAGGCAAAAATAAGGGCTTCCCGGCGAACCAAAAGGGTTCGGGAAAAAATAAGGGGTGAAATGAAAAAAATCTTTACACCCGGCAAGTCGAAAACCTGAAAAGGCGGCTTGGGCAAAAATGGGTATCCCGGTGGACTGAAAACCCGAAAGGGCGGTCCAGGCAAAAGTTAGGGATAAAGCGTAACACTATGTCTCATTGGATCACTTCGCATCCGGAATTCGGCATCAACTGTCTGGCTCAGACTTCGGCATCGACCAATCAGCTTCATCTTCAACTAAGCAGCAAAGTGATGAGACACTTGAAGACATAAAGGCGATAGTAGAGTTGGAACCCAGTGGGATTGTTCACATAGCTGTTTTGTTTCCTTTTCAAATTGTAAATTCTATTTTGCTCGGCGGCGTTCTCTTACTAGGACGTCAGCCTCTTGTATAAAAACGCCTATTCACAGGAAAAATTCAAATCAATACAAACTCACTTGTCCATACAAGTTGCCATTGTTTTTCCTTTTTCTGTTTTGTCTTGCGAAGAACGTCCAATGTTCATTTTTGATATATGCACTTGACATTAAATTGCTGATTCATAAATATTTGCATATGAAACAAAAGATTAATTACATGTGACATCAGAAACAGGGGCAATGTGAAGTTGTTTGATGCAGTCTGGTTGCTTTGTCCGCCAAGGTACCAAGGTAGATTCGACTGAAGAATGTGACCAAATCATCTCAACTCCCCACAGAGTAAGACAAGATTCAGCAATACTTTCCCCAAGCAGAGTTGGTCCCCCGTCGATCCTGAAAAGGCACAATATTCCCCGGCAGGTCTTAAGGCTTATCTCCAGTAGATTCCGGAAGCTTATCCCCTGCAGAATACGGACGTCTCTCCCGAGCTTTATTCAAAGTTATTCCTCACAAGGGCTTATACTTGGGTTATCCTCAGCTATTTGCCACGGAAGATCGCCCTCAGCAAAGTTCTTCCTTTTCCCCAGCGGAGTT